>WEIT01035348.1:87638-129089 GCA_013389985.1 Dryoscopus gambensis
CTCTCCCAGGCTCAGTTAAAGGCACAGAGGGCATAAAACTAATTTCTGGGCAGGGAGCAGAGATAGGGAATACTCAAGTACTCAAGTCACCCCAAGACACAGTCCTAACTCTGTTTGCTGCTGGTATATTTTCTTGGTATGAGCTAGCATTTAAATCTAGAGCTGCAAAATCCTGAAGTTCTGGAAATAAAGACGCTTATCAGTAAATGTTATCATGTCCTTTGCTGATACAAGATTAGCCCAAGCATTTATAGCAGTTCATTTAATCTAATTTTAAGTGCTTGACTCTAACGATTCTTGGAGAAGAAACAAAAAACATGCATAAAATATTTTAACCACTGACACTTGTTCAGTTACAGTATATGTGGAAAAAGATGTCCTCAGAATTAATAAAAGAAAATTTAATGAAAGCTGATTGATTCTACCAGGTGCTAGTCTTTCACATTTTTGATCTTTTCACAGAAAGATGAAAAGTTTCTGTATCCTGAGCAGCAGTTACCTTGTTGTGCTCTTTTGTGAAGTTCTTTGGTTAGTGTGAAGCGTTCAGTCATGCTTTGGAGCTGCACTGAGGGTGCTGAAAACTTAAGCCCTTGAGTTAAATGCCTAAATCTGGTCTGGGTGAGTAATCTAAGAGGAGAAATGGCTCATGGCTGCAGTTGCACAACTGGCTGGTCTTCTAGTGAGTTAAAAATGCATTTCCTGAGGTGTACAGTTTTTTATATGCTCATGAATTTGCTTGTTCTCAGATACCTCTTCTTCAAAAGCCCATCTACGGACAAGCTGACAGTAATAACTAATATCCTTATTAGATGGAATTAGCATGAATCATCGTTATGAGAAGTAATGACCACATTGAAATGCTAAGGGTGTTTTCAAGATTACCTCAGACTTGGTTGGGAAGTAGGGTATAATGGCCGCATCTCACAGCGTGTAATAAAATCACAGAGGTCTTTGATGTTCAGAGCTGTGCTTTGGAACAAACAGTTCTATTCAAAACCAGCGCAGCCTTGATTAATTTGATTGTTGTATCTGGATGCTCTAAGCTGCTGTAACTGGTAGTGGCAGAGTACTAAAGGTGCTCTGTGTACTGCATGGGCCATTAGACACAAAGGAATTGTATCTTGATGTGACGTTTTACAGTATATTCTAAAATAGATGTATTTACTTCTCATTATATGAAACTGCAATTCCTGGGGAAATCAATATTGAAAATACCCACTAAAAGCCTCCCAGGATCTGCAAGCATGCACAAAAAGGAGCTGGATGCATGTGCTATTACCCACAAGTGGTGGGTTAAAGTGAATTATTTTAATCTTTCCATGTCAACATCAATTCAGTATATTTTCCTTATTGCACCAGCCTGTTACTGCTACAGAAGGTGCAGAGGATGTGGACTGGAGCAGCAAGAGTCCTCAGGTGTCTTTAAACTGTTTTAAGCTGCCCATGGTTTGAAAATATTCAAGAATCTGTGATATGAGCTGTTTGACATTTTTCCTATTCCAAATGCTCAAAGGAATAAATCTACATAAAGAGTGTTAAAATGAGAGAGTCTTTGCGACAACGTCTGGATCTCAGAATGTTACTTTATTTCTCTTTTGGCTGACCACCACGATAAAACAGCTGAATCAAATACGTTCTTTTATGTATAAAATATATTTTTTGGGTTTTGACAGCTTGTTTCCAGTTTTAGTCTAATTCAGTTTGAAACAGCTGTTCCTGATCTCTGCAAAACAGTTTTCTGATGGAAATCATGACATTCTCAACTACTGTAGTGTTACTGGGCTCTGTCTCATTTCAGATGGTGGCTTTTCTTTGTGGAAAAAGAATTCTTCATTCAGAGAAAATGTCACTTTTGTATCAAATAAGCTGCAGTTAAAAAGATAATGGCTTCCTCCTCCCTCCGAGGTTATCCCTCAGTGAGGGTGGATATATGTTTCTCTTCTGAGAAAAAACATCCCTGTGTTTTACCATTAGTTAGATTTTTATTCTAATGTTCCCTGCCCTACCCATCTGCTTTCAGTTGGGTTCTATTTAGAGTCTTCTCTGCAGTTGTCTCTGCACTCAGACTTAACAAGTTCTCTGGTTTGCCGTCTGCTTCAGTTTTACTCTGGAGTCAAATCTTGTATTTTCAGAATTTTCAGTGTAGCATTTTCAGTTTGCTCAGTGCCATCTTTCCTTCTTTTTTTTTTTTTTTTTTTTTGGCCGCGCTGCTTGGTGCTTCTTCCAAAGCTGTTTGTAGAAATTTCATAGATCGCAGAGCTGATCAAGTGTGTAAGCTCTCTTGTGCCTGATAAAGCACCAGCTAACCTTTCATTTCCAATTTTCTGGTTCTTTTGGACCCCCTGCATGTAATATGGAGTGAAGCTAATAACTTTCAGCTTAAAAGAACTTGCTATGTAGTTGACTCTGTGAACACGAGTGTATGATGTGGACTTCTGAAAACACTTCTGATGGGGAGGATGAAGTTTTTGGGAGCAGCAGTGTTGCCAAGTTTGCCGTGGGACTGGAGGGGCTCTGGAGTTGTACATCCTCCTCTTTCCTCTGTCTTTAGCTTGCTGGCTGAGGTTTCACAAGTCACTGCTGCGCACATCTTCTTCCATCTAAAAAATATCTAACTATAAAATAAAGGTTATGCTGCAGAGTAAGTGCTCAGAGAAATCTGAGAGAGATGCTGTACGTGAGTAGGATCCCTGGTGTTGCTGGTCCTCACTTCCGAGCCCACTATAGACAAACACCATCCTGAAGTCTCTTTTAAAGGTTTTTTTTAAAAGGACAGTTTATCAGCTGCAATAAAACTACTGTCCAACACAAGACGAAAGCTTTAAAGCTTTACTTCTCAGAGAGCTGTTAAATACATTTTCCGTTCCAAATTCAATGTTTTGCCTGGCAAATACTTTGGAGTGTTTGTAGTTTTCCTTGTATTTATTTTTTTTTCCCACAGTCTGAAAAAGTAGACTTGGGGCTGCATTAGGATTAAGTGAGATTAGAAACATCTTCCTTCCATCCCTCTTGTGTATCTCGTATGGGTACATCCTAATTGTATTGATATTGCATTCATCCTGCAAGAATCTAAGACCTTTAGTGTCTGCTGATGCTGCAGTTTTGATGGTGTGTTTTTCTTGCAAGTAAAATCAATTCAGACAAATCTTGGTAACTTTTACAACAAAATAAAATGACTGTGCCAGGCAGGCACGGGAAGTTTTTTAAGCATTGGGCATGCTCTTAGATCACACACAGGCTTGTTCCAGCAGAATCGATTGGTTGATCTACTAGATTTAAAGGTCAACTGTAATCACATTTCAGGAAGATTGAAGAAGATATAAAATTGCTACTGTGCTTTTCTGGGTCGCATACCCGCTTGTGGTGCTCTTTGCTTTTCCCCTGTACATCTTCATTTACTCAGCCAGAGCATCAATACAGAAAGGGCACAAGTCAATGCGCTCGCTTTCTGCTGTCGATGAGGGAGCTACTTAGTTGTTATTTCCTCCAAGCCGATACTTTCCCTCTGGAAGAGCTGAAGCAGAGAGGAGTTCACTGCACCCCACGGCTTTGGAAGGAGCAAATCTCTCTTCCAGGGAAAAGCTGTGAGAGAAGCTGCAGTCTGGCTGTCTTGTTAGATAATCCACGCAATTGCTTGAGTTGATGCATCCCAGGGATGATTCTGTCTGTTCAAAGAGCAGCACAGGTGCAGAGAGTCAGCATCACCCCCTTTCATGTGTGGGGAACTTCCCATCACTCCTGTTTTATGCTGCACTTGGTGTTACACAGATGTCCACATAGACCAGGCAGCTTTGGAATATTCTGTTTTGTAAATACGGCGTTTCAAAGTCATATTTCCATGTATTAGGCAACAATATCTGCACACAGAGGTGAATAAATTTCCTGTTAATTTTTTGCAAGAGCCCAAATGAAACAACTGTGTTGCCGTAGTAGGTTGCATGAATTAAAAGCAGCAGGGACATGGAATATTCACCTGCTCAGATAAAATTAATTTTCCCTGCAAAGTAAAACAGTCTTGAAATGAAAAAGGAGTTGATGGGGGGAAAGAGATTTAATTTTAGTTGATAAACCAAAACACATTACTGTTAGTTTGTTCCCTCATGAACCATATTATTGCTATATCGGTTTGATAGGACTTTATTCATGAAGTTTTGCTCTTTTCCTGTAGTGATAAACTTGTGTGGCTCTTCCATGGAATAACAGAGGAGAAGAAGTGTTTCAAATGGAATAGGCATTAATGGCACGGGAGCTGTTCCTGAATCAGAGAGTTCGGCATTGCAGATGCTTTTAGCTAATCTTCAGATAAATTTTGAAGTAGCTTTATGGGGTTTTTTGTGGCTAATAAATGCATATTTGCTGATGGTCAGGCTGTGGAAAAGGTTTTGTTGTGTTAACAGCACGTGGAAAGATTATTCTTTGCAAGAGTCACATTCCTTCAAAAAATCGGTTGTAGGTCATGTTAACTGTTTTACAAAGGTTCTTTGTAGTCAAACTCTCTGAGCCTAAATTAACTCAGAGAGTACTGTCCTTAGTGCATTTTCATATGTGCTAACTTGCAAAATGTAGTCATTCCCAGATGGATGGAAATCAGGGTCTGTGGCTTTTCTCTAAGCATCCATGACCTGCTTTTGAAGCAGACATGGACATACAGCAGTGGCTGAAGGCTCTGCTTGAGTGGGCTGAGGAGACATTTATTGTGCATTTATTTAAGGTGCCCTTTTTCAGAGATTCTTGCTCTGCTGGCTGCCTAAATTCAGTCTGTGTTTTGCTTTGTCAGCCACTGTGAAGTCTGGAAAACTAATGTCTCGTGTTCACTTCTCTTATGGTAAATATGGAAGGGTTCTTTGTTTCTAAATAAGTAATGGACCAGGGAAAGTTTTCAGAGACTTGCATGATCAAACTGGAGTAGCAGCACGTCCTTTGTGGTTTTCCCAGTGGCTGATGAAGTCAAACAGTGCCTTGAGAGAATGATTTGGTTTTTCTTTTCTTGCAAGTTGCTTAAATCTATTTATTTTTTTAACCTTTATTGATGTTTGTTTGTCTTCATTAAAAGGGTACTTAGGGAAACAATGAATCTTGTAAAGGGCAGAAGTAGTTTGAGAAGGGTACTGCAAATACAGTTATGAATTTCATGTCTGCAGTTGCATGTCATCCTGACCAGTAGGTTAGAAAGATTCTTGCAGGGACTTCAGAGAGGTTGAAAACAAGAATATGTGACATGTTCATGAAGTTTTCAGGCTACAGGGAATTGTCAGGTTATAAAAGAATGCCTCTGTGTAAAAGGAAGTTTGCAAAGTTGGAAAAACCTGTCACTAGGATTGTTAGTGTCATGTGAACTTTATGCCTTTTTCTCTTGTTTTTCCTTCAAATCACAGGACTCTATATCCTGTCTTACTTCAGTTTGGAGCAGCAGATGCTGCTTGGAATTGAAACAGTTTAATATAAGATCCATCAGTTGCCAGAATAAAATACCCATTAGAAAAGGGGAAGAATAATCCCTTTATTATCAAGAGTGCTTGAACAAAGGTGTTTAATCAATCTTAACAGTTTGCTTTCTTGAGAAGAGCAATGCCCGTGGCCGCAGTCCTGGCAGGAGGATGCTGGGACTGCACATGCAGGTTCTGTTCTAATCCTGGTACAATGTCTCAGGCTTAAGTCTGGAAAAAGAGAAATATACCTGAAAGCATCTTCCTTAAAAAGAACTTGCTTTGGTTTTCTACTTGATTATTACTTTAAAGAACCATTAACGTTTGGTTACTCCCTGAGAGGGATGATAAACTTGTGCTTTTGAGTTTCTTTTCCGAGCCTACCCCAAGTGCAGGCAGTTGTGTGCTCATGCTGAATTCTAAATCATTTGTAAAACTGTGTGCAGAGGCCTTTTACCAACATCAGCAACTGTGTCAGTGAGTTTTGATTTAAGAAAAATAATAGACATATTCTACAGTAAAACACTCATTTTAGTGGATTTTTTTAAAATTAAAACAATCCTGTAGGTGAAACAGGAATATGTCAGCATAATCTGTAGCTGAGTAGCATCACTTGTCATGGTGTGCAAGGCAAGATGATATTTCCTCTGCTAAATCCAGCTACTGAGCTTGCCCTTTAAACAACCTGATTTATCACAGGAAACTTGCAGAGGAAGAAGGATCTTATGCTTGGCTTTAAATTGAGGCTTTCACCTGTGCTCTGACTCCATAGTGAGTATATATTTATTTTAAGAGGTTCTTACGGTCAAAGAGTTTGTAATGTTTTGGCCTTTCTGAAAAGTTTTGTGCTAGATTTTTAGCTTATTTTAAGTCCTTGCATAACTGCTATATTGCTTAGTCACGATGGCCTTGAAATGCAATACTTAAAAAAAAGTAGTCTGAGGTCCTTACGCATTTGTCAAGAACTTCTTCGCCTGCTCTTCCTGTGTTGATGTGTTTGTTGATGTGTTCACTGCCATTGCCTGTGGGTATGTCCTCAAGGCTCAAACAGGGCCATTTCCATTTGGAGCCAGCTTCTTGTCTCCTCCAGCATGGAGCTGGAAACTTCCTTTGGCAAATTTTGGTTTTGTTCCATGTAAATAAGTCTGCCAGAAAGAAAAGCAAACCCTAAGGTCCCCTCAGCTTGGTAATGCTGCCCTGTGCAGTCTGTGCCATCTCCATGGTTTTGAGCCTTCATTATGCAGCTTGCACTCCACACACTTTTATTTAAAGCAGAGCTAAAAGTAGAACTAAATAGCTGACGTTCAGAGACGTTTGGTGTGATGCAGAATTCCTGGGAGGGGGCCGGGACAGGAAGGGGAGCGCTGCTCCTGCCGGGTGGATGGAGCTCATTTATTTGCACAGAGCTGTCTATGCAGGACTCTTGGAAAAACTGTAAAGGAGCCCACGCTTTATCATGGAATATAGGCCAACTGTAATAAGAACTTCTGTTTTCTTTCACTCTCGTTTACTTTTCTTTTGTTTTATCCTCTGAAATGATGGAAGTCGGATTGCCGTGCCTGTTACAGCCAGACAAACCATTGCTGCTGAGCTATTGCAGCATCCCTGTGCCGACTGCTTTTCATGGAGCCATCTCCATATTGCAGAGCCATCTGTTTTTCTTACTGTCCAGGCATTGGGCTCAGTAGTATAAATTACTGACTGCTCCTTAGCTTTCAATTGTTCCTGCCTGTTCAGTGTGCCGCCAGCAAGGCTTCAGCTCTCCAGCCCCGTTTTTAAGTTTTCCTTGCTCTTTTATGTTTTTGTGAACGCCTCAGGCAAAAACTATAGTTGAGTGAATTGTCAGTTGTTCATGTTGCTGAATTATTGGCTTGATAAAATAAACTTGGGGAGGTAGGTAGGTAGTGTCCTCATTAAAAAAGATTTTGTAGCTGGAGAAGTGATGGAAACAAGTTCAAAAATCATGGTGTGTGAGAAGCAGTGTCTCGCTCCCCCACCGCCCCAGTTTCCTTAAATGCACACCAGTTTGTCATACTGCTGGTGCTATGAGCTCATACAGAAAGATCCTTTTTGGTTGTGTAAGTATGTGCACTGCTGAAGAGTTGAGGATACTTTTCAGAAAACTTAATGCTGAATTGATCAGCTCATGTCTGCTTCAAAATCGTATTTGTAATGTAAAATTCCAACTGTAACTGTAATGTAACAGTTGCATTGGATTTTTTTAAGTGTAATTGCCTTGTCTGTCTTCAAGACCAAAAGATACAGGTATGGGGCTTATTTTCTTTTTTCTTACATGTATGATGTGCTTTTACATTCCCACTTGCAGTGGTTCTCCAACGTTCTGCAGCCACAATAGTGCAGTGATAGGCCCCATGCCACGCTCAGCTCCATGGGGAGTTTGCTTCTGGCCAGCTCAGAACTGTTGGAGAAGGAGTTGCTTTGGTTTTTGAGGTGAGGAAAATAAGTGAGAATATAAGGTAGGGTATTCTGTGGCTGTTCAGGACTGGCAAGTTTTGGAAGGTGCCTTACATATGGGATGCCTTGAGGTTTTTATGGGAAGCAGTTGATATGATGAGGTTGATACCAGTGCACAGTAGGGTGATGCTGAAATTTTGGTACAACACAAGCATGTTTAGGGAGGTCAGTGGTGTTCCTCAGAGTCAGCTGGACTTTCTGGAATTATGCAGATCACGGGTGGGTGTGATAACAGCTGTGAACTGGCTTATGGAGGTACAGGGAAGGAGAACCCCCTCCAAGCCTCCCTGGCTATTTCAAGAGATTAAGTAATACTGTGATGATTTTTTTTTTTATTTTCCCCCCTTTCATTTTTTTCTTGGTATTGGGGAACATTCAGAAAAAAAGGCCAATAGTGTTCATTTGTTCTGTAGGGCCTTGTAGGCAGCGTGGCCTTCAACAGAGATGGGTGAAGTAGTTAAAACAATCACTGATATTTGTTTATCTTATGATTGAGAGAGGAAACAGCCTTGGTTGAATGAAGCTGTGTGGAATCATTTTCTATTCCAATCCAGTGTTATTCCCTCACTTGCCATGCTCTGGTCATTAGTGCTTTTAATTTACCTTCCAGTGAATGTGCCAGATGAGCCACTGTGACCAGCCACACATCTGTGTATTTTTCTGATGATGGCCATCTGAAGCAATAGGTTGATGTCTGCAGTTTTTACTTCATTAGTAATGAAGTCCACAAAGCAGTGAGAGGAATGGCTGTGTACTTGGTGCCTTGAACTGAGGTACTGATAAATGGCTGGGCTTTGATCTGGTAGGATTTTCGTAGTGATTATCAAGATACAGAAATAAGGTATGTCCAGGTTTAAATGAGGATCTGAAATGTCTGTGGGCTAGATGGTAGACATTTAAGTGGTAATTGGATTGTTGAAGAGTGCCTGCAAGACAGCCAGTGCATGGAAAATCAAATATATGTCGGTCTCCTTTGAAATCCATGAAAAATAATAATTTCTGTTTTCCTGTGGCTTTAACTATGTCCCACAGCAACATAAAAATGGCTCAATCTTCAAGTCTTAAAACGCTGTGATAACACCAGTGCAAATTCCTAGCTAAGTAATGAATCTCTAATGTTTGTAATTTCCAGAAAGTATTTTCCCAGTTCTGTAGTGGCAGTCGGTGTTAGGAATACTGTAGGGCTTGTGTGGGCGGGGACATTTTTTGCTCAATACAGTGACAGCTGCAAGTCTGGTCTTCAGAAGCCTGGGTTTGGCCTTGAGTATCATTCTCCTTCCCCTCTGTTCCTGTTTTGAGCCCAGTAAGGAGAAGCATATGTTTTCTTGCATCAGCTACATCAGTGTTACCTTGTGAGGCATGACAAGGTCATGCGTTTATATGGCAAAAGAGGAAATCTCAAATTGTGTTTGAGCTGTCTTAGATCTGCTTTTTTCTTGTGATATATTAAAGATTTCCATGATGTACATAGTTAAATTTTGATTCATGTAGGTATGCATGTGTTGATGCTACAGTGCTGCTCCTGAAATTGGTACTGTTATATTATTAATATTGCAGATCATGCCAAGGCGGTGTCTTGCATTTAATACAGAACATAAGAAGGTTTGCCTACCCCATATGAAACTCTCAAATTGGAACTGAAGATGCTATAAAAATTTAAAAGGAACAAGGTCAGCCTGAAAATTGCATATTTTAAAAAGCAGAAAATCATCTATTTTTAACAGCAAATTTCCTTACCTGTTAGTACCTCTACTAATAACATTTTCAGTTATTAACACCTGAAAATGGTTTTAAGCATAATTTTAATTGTAAAACTACCTAGTTACCGTTTGTGTAGTGCTCATTAATGTGGGTTTTTCTAGTTGAGAGACATGAGAACTGAGCCAGAAGCATTTGGGTTCCTATGTTCCTTCTGTATGATCAAACAAGTCAGTTTATTGCACTCATAAAAAAAAGGTAATGGATGGGTCACCTGCTTTGTACCAATGTCTGGTGGGGGGAGAGAAGTGGGTAAGGGGGTTCTTCATTATAGCAAACAAAACAAAACAAAAAATTCAGTAATTGAAAATAAAAGTTTAACAAATTTGGAGTGCTGCTGAGGTGGGTGGTGTAAACACCTGTGGTAATTATGGCATGGGAAGAATTGGAGAGGAATAGTCTGGGACTTGCCTTCCTTGGAACTGAAAGTTCAGCCTCTCCGTTTTTAACTTGGTTTCAGAGAATATCTGGCAGGATGTGCTTACGTCCAATTAGTGGCTGGTCCAGACAGAAAGTTACAACGAACTGCTCCAGACTAATCCTTTATTTCAAGTGATAGAAGTGGGGGTAGAGATCCCAACCTTGCCACGACCTGGCTGAAAGCCTCTTCTGGCTGCCTCGAAGACTTCTCAGCACCTGACTGCAGTCATTATTTATAGAAACTCTACTACAAATATTGTAAGTAGTAAAAACATTTAGTATTCTTAAAAATCTGAGATTCCTCAGATCCACACCCAGCATGAGTGGAATAAGAATTGTGAAGGTAAATTTAACAGTATTTGTAAAGAAGCAGGATAAAGCAGGAAAATATGGTAGAAGGCATCCGAGAGGAGAAGTGTGGGCATTGTGTGAGATCCTGCAAATAACATTCTGTGCATGAAAACGGTGCTGAGTAACTGCCTCTTCATCCATGAGATCCTGCAGACTGTGGTAATTTGAGGTCTGGAGAGAAGCACATAATGAAAGTCTGAATCCTTCACACAGGCAGACTGATTTAGATTGCACAGGCATTATGAAGCATTTCCTAGTTACGGAATTCTTCATTTGTAACCTTCATTTTAATGTAACTTTTTTAGCATACCTAAAAATACATGAAAAACACTACTTTTCTCCTCAAATATACAATATTTCTTGGGTCAGCACAAAACCTCCCACCTCCCTGTAAACGGCGTGTAACAAATACCTCAATAAAAACAATAAAAAGCTTTTGGAGGGGATTTCTTCCTTTTGGTTCCAGCGAGAGGAGTAAATAAAGTAATTGATGTGCCCTGTTAGCTGTCAACCAAGTTTCATGTCCAGGTTTCGTGTGGCGTGTCTTTCCTTTGGCATGCACAGAGAAGCAGCGGATTTTAGCACCTCGCCTACAGCATCCACCTCCTGACAGCAAAACTTGTCAATAGAGAAGCATTCAGCACTTCATTATTTCTACAACCTGAGTGCATTTGCAAATTAATTGATGTGTGGGAGGAAAGGCATCTGCTATTGTAGAAGCCCTTAACTGTTGCAGCAAAACTAGAAATAAGCTGGTTAGCTGTGGTGAGCTGATATGCTGTTGCAGGTGTTGGAGCCTCTAAAGTGGATCTTGTCCTTTTTTTCTTGTTGTTTTTGATATTGCAAAAAAAAAAAAATCCAACTGCAAACTTCTCACTGAATTGTGGCCATGGAAACACCAGTACAATAAAGATAATACCTTGTATACTTCTATATGATTGCTAGCAAGTAGTTTCATATTTCTTGCTGGCTCAGCACCAAAAGAGAGTTTTAATTAGGCCTGTAATGAATGACTGGGAGCGTTTTAAAGGCTATTAATCTTGTGGTGTAATTGAGTTAATTATAATATCATTATAAGCTCCCATGAAAATAGGATGAAGTGTATTCCATTTGTTTTACTCCTAAAGATATTTCTGAGGTCCCCCGGCTTCATCTCAAATGCTCCTACTGCAAGTCCTCAACAGAGAAAACTGTAAAAACATTTCATGTGTCATTGCACCAAACCTTCTGTTGTGCATCATCCCAGTCCCAGGCTCTCTGAGCTGCCCCTTCCCTGTAGCTGCAGGTGCAGAGTGTTTTTAGTTTGCATTTCCCAGAGTAGTATTTCCTCGTTTTTCCCGTTTCCGATCAGTAACTCACCCGAGTGTGGCAGATGAGAGTAAGAACATGTGATCTATTTTCAGAAATAAAGATTGCAGCAGCTTTCGAACTGTTACTCTTTGTGCTGTGGCAAAAAAATGTGTAGCAAAAAGAGGTGTTTTTTGCAAAGCATATGGCTCTTCCACCCGATCAGACTACAGTAAGTTTGGGATTTGGTTGTAAAACATCCCTGTGCTTTTTGCACTCTCTAGTCAGAGTGTGACATCTCCAACAGATGGACACATAAACTTTCCACAATCCACTTCTTTCCTCTCAGAAGAGGAGATGAGATCTGTAAAAGTCGTTGAGGAAAACCTAATCTGTCGAAGTCTGTTGTGTGCTTAGATGTGGGGATGTGAAAATGTGATGGAGACACAGCTCAGGCTGGAGTTCCTGCTGTTTCTGGGGCTGCCTCTTCGCAGCTGTGAGGTCAGCCCTGCTTTTGTACGTACTTCAACCTCCTTAGGGCATTTCCCAGGGAGGCTCAGGTTGGGCAGCAGGGAGAATTTCTCCTCAGAAAGGGTGTTCAGGCATTGGGAAGGGCTGCCCAGGGAGGTGAAGTCACCGGGAAGTGGCACTCAG
Organism: Dryoscopus gambensis; assembly: GCA_013389985.1. Classification (NCBI taxonomy): domain Eukaryota; kingdom Metazoa; phylum Chordata; class Aves; order Passeriformes; family Malaconotidae; genus Dryoscopus; species Dryoscopus gambensis. Next base: position 100,010 of record WEIT01035348.1, read on the forward strand.
TGCTCTGGTGTAGCTGTACCTAGATTTGGCTGTAACACCATCCTGTTCGCTTTTTGCAACACTGCATTATCAGAATTGTCTTGGTTTAGTGGTTTTGAAGTCTGCAATCGAGAGTTGTTTCCAACCTTAACCCTGCTGGGATGGTAGAACTGCATTTTTTCTTTCAAGAACTTTGCTGGTCACACTTTTATATTTTCCATCCTCTTGACTATTACAGATTTTGTAAATAGTTTAGAAATGCCAGCTTGTGATGTATGGGCCTCTTTAACATTTCTTTGATTTATGTGCACTATGCTGAAAAAAAGCAGAGGAAGCATATTATTCTGGAAAAGAATGTTGCCAGTCTTCCATTTTCTCAGTCTTAGTTAAAAGCTACATTTTTATCAATCAAACCTGACAGATCCTTTTTGCATTCCCAAAAACATTCATAACTTAACTCTTTGACATCTAAAGAAATAATTTGCCTAAGATTTTTATAAATGTGTATTTATTTTTTAAATGTCTAACTTGGCATATCTTTTAATCTGATTTTTCAGAAGTTCCAGACACCTTTGATGATGCCAGGGTTTATCTCTGTAAAAGTCCCTGGTGTTACATGGAAAGGATGAGAGTTAAAACCTCTTACTCAGACTAGCGGTAACAATGACCTTTAATTTAAGATTTTTCTCTTATTTGTGGGTGAATGTTTTCTGTGGGTTACTTTATAGCGTCTAGAAAAGGTGGATAAATTAATCTGGTCATGAATATTTGGAAGCTGTAGTGGGAATGTTCTTATAGGGAAATAGGCCTCATGCATTCTGTTCCAAAACTCTCCAGCCTGAAGCTTTTAATTGCTAGTGGGCAGGAAATCAGCATTCCCTGCAGCCTGGCTTCAGGATGCCTGCTAGACGTAAAGAAAGATATTAGCAAAAGTAACCATTTAAGGAACAATTATCTCCTAATTTGGCAACTTTGGCTCAGTTTAAAAAATACTCCTTGAACCCCTTCTTCTGGTGCAGCAGGGTGGTCACCTCGAGTAGGAGAGAGTGGTGATGTCTGGTGTAGCTTGGCAGAGCCTCGGGATGGACTATGGAGTTGTGATATTCCAATTCCCCCTTCAGGAAGGCGTCAGGAGGCTGAGGAAGGCCAGGTTTCCCTGTGCTGGCAGGAACACCCTCAGCTGGGCCGTTGTCAGACACTCAGTATGGGTATCTGCAAGTCTAAAGATACTGTGCATTTAAATTATTGTGCAAGTGACCAAAAGCTAAGGGGAGGCCTTTAACAGGAGTTAAAATAATTAAATTTAATGAGTTAGGGAAAGAATAAATTAGCAGCACAAGTACTGGGTGGTGTTATTACTGTCCCACTGCTTACCCACAAATGGATTTCCCTCATCTCTGCTTTGACTGCCTGTCTCCCCTGTGCTGGTTGGATTTACGTAAGCTGCACCGTGTAGACATTTTGTTGAAGAGTATTAATTTCTTTATTTGTCTGTAAAGTGCTTTGTTTGCTGTAGTAAAGCCCACCCTCTGAGCTGCAAATCAAGGCATGGTGCTGGGCGGTTTGGGGAGTGTTTCTGTACCTGATTGCAGCCCTTTATTCTGCCATTTGGGCTTAAAGTATCTTCCCATGTCTTATCTAAGCACCTGAGCATCCCCTGTCAGAGAGGCAGCAGGTCATTCTTCATACTGACATAGCTGCCACCTGAGCCCCTGACACCAAAGATTTAGTCTAGGGCTTTAGAAAATACTAATTTTAGCAGGAGAGCAGTGTCTCCAGAGTTCTGGTGGCTGTTGAAGGGAGCACAGCAGCACTGGGGGAAAGGAACTAATTGTGTCCTTATCTTGGATTTTAATGATGACTTTCCCCTGCTACAGATTATTTGTCCTATACAAAGATAATGCTTCTGTCAAAAAGGAATTAGGATTTTTTGTCAGATATTGATCATGTGCGCTTCTTGGCTCTTTAGCCTTTAATGAAGTCCTTTAAAGGAAGACACAATTGTGAATACACCCCGCAGAGTGACACTGAGACCATTTGCCTATTCTGGACAACCTCTGTACCAACCACCTGCCTTCAGCTCACGGTTACTTGAAAATGCTGCTGTTTGTTACTGCACCTAGTTTTATTCTGTCATTTCGATGCAGAACACAATGTAATAATTCTAGTTTGGTTTCTGTAATTCTGTTATGTTTATGTTGTAGCTGCATATACAATGAAATAAATGCCAGTTCATTTAGTGAACTTTCAGTCAATATGTATGTTCAAACCCTTCAGAATACCTCAAGGTATAAACATTTTAAGCATAAAATACAGTTATTCTTCTAAAGAGGTAAGTAAAGTAGCTTGTAACCCTAGATTATGATTACTCTGCCTTTTTATCCGTTTCAAACACTAGATCCCTTTAAAATTCAGCCTGGTGGCTGTGTAGTGTCCCTTTGTGTTGACATTATCCAAAAAGCAAGAATATGTCACTTCTGTAACTATTAAATGGATTCCAGAATATTTGAAATAAACATGGGGGAGAAGTAGTGGCTTTTGCAGAGACTTGGAACAGTGCAGGTCATTTTATTGGCAGCAAGGATGCAGATGCTGAAGTTTTGACCAATTCCTTGAAGAAAATGCCACGAGATTTGCTATCTGTGCATGGTAAAAAGCCAAAGACTTGCAAGCAGTATTGGAGTGAGGGAACATTCATCAGCAGTCATTCATCAGCAGAACTTCAATTTTTTCGAAAGAAAAGTATGGGAAGAACACACTTTAAGGCTGAAATCTGACACTAATTAAAACAGCACCCTCAGCAAAAATGGGAATTCAGAGACAATGGAATCAAATCTGTAGCAAAGACAAGGCATTAAAAGAAACAGGGATGTGTATCAATGCATTTCCGACTGTTGTGTCATTATATAAATAAAGAAAAATGTCTCAGCTTGTTTTGAACTCCCTGGGTCATGGAAGGAGGGAGGAGAGAGACCTAAGAGGGAAGCCCTGGGCAGGGACACGTTCCCAGCCTGCTCTGTATCCCAGTTTATTGACCAGGGTGGGGCCGTGGCAGCTCACTGCAATGCAAGTCCCAGCCCAGGCGTGAGAGAGGACAGGAAGAGAAGTGTGAGTTTGTTATTGTCACACTTTAGTCAGATCAGGGTGTTTGGCAGACGGTGTAATAACTTTTGCACAGGGATTTAAAGAAGAATGGGATGGGAGCAGCCTTTGTTCCTCTTGTGGATAGGTGTTTCTTGTTTAAATATTCTTGTAAACTGGAAGGTGTTGGGAGGGGCATAAATGCTTTAAAAAACCAGAATAAAGTGTCCTAATTAAATAGTAAAATAGAGCACAGACACAATGTCTAACTTTCCTGTTAATTGAAAAGCATGCAACCCAGCTCCACAAGAGGAAAACCAATGAGTAAAGAAGTTGAAATTCTTCTTTTGTCTTACTGATGCTGTTTTGGTCAAGTCAAGAATTCAGCTGTCCTAAAATGATCAAACATTGTTTGGAGAAGAAGAGAATTTCCAAACAGGCCTCATTATCTGAAAAAAAAGCTTAAAAATATCAATTAAGGTAGTATAATTTCTCTCTTGCCTACTTTAGTCTGCAGAGATGAAACTGTGGGAGTGTCCTGCTTGCTTGCTGGTTGCTCTTTTCAAAAGAACAAGTAGAGTTTTATCACAATAGACAAATCCCTTGTTATCTGCAAGGGAGAAGTAGTTAAATGATGAAGGGCAGAGCACTGAGCATCCTAAAGGAGGCAAATGTGCATCACCAGGATTACAGGGAGCTCAGAAGATGCCACGGTGGGTGAGTATCTGTCAGCCACCTCTCTAAAAGGCATCCCTTGGAGAAATGGAAAGAAACTTTACATTACCAAGATCTGAGAAAACGTTTTTCTCTTTATGTATGTGGTCAGTAAGTATTTACATAAGAATGGAAAAAATCACAGGGTAATGTGATTACGAAGAAAATCATTCTTCTGATTTCACTTTTTAAAATGTAGGTGCTTAGAAAGCTTTAAATAATGGGAAAATGTAAAGTAACACGCAACTGGGAGCTGATGTGATCAGTTGCTAATGCTCCAAGTGATTGCTTTTTTCTTTTTCTCCTATTCTTTTCTTTCCCCTGATTCTTACTTTTCTTTCAACCAATTTTTGCAACTTTGGGTGGCCTTGTCAGTAAGTGCAGTGTAGTCACTTGTTTGGGCAGCAGTCAGCACAAGCAAAATCTCCAGCCATGAATTATGTAAACTAAAGACCTCTAGACCCAGCTTGATTCTAATGATGAAGCTTTAGTTTTCAAAGTTTTAAATGAGCACTATGCCCGTGTCTGTGGTTTCATAACATCCACTGCAGAGTAACCCTACAGGCTAAGATGGAAACCTGTCACAATATGGTCAGTGCTTTTCACCTGAACAGAGGGGCCTTTTCTGCAGGGTCCTGGCTGTAGCAGAAGTTTTCTGTTTGCTCCAAATCTTAAAGATCATCTGCACAACACAGGATTTTTTAGGGGACGGGGAGGTTCTTTTTGGTTATTTTCATTGTTTTAGGAGGTGTGTTACCTCATTTCTGGTAAGAAGAGTCGCTGGGGTAGAATAAGGAAAAGGTATTATGTGATTAACTTCTTTAAAAATATTAATGCTTTCAGAGCTAAAGCAAATCTTTAATTCTTTAATACACCTTTCTTTTGTTTAACTAGTTCATGTGAAAGCCTAACATATCTTATGTAGATGAAGAAATTGCCCCCCTTACAATTATGGCTGTGAGAGAAGTGACTCCCAAGTGCTTTCTCTGTTGATACTTTTCACTTAGTGAGGAAGATTAAGAGCTATTAATATATGAATATAGTTTTCATATCCTCAGGAACACTGAAAATGTGAAACATTAGTGATAGTGTTTTGTTCTAGAAAACAGCCGTGTGGCCATTAACGTAGGGAAAAAATTAATCTTAAAAAAATAATTTAAAAGTAATCCAAGTTCTGTTTTTATTTGCCTTCACATAAAGGTTTTGTATGTATCAAAGTGTTATTTTCAGTACCTTTCCTACGTTCCTAAGAAGAGTCACTTTTGATTTGAAAATGTAGAATTCACACATCTACTTGGAACTGCAGTTTTAAGAAGAATATCATGAGACTCATCATAAACCTGTACCAGTTGGCACTGGGGTATATCCTGGCTGCTAAATGTTGTAAATTGATTTTTGTTGTTGCTGGTTTTGATTTCTTGGTTTTCTGAAATAGATTTTCTGCTTCATCTGCATGTATTGGGGTAAAAAGGACCAATCGTATTGATATTACACAGAAAAAATATTTCATTAGGAAAAGCTTGGCCTCACACCAACCCAGGTGGAATTCCCCAAAGCTGGAAAATGCGGATGCTTGCTGTAGTGATGGGGAATTCCTTTGCAGCTGATAGGGGAATGATTTGCACGACTGCCTAGTGCTGCACCAGTGCTCGTTTCAGTGAGTATTCACCGTTCTGCTGGTTTAACTGGGCACGGGTGTCAGAAGCAGAGGGAAGGTTGTTGGGAAGGTTGTTGGGAATGCGCTCAGCAGGGCAGGGTTGACCATCAGCAACTCCACAACTTCTGGCCGCGCTGGGTCACGGGGTGTCAGACCCCTCTGAGGTGCTGGGACACCGCAGCTCTGCTGGTCCTGCCAAAGGCTGTGTCAGCCCCTGTCTCATCTCCAGCTGCAGCACGTGCCCACAGCGCTCTCCCCAGCGTTCTCCCAGCCACCAGCACTACCTGGCTTCGGGACTTCGGGAGCTCAGTGGTTTGTGTGCATTCATTAACCCAAAAAAGGGTTTGTGTCCCGTGAGCTCATCCCAGCCTCGCTGCGTGAGCCTTTCAGCACCCACAGCATCCTCTGACCGTGCCTTTCAGCACTTTTCCCCAAAGGGGAGAGAATATGTTTGGAAATTGCGTTCTCTTGTTAGTAAGCAAAAATTAGGGGGGATTGGTGTGTTTTTAGCTGAGATTTTCTCTCACGGTCGATGCTGGCAGTCAAAGGTGTTTATTTTGTAAGAGGAAAAGGGAACTGAATGGCACGTGTATTATCCATCAGACCATGAATCTCCTGGCCATAGTTTTGATACTCGTGGTCCTGCTTTGGCACTATTTTCAGTCTTGCTTCTGCTCCTCAGAAAAAGGATTAAGAAACAATTTCCTGATCCCTTCAGTGAACACCTCCTGTCCCAAAGAGGAGAGCACTCTGTGCAGTACAGTATGTGATACTTTAATAATGTATAAATCAAGCTGGACAGAAGCTGCCTGTCAATTTTATTAACTTTGACCTTTCTCCCATTATAAAGATGGTTTGGTAAATATTTAATGGCCCTTACAGGTTTTGACAGTTGGACCTGCATTCCTAAGAGCAAAGGTAGATTATGAAGAAATACTTATAATTAATAAAAATAATGTAATCACTGGGAGTCAGCCTTGAAGGACAAAACTGTGGTTTAGAATCTATTTCTCTTAAATTATTTTTATCATTTTTGGTTGGTTTTTTTATGCCTGACCACTAAATGTCACTAGCTGGGAGGTTATGAAATGTTTTTGAGAGGTTGCCGTTAAAATCCGTCTCTGATTAGCACTGATGATTACCTCCATCTCTGAGCACGTGTCCAAATATTGTTGTCTACCTGAAATACCTGCACAGGGAACATCAGTGAATGGTGTCACAAGCACAGAATGTAAGAATAAGAAGTAAGATGCAAGAAAGAAAGGGAAAAGCATATTCCTGGAGTTGAAGGGCTCTTCTGCCAGAGCTGTCTTTGCCTTTAATTCCCTGCATATTGCACTCCCTGCACATTCAGGTAGTGAAGATTGAAGACTAAGCCCCTGACACTGAAACATCGCCTTTCAAACATGGACCCTCCATAGCTCTCATTGATTTTTTTTCATTTCAGAAAACTGTCGGAGAAAAACAAATTTGAGCAAAATCCATTGGTTGGGGCAATAAAATCCCCCCCTTCCCTGGCGGAGCTCAGCTCTGTTCCCATTAGGAACGCGATGTGTCTTCATGTTGGGCCACGGCTGAGCTCGCGTGGCAAAGCAGCCAAGGGAACCAGGAGCCTGTTAGAAATCCTTGTGGATGTGCTGAGCAGTGACATCTGAGTCAAACTGGCACAGGGGATCGCTTCCCTCCTGTTCACAGGTGGTTTTGAGTACATCACTTCCAAGCTTTGCTTCCCTCCTTTTCGCTCAGTCCCTGTAGAACAGCTTGGTCTAAAACTGCTTTGTTTTCTGAACATTTTTAAATCGTAGTTTCCTGACCATAACCCATTTTTTTATGTGCGGACCATGGGGTTAGAGGTGTTAACGTGTGAAACAGTTCAGCTTTTGCAGAACAAATCTTTAGACAGTTTAATGAACACATAGATCCAGATACTGGAATGATGCAGGAAATTGCGTTTGTCTGACACTGAAGCTTCCTCCCCTTTTCAGTTCAAAAATGGGGAACTCTGTATGTAATTGAAAGTGTTCAGAGGAGAATTTATAACTTGTTGCACTTGGAGCTGGTTGCAGGACAGGCAGAGCCCTGTAGCTGTTCTTAAATCTGAGAGCTGTGGGAGTGCACTGAAAATCCTGCCGATTCCTGTTGTGTCCTTCAGAAATTTGTCTTTTATTGGCAAGGAAAAGAAAAGTTTAGAGGAGAAAGCTGCTGAATGTGAATTGCTCTGCAGTGCTATGGAGATGGGCGAGCAGGTATTTTAAAAGCAAGATTTTTCTTTACAGTGGTAGAAATTCCTTTGAAAATGTTTTGTGTTTTTATGTTTAAGAAGCAAAATATGAGTGTTATTTCTAAAAGCTGGTTTGTATTGTGAAAGGGTTGCATCTGTCTTCCTCTTATCTTCTTCCTAAAGTGAGAATGCTTAGTCCCTGGAGAGGAGAAGCAGTCTCAATGTTTAAAAGCAAGCCCAAGTTTCAAGAGAGTTCGACTTGAGCAGAAGTCCTTGATTCATCATCTTACTTGCCCTAATGCACAACTTGCTCCTCTTACCCATTTCACAGCAGACTTTTTCCTTTTGTCCCTATTGTCTTCCACCAAGCAATGTATCTGAAATACCACACATGAACTTCCTGAGTGGCTGTAATTTGAATCAGGTGCCACAGGTAGCAGAGATCTGACACAGACAGAGTACTGCAGTGGTGGGTATTTTAACATATATATTTTTTTTTTCTTATCCAGTTGCAGTACCATGCTGGGCTGGCATCTGGCCTTTTGAATCAGCAGTCTCTGAAACGTTCGGCCAACCAGATGGGAGTCTCTGCAAAGCGCAGACCAAAAGCCCAGCCAACAACTCTAGTCCTGCCTCCTCAGTAAGTAATGGAATATTTGGAAGAGTTTCCGTGCTGGGGAGTGGAATATTTATTATTAACTTACTGGTTTAATTTTCAATCATTATAGTAAGCAACTTCATGCTTATTATGTGTTTTTGTTCCTCGTGTTTTGGTTCCGTACACATTTCTCTTTGTAGCAGGTCATTAAAAAACTTTTTGCAACATGAGCTTGTCATTGAGGAATGATGCTCACCTGATTAGTATGACTTGGAGCTTCAAGTAGGACTTTTCTGAAGGTCCTGAAAGACTGAAGCCAAAAAGTCTTTGGTGTGAGTACTTTCTCGGCAAACGTCTGTTCCGAGTCCATCTGTTCACCATATGCTAATTTTGCATCGGATCTAAACCTCTTTTACAGGTGACAAGCAATTATGAGGACACTTAGAAACTGTTTGAGGACAGAGAGTATCAACACTTTAAGCAGCCTGTGTGTAACGATGCCAGAAACACAGAGATGTACACAACGAAGCTTATAAATTAATAAACCGCCTGAAATATTTAGTTGCATGTAAGAAAATGATTATTATGTAGAAAATGAAGTGCTAAGCAATTGTTCATTGTGCTGAGCATCCTTGTAGTTTGTGGAAACTGCCTGCTTTTCTTCACAAAACAAGAGTTACTGATGTATAAACACCGTGCTACCAAAAACCTCACAGCTGCAATAATAAAAGTCCATGTTGTCACCAGATTTCACAGGTGTATGTTCAGTGAGTTTTTTTACTTAAAGGAAATGTGAAAAAAATCAGTCAATAGCGCTTTCCCCTTGTATATTAACTTTAAAGTGCTGGTAATTCAAGAATCCATAAAATGCTCTATGGTTTTACCAGTGTGTCAGACAGGAGAGCAGTTTGAAGGGGGCTCCAGCAGTAATTTAAAACCAGATGTTGTTTCTCTGATATGTGTGATGGAACAGGGGTATCTTGTGACAAACTGGCTGATTAGTTTTCCTCCTTTGTTGGGGTATCTGGAACTTCAAATGGACTTCTCCAGGCAGTCTGTAAACTGGAGTACTGCGATATCAGTTGACACAGTTTCTTTCAGAGATCTTAGAATATTTTGGTGGTTTTTTGTAATATTTCTTAATCATGGCATCTCTAGTTAATTGAAATATATATAAAGAGCAATTTCTATTTTCGCATAGAAAAATCTGTTCTTAAACAGTTGCAGCTGTATAAATCTTAATGTGAGATACATAAAATACACATTTAAAAGTATTATATGTCTTTTATCTAGATGATTTTCCCTCAGTGGTGCATTTACCTAGGATCTGCAGATAGACTGAAATTTTAGTGTGGTAGCTAAACTTTAGCCAGTAGTTGAATTATGTTTCAGTATCTTATTACCACTTCCAGCATTATTCACAGGGAAAATGTGTTTGTGCTGAGCTGGCCCTTTATCTGTCACTGGTTTCCTCCTCTCTGGCTTCTCTTTGACCTTTCCATATTTGTTCTTGTTTGCTATCTCGGTGTGTCGTAAGTGAATAATAGTGATATTAAGGCAACTCAAATACCTGTTGGGCTCAATATCTTGTTTCCAGCACAGGGCAGAAACAGATTATGAAAAGACTTATGAAAACAGGCTTATGAAAAGTATTTTAAAATAAAAAAAAAAAAAGGTGTGACAAATGGATTTTAATATCTTGATTTTTCTGTAGTTTCATGCAAATAGTGATGAATCATGCAGTGGGGTTTTTTTTTCCCTTTATTCTTTGTAAAATGCAAAAAAGAAAACATCCAGGTGCAAAACTACAGATCTCCTTGAAAGGGCATCCTGCATGCTAATATTCCCATGGCAATTCAAAGGGGTTTTTTTTAGCTTTATTAATTCATCAAGAAAGGGGTAACTATTTCTTGGTCTAATTTTGCTTTGATGTATGCTATTTAAAATTAAGTTCAGTGACAAGTCATTGGGCTGAGTAACAGTGAGTCAAGTGTTTATTAAATGTTGTTCCGAGCAACTATATTATCCAGAGCTTTTTCTTAAACTGAAGTAGTTGAAACCAGCTGTATGCCAGAATGTCATTTCAGGAGAGCAGGTTGGAGGGAATATCAACACTGCAGCAATTCCTTTCTGCCAGCAAAGGAACGCAGGAAACACTTGCTCAGGAGGTATCAGGGGTGATGATTTGGGCAAAGAATCTCCTAAAACCAATTTATTCTTATGCAGATTTTGCACACGGCTAGTTTGCTACTAAACATGTCTGCATTTGAGTTAAAGGTAGTATTAGGGGGCAGGTTACTAATCTGTTTATTTATGGTCCTGTTCCGTGAAGAAACTGCATGAGTAACTTTTGCTATTGCACTTTGCGTTCTCAGTGGCAGTGGTGCGAGCTGAGCAATTTTCTTGCTCATCCAGGTCTTTGATCTTTGCTGCTGGGGTGAGACCTGGTTTGTATTCCACAAACTAAACACACCCAAATGGTGTTTCTCCTCATAAAGGGGGTGATACAGCGGAAAAATCAAGTCTTGTGTCAATTCACTGTTCACTTGAGCCTTCAGTCTCTCTCCTTGCTCTGCTTTTCTTCTTTCCTCTCCAAAATGCCTTTTTTTTTTTTAAGAAACCAATCAAACAAAGCAAACCCAAGCCTGTGTCTGAGGCTCAGCCATCTCTTTCTACTTTATGCTCGCAGAAGGAGCTGGAGAAAGGGTTTTGCTGATGGCAAAAGTGATTCTTGGTGGGCCCTCACCCCTTTTCCTCCCCAGCCTTAGGCTGCCTTGTGATGTGCTCTGGTTTGGAGATGAGAACCTGTGGTTTTACACTTGTAAATGTCTGAAACAGCAGCAGCAATTTTGAATCCAAAAGGTGGTTTTGCAAATGGAAGTTCTCTGCCCTATGCAACCACTATGAGGAAAATCTACATTTTCTGTCTGTGATTTGAGGGCTTCCAGGGGTGCGCTGCAGTTTTTGAAGAGAGACCTTTTGCTGTTCGAGATTTGCTTTTCAGTATTGGTTTTCCCTGGCTCTGAAAGTGCAGAAAGGAAGACTGGATTGATGCGTGTCTCATTCCCAGCCAGATGATCTGTGTGAGAAAATGACTTAACTGCTGGCTGCTTTCTCTGCCTGCTTTGTCCCTCCTTCTGTCTTCTATTAACAAGACATCTCCCTGTACGTGCTAATGGATGCGCTCCCTCACATGCCTCTCATCTGGCTGCTGGCTCCTTCCTTCTGTTAAGGAATCTCAAGGCAGCGTTTGCTGAAGTGCTGAGAGCTGTCAGCTCCTTCCGAGTGCCTGGGGAAGCGTCTGCCTGCAGCCGTGCTGGAAGCCAGGGTGGCTGCTGCTGCTTGGCAATCAATAAATAAAGACAATAAGAAATGACGGCATAGCTTTTCTTTTCCTCTTGAAGTGTAGTAATTGGTGCAGTTAATTAATCTTGTATTATTTTGCTTGGCACCACATCTCAAAAGCAAATTTGCAGTTATGAAGTTGTCTCCGAGACCCTGAGGGAGCAGAATTCTCTCCGGGGTGCTGAGAGCAGGTAGCCCCACAGGGTAACTGCTGCTGGTGGGATCCCAGGGAATCTGGTGTGTCACTGTCCAGCTGGAAAACAGCAGCAGTGAGCCACTGTGAGCTGGAGAAGGAAGGAAAGAGGAAGCCCAGGATGTTGTCTGTATTCCTGCAGCGGAGTTCAGTGGCACACACAAGAGGGTCAGTTAGTTTTAATGGGAATTTTTAGGGGTCTCAGTTGGAAACCATATGACTTTGATAGCTCTGTTGCGTGGGGCTTTCTTAGAGCTCCCAGATTAATCGTCTGTCTTCTTTGTCTGGAAGTTTAATAAAGAAACAAAAACTTGATCACCAAAGAAGGTACTGAGATTCTTGCCCTTTATTGTGCCTTTTAGGGTCATTTGTTGTCACTTTGTGGTTTTGGAGAAATAAGCACACTATAAACAACAAATGAGTCGAAGTCTGGCTCTTGTTTGACAACTTCAGGCTCAATGAACAGAGAGGTTTGAGTAAAAGAGAGTCCAGTTTTTTTGTTTTAAGACTCTTCAAGTTGTCTTGTAAATCTCTTGTGGTCTGATGTATGCCCTAACATGACAGTGAAAATATTATAATAGATTGAGTAAAAATCTCTGTAAATTTGTAGTCTATTGCTAGGAGCACACCGGCAAAATTACTTTTCTTTTCTTTTTTTTTTTTTAATAAAGAAAAAGACAGTGCTGCCCATGATACTGTTTGAGATAAATGAGCAAAAAAAAATCTGTGGCAATAACTTTTCTTTTAGGCGATAACAAGGACTTGAGGATATAGAGACTCTGAATGGCCAGTTTGCTTCTGCTGCTTGTTCTGGGTGAGATGGAGAGGTCTCTAATCTGCTGTCCACACCTCAGAATTCATCTGGATGATTCTTCTAGAGAAGAAGGATATATTCAAAAGAAGTCTATGCTTTCTGCATCCTTTGGAGCCACATGAGCTAAAGATGCTCCATAGTGAGTGGTCTCCTTAAAAAGTTGATTTCCTGGCTCAGCAGGTATTTGTTCATGTAGATTTGGAACAGAAGTGTACAGATATCCCAAACTCCTGTGTTTATTGGAGCTTGATTCAATACCAACATAGTCAAAGTGTTGTTCTGTCATAGCGCTAATGTCTTATCTGTTTAATGGTTCTGTCATATCATTAGTTCTGTCAGATTCTGTTGGCTTTGGTCAAGAGCTTTCTTCAGGATACTCAAATTGACTCTTAAGGAAGGATTTAGTATGAAAAAAAAAAAGTTGCTGTTTTTTTTACAGTTTTATATATCTATAAAACTATACACCCAGTCATCAGATGTGCCAGAATAAATTATTTGGAACTTAACTTGTGTAATTATAATTTTTGCATTAAGGAAAAATCCTGATGAGCCCTTTGCCAAGAGTTTTTTGGAGGAAAGTGTTTTTTCAGCATTTTATTTTATAAACAGCATCTAATTGCCTCCTATGTTCAGGGATTTTCAGTATGTAAGAAAGAGGCAGGTTATTCTGAAGGTAATGGCAAAGCATGCTTGAGCCAATAAATGTTCGTAAGTTCTGAAGTTTTGAAGAGAACTTGTTTAAATCAGGCCGTGTTAGTCCCTTCCAACCCAAACCATTGTGATTCCATGAGGAATCTGATGCAGTTCAGTGTGACACCAGGTGTAGGGGTGGGGTTATTGAACATGCCAGTGTTGTTGTAATAATTCAGTTTCAGGAGCTGGACTCCAACCTTTGGGCCTCCTCCTGAAGTATTCAAGAGTAGAAGAGGGAAGTGTGTGGCTGTATTTTCTGTTTTCAGAAAAGTCATCAGAAGTTCTTTGTGCAGTTCTGAAATTCTTCTTTGCCTGTACTGGCGAAGCTGCATTAAGTATCAATATTCATTAAATACCACAGAGATGATAATGTAATAAAGCAATAATCCTCAGGCCCACATCTATACTTCTCTCCAGAAGAGCTGAGGTTGAGAATATAATTAAAGATTAAAACTCTGTTTGCATTCTGGAACATGGAGATATCTTTTCGTACATGATGGGGAATTGTATTAATAAGGAAGAGATCAGTTTCCAATAACTTTCAATACTGGGAGCTCATTTCATATCCCTGTTCATGTTTAAGTTTCTCATGGAATTCCTTTAGCTTGATTTTAGCAAGACAGTGCAACAGGAACTGTAAAAGAACATGTTGCTGAAACATGTGACCCTTTTGCTCCACAAATTAATCCCCTTTTATATGAAAGAAAAAAAGGATTAAAAAATAGTTCTTTATATTGTAAGACAATGATATTTACAAGAATCAGTTTAATTACTTTGCAGCCGTGTACCATGTCTATCGAACATTAATTTTAGTATTTGGTGTCTTGTGCACAGTTTGGATCACATCATTGTGCTGTTTTCTTTTTATTTGTAGTAAATTGTTGAACTCCTGTTGCAGAGCTCTTTTATGAAGCTGTTTTAGTGGGAGTTGCAGTGTACTGCCATTTATCCCTGCCAGCCATACTGACTGCAGTGTGTTCAGGGGTTGTGTGGCCAGGAGACTGGAATCCCAGAGCTGGGGAAGCATCTCCCTTGACTGAACCCATCTGTATAACAAATTATGAGGGACAATTCCAAGGTGATAACACATCATTAACCTGTCTTGAACTGAGTTTTCCAAGGGAGCAGCCCTTGGGTGGGCGTTGCATTGTCCTTTCTGGATTTCAGATACGACACAAGTAAGTTGCCTAGTCCTTGTCATTTCGATGAGAGATGATTCTAAGCTTTTAAAGACAGATATTTTTTGTTCCCAGTTGCCCCTGTCAGCAGCAGGGACAAATGTTCCAGAGCTCTGTGGCTGGCTGCTGCTTTATCCTGCTGCTTTGGGTGTGTTTTGTTTAAATATAGGGGGGGAACAGTCTGCTATTAAATGTAATGGCAATCTGTCTCTCTTAGTTATGTGGTATTTATTGTTTAGCACTCAGTATGAGGTAGCTGGAAAGCAAACACCCCACAGTACAGTTTTGATTCATGGAGGACTTTATTAGGCAACTCCAGCGAGATCAAATCCAGTAACATACCAGAGATGTAACAGTGGTCATCTCACTATTTGCAGCCAAAGATACCTTACCAAACTCTGCTCCAAAAAGAGAGAAGGAGTAATCCAATTGAACTTTTTACTTCAGTTTAACAGGTAAACTTAAAAATAGGTGCTCTGAATTTGCTTGATGTCTCTGCTTTGTTTTCAGTGCTGTTCACTTGGGTTATGTATCTGTTAACTTTGGGACTTCACAGGTGCTTTGTAACCTGGTTAGATACCAGAGGTACGGAACACGAGCTTTGCTGCTCTGTGCATCTTTAGAAATACAATTCTTTTAAACATTTTAATCTTGATTTACTCTCCTAATATGTTGATATATCTGACAGCAGGGGTTTCTGCAGTAATCTTCTTTGTTTTGTTATGCCAAATCAATGCTTTTTTTTTTTTTTGGCTGTAGTTATATGCTGAATTTAATTTCATTCCATTAAGTAATATACGGCTGCATATTTTCTTACAAAGTAATTACAAAAAACCAGCAGGCATTGATCAACACAGACTGTCCAAAGGAAATACTTTGTCTAAAACTAAGTGTTCCTTATGATATTCATTAACAGGAGAATAACTTCTATCCATACAAAACAAAATGATCTCAGATGTTGCTTTATTTGTAGTAAATTCCTGAAATATGCATTAAAGAGCCACAGAATGGTTTGGATTGGAAGGGACCTTAAAGCTCATCCCATTCCACTCTGCCATGAGCAGGGACACCTTCCCCTAACCCAGACTGCTCCAAGCCTGGCCTTGGACACTTCCAGGGCTGGGGCAGCCACAGCTGCTCTGGGCAGGAAACCTTGGTTAGGAGGTAAAACTTCACAGTGTATCTTAACATGGAGGAAAAATCTCTTGTATTTATTCACTTTTCAACAACTCTTCTGACCAAGTACTGTGGGATGAGAGTGCATGCAATTAAGATTTCAGAATTCTTTTACTACTCTGTGTAGAGGTTTTCTTACGAGTGTGTTGTGAGCCACTGGGGACCAATGTGATGAGCTCTGTGCACATGCCTGTCATGGAGACATGAGCCAAAAAGCACCTGGAGCTGGTGGCTGTTGATATTTTGTTGTCATATTCCACAAATAATCCCCCAGATAGGATTGTTGTGAGTGTGATGTGGAGCCCTGTGTGACCGAGCACAGCGATTTGAAATCATTCCCATCTAGTTTGGGGAAGATTAACTGGAGCACTGCATTTGGGAAGTGAAAAAGATGAATCCTTGTGGAGACTCTGGGCCGAGTACCAGCGCTGATCTGCTGCTTCCAGAACATGCATGGATCCAGAGCAGCAGACCCTTAGTGAGTTTAGAGTTACTGGGGACCACAGCTCTGTTGTAAAAGAGCAAATTCCTGACTCTTTGATGTATGTTTGCCTTAAAGGTAATGTTTGTGTGCGAACCGTGCCATTAAAAGGTGGCAATTAATTAAAAGTTGTTCCACAGTCCCAACCATTAGAAGATGCCCTTGCGGCATTTAGAGCAGAACGTTAATATTACACTGTAGGGAATCCCTGTACTTTCAGTAAAAAAGAAAGTTAAGGATGAAGATTTTAATGTGTAATTAAAGACTGCAAATACTAGTTTAACTGCTTGTTTCTGTGTAAAAAAAAAAAAAATTTAAAAGACCACAAACTACATGTGGTTGAACTAATTAAGACAGTGAAGAACAAGCTAGATAAGAGAGGAAATTTGTATGAACCTAATAATGATATCAAAGCTTTTGCTAAAGCTGTGATTTTATAATAAGATTGCTTTAAACCCCCCCCCCCCCATTCCCTTTTTTTTTTAGCTTTGCTGTTTGGGGGATGTGGATTCGAGGCTGCTTTACTGCAGCAGACAATCAATCTGAAAAGAATAAATTAAAACTGCCTCTTGC
Organism: Dryoscopus gambensis; assembly: GCA_013389985.1. Lineage (NCBI taxonomy): Eukaryota > Metazoa > Chordata > Aves > Passeriformes > Malaconotidae > Dryoscopus > Dryoscopus gambensis. The sequence continues at coordinate 116,713 of WEIT01035348.1, forward strand.
CAAATTCAAAAATGTATTACAGCAAGTGTTTCCATCTGCATTGGTTGTATATTCCCTTGTCAGAGATGAGGAGCAGGAAGAGCAGAGCTGGAATAAGGTGGAGTGAGAAGGTCTTTATGTTTTGGTGGCTTAACCAGACCAGGTTTATTGTATAATCATATTGTGTAATGTGATATAAGCCCTTTGTGGATGTATTAATTAATGACTTTATTTTTGTACCTCTACAAAGTAACCTTTGTCTGTCTGAGAGGAGAATTAAACAGCTACACTGGGAGGGGGGATAAAAGTGCTTTCAAATGGGAACCCTGTACCCTTGAGGAGAAGGAAGCTGTAGGTGTGTATAACAGGAAAAAAAACTTCAAAAATGCAAATCCTACCTGAAAATAAAGGCAGTTAAAGCCCCCTGTAGTTTCAGCAGTAATTCTGCAACGGGTGAAGTTTTCCCAAGTGATGAAGTGCACGATGGGGGTGCCCTGGGAGCCCAGGGGGCCGTTCCCATCCCTGGGGACCGCGGTGCCGCCGGGCTCTGGCTGCGCTCGCGGCTGAGCTGCGGGGTCTGAGAGGAGGCCTCAGTGTCCTTTCTAACTGCAGAGGATACAGAGGAGAACTGCTTTGCTCTGCTTTCTTTACCTGCTGTTAAAAATAACTGTTTTTACTTTTTAATTTCACTTTAGGTTAATCTCTGGGTATTCGTGTGTTTACAAGAAACCCTATGGATGGGTTAAATGAAAAAAGCTTGGGGTAGCAAATTCCAGCTGATGACTTCATTGTTTTCTCCCGCAAATATAATCTTCACTTTAAATGATTCGAAGTATTTTGGTACATTTATTTTCTAGTCCCATTTTCCCAACACCCAGTGGGAAAAAATAAATAAAATGGAACCATTAGAAGTTTCACTGGGTGAAGTGACTCAGTTTTCATCCCTTTATAGATGCTGCTCTACTGTTATTTCCATTCTTGATGGGTTAATTTTAGAAGGCACTTGGCTCTTTGCTGTGTAGGTTTTACCTACACAGGAGTAACACCATCCTTTCAATTTCAGTGATGCTACTTAGCAGCATGTGTATGTTACTGTGAAAATAAGGGTATCAGTAGTGCGATGCACATTGCTAATTGACATAGATACATTTACCTCGTTCTTTGTGTGTTTACCTGATTCTTACCTTTGCATGAGTAACATAGGGAGTAAAAGCAGGACAGGGAAGACCTTGTTAACCCTGGCAGACTGGGTTTTGGCTTTTTTCTGTGGCTGCACACCATGTCTTTATTGTCTGTGAGTCATGGCCAGGGGAATCCTGTAGTAAACCCTCTAATTTTAGCAACCAAAAGCTCCTCCATGCAGCAATTTTTGCATTGACATTTCATTTATGCTTTTATGTTGCTCAGGATTGTTCTCTGAAACTCAGTTTTGGGAAGGAAAGTAAGAGTTTGGCACAGAGTTCGTGGTAAAGTAGTGAATCACTTATTTAACGTTTGCTGAGCTTACCTGGAGTGAAATGAAATAAAGATTGTATTCTGTGTAGGATTATTATGCTCCATTGTTGCCTGTCATGCTTTGATTCCATCCCTCTCAAAATGGGTGTGTGGAATAGTGTTCAGCCTTTTTATTCTGTGCCGTGTGTGTTTGAAAGCACTTAAAGATACAGAGATTCCTAAGCAAGTTCTTGCAGAGAAAATTACTGTTTTGTTGAGTTGTTCTGTGCCTCAGTTTCCCCATGGGAATGGTGAGAATTTTATCACCTGGAAGCTGTGCAGGAATGGGAGTGACTTGAGCAATATTGGTACAAAGCTGGGGTAAGAAGAGGCATCAACCACAAGGCAGATGCCTTCATCTAGGGGAAGAGTCTGGACTTTTTATTTTTGATTGTTCAAGACCAGGTAATTTTTTAAAAAATCCGGAGTTCAGGAGTGACACGTTGTGAGGAATAAATGACCAGATAATTCCTACTTGCAAGGCCTGATAGGAAGCTCTGAGTATCCACTGTCAGCATTCGTTGTGATAAATGAGTGGTGATGTATTATCCTGTATCCTTTGTGTTCCTGCCTTTAGGTGCTCATTTCAGTGATGGAAGACAAAGTGCCGACACATGAAATAATTACACACAAGCCTGGCTGGAGCCTGTCAGTCTGTGTCAAGCTGCCTAAACTTCTGCGGCCTCGAAATTGTTGAGTTCTTCTGCTGATTGTTATATTCAGTGTTTGGTATTAAAATCAAATGTGCTCTAGGAGTGGCAAAAAATACCCTACAGTTTTCATGTGTTTCAAGTCAGAATGTAATATCAGTGTCCAAAATAGCCCTGTAAAGCTGAGCTCCCCTGAAGCCAAAACCCAGGCTTTTCTACTTCCCTATTTTACATGCAGAACCTTCTTTCATTTTGGCTTTTGCATTTTGACAGTTGCTCAGCAGAGATGATGCTTTTGCTCATGACAGATTTGTGTGTGCCGTGTAGACAGGTCTTGAAAAGAGCTGAGAGCCCACTGCTCGTGAGCCCTTGAGAAGGACGGTCTGAGGGCGGTGGCTGATGGAAGGAGAAAACAGATATTTCTGAAGAAACTTCATGAAGTAATAATGTAGATTATAGTAGCCTGCTTAAAAATCCCACAGTGAGAAGCTGATGAGTGAATTGAAAGGAGTGCTGCAAGGAGGAGTGCGTGGCATTTAAAGTAATAGTTGCATGATTTTTTTTAAATCTGAAATTTGGCTTAAAAACCGTTTCTATGTTGATGCTTCCGTGATCTTTTCTAGTTTGAAAGTTGCTCTTCATTTAGACAAGAGGTTCCTTCTTCGACAACATGATTTTACACCATGGTAGATGATAAGTAGATGATAGTGCTTTCTAATCTTAGGTATTCCTAAGGAAGTGAAATGGATTTCTTGACATGACAGAGCAATGGTGGCTCTTGTATCCCTCTTGTAAAATGAGCTTGTGGACAGAAAATGCCAGGTGGAACTATTTTAACATATGATTATGCTTTTAAAATGAAAATTTATTTTCAGAGCAAAGATAGCAACTTTAACACCACAGACAGAAAATCAATTATAATTTTTGCTAGTACAACTAAAATATTATCTGCTGCTACTAATTTCTTTTTGTTGATCCACAATTGCTGTCTTCCCTCAGTTTTTTATTAAGTCATCAAAAGGGATAAAGATTCTGATATTGAAGCTTGAATATTGTAATATCCTTCTTCCTGTCCTGCTCTGTACTTTTGCATCTCTCAGACGATTGAATCGTCTGTTTCTATGCTGGTATGTATTAAAGCCAGTTAATTTTTGATGTCTTAGGCATCACCCTCCACCAAAAAGCTCTTAATGCAAGTGAAGGGTTTGCTTTTGCACTAATTGCCTTGTTAAAGTGTCAGTAAATAAATACTGGATCCTAAAGGTCTGCATGTTGCAAACCTCTCAAATACCTTCTGCTGAAATTCTCCACGTATCTTAAAATGCTGGTGGGAAGAAGGTACACAAAGAACCTGGTTATTGGATGGTCCTTAGGTTTCAGGTTGTTTCAAATATTTCCCTATCTCTTAACCTGCTCTGGTTTGTTTCGGAGAGTTTCAAGGCTGAAATTGTTTTCTCTCACATAGGGTCTCTCCAGTTGGCTTCTGTTGTTTTCAGATCCTAAATAAGGAGTTCATTCCCATCTCCTGAGCATGAAGGAGAGGCTGTACTGAGAAAAGTTCAGCTCTGAGTGAGCAGAGCCTCTCCAGGTGTCAGGTAGCGCTGAGCACTGTAATACTGGGTAATGTTTGTACACACGTACTTTGGGGCTTTTTTAAAGCCCTTGAAAATAATAAAATGAGCCCTTTGTTTTGTTTGCCCGTGTTTTGGTTTTTCTTTTTTGCTATTGCTGACTTCTCACCACTTGACTCAGCTGATGGGATGGGGTGCAGGACACCAGTCAAAGCAGGGAAGTTCTCAGTGGTGGATGTAATTTAATTTGTTTTGTTCTCAGTTAAGCTTTCTCTTCCAGATTTCCCATCTTCCTTTTCGGAGCTGTTGTGCAGTGTTTGTCTCATTGTGTCTTTTGCCAAATAGTTACACAATACAATCAATGACAAATACTTTGTCTCCTTTTTAAAAATGCCTATGAAGTGCTCTTAAGAGTGGGTGCCATTAGATGAATGCCAGTGTAGTTTATGTTTCGAATCTGCAGGAAACTTGACGATTGCAATTAGGCAAAAAAGTGAAAATAATTAAATGGTGAAAGAAAAATCAAACCCAGAAATGCACATCAGTGCAGTGAGGAGTGAATGCAAAGTGAGCATGGATGAGGAGCTCCGTTAAAACATCTGCAAATTCACTGATGTTTGGAAGTGTAACTGCAGGAAGATCTTTTGAGCCAGTAGCTACCATTTGGTAATATTTTATGTGATTCCGTAGAGCATCGGTTTCAACTGGTTGATTCACAGTAGCTATGTGGGAGCTAATTAATCATATCATTTGCTGTCATGTTACTGGGTGAACCTGTATCCTGGTAGCAGCATGAATTTGAGATAATGGTTTCCTAATGATTGAAACAGCCCTAATGGCCCTGGCCCTCGTGGTTGACTTCAGCGTTCCTCTGGTGGCTTTTAGAAAAATCTTTGATACGAGGTTACCCTTAATGAACATTGTGTCTGCTAATACAGGTAGTTTGCAGCTGTGTGGATTAATACAGCTGAGCCCCTTTCTCTTCTTTATGCAGTATATTTTTAATTAAAACAGCGTATTAACAATAATGCATTGGTGTGTAATGTACATGTATTCAATATCAAACTGTTCTGCAGCTTTACTCTGTGATGAAGGAAATTTGGGTTGTTTTGTTGGGTTTTTCGAATTTTTAATTGGGTATGGGTTTTCAGACCTTTTCCTAGGAAATTATAGAGCTCTGTGTTGGGTGGAATACTTCAGCAGGTTTGCCTAGAGAGTTTTTAATCAGAAAATTATTGAACTCTTTCACAAGAAGCCTTTAAGCTTGGACAGTGTAACTGTGTAATGTAACCAGCTATCTCAAGAAAAGGAAAAATAAAACCAGGAAGTTTAAAACAAAAAGAAAACAAGGGTAACCTTGCCTTAAAATACACTGTCATTTATCTCTACATTTAAAATTTTGTGTGTGTGCAGGGAATGTCTTTAGTCAGTGTAAAAATCTAATTAAATCTTCTCATGGCAGTGATTCAGGGCTGACCCTCTCTTCATTGGAGCATCTTATTAGAATAATAAACCACTCCCTGCTGAGAGCCACTGGCATTGACAGACAGGCCAGACACGGGGGCTGCTGATCAGAAAGGGTTCATCAGGCTCGTGTTGTCTGCAGGGTCTGCAAGAAATGTTTTATTGGCCCTTCTCTGGCAGCACTTTTGAGATGTTGTTTGGCAGAGTACAAATCCTGGCTTTTGACCAAGTACAGTCCCAGGGACAGGTGGATTATTTCGTACCACTCAGTCACATTACAGTGGACACTCTATTTTTTCTTTCTTTGTTTGTTTGTTTTTAAATAAGGGACTGTGGATGCATAGATGGTCTTTTTTTTTTTTTCAATCTCTGCCTATTTACTAACTGTTAGACATTACCTGACAATTTGGAATTTCTTTACTTTGAATAGCCAACTTGACATTCCTTAAAGGAATTTGCTCTTCGCAAGTTTTGAGCTCTACATTCATGAAGTGGGTAGGAAAACTTTTTTAGGAACTAAGCTAGGCACTGTTAATTATTGTATTTGTACTTACCTTGGGAGATGTTCATTCCTTGGATTTCACTTGGGCACTTTTCTCTCTTGGTCTGCCTACATAAACAGAAACATATTATTTTTTAATAGGCTGAGCTTTTCTCTGTGATTGCACCAGACATGATAGTTTTGCAGGGCTTATTCTACTTTAGATATATTTGGCATTAGTGCTAGCTTAGGTTTTATTTTTTAGGGAAGCTCTGCAGGTGATGTCAGGTGGTGCAGGTACAGGAGTACACTTCTGAATTTCTGTATTTCTTACCGTGGTATTTGGCTTTAGTCCAGCTCTCAGCCCCATGAAAGACGTTAAACTCCAGCTCAGAGGCTCCAACATTTCAAAAGCCACAGTGAACTTAAAACCTGCCTGATCTCTGCCGGGGCTGCACGTGATCCTTGTGTGAGTGGAAATAACAGATGAGAGGGAATCTGATTACAGGAGTGGGGAAATGGCCAGAAAGGTGCAGTGAATTTCTGCCGTCGCTTTGCTGCTGTGTTCACCAAGCCCAGGAGTGACAGCCATCATGAGCCCTTCCCTTTAACCAACTTCCTTGTTCAAGGAGAGAGTTTTTCTCAGAGAATTTCCTCAAGGGAATTCGCCCTCCTCCCCCACGATGACTTTCAGCGGAAGCCACGCAATTAATTTCCATAAGCCCTATAAAAAAATCTCAACCTAAGGAACAGCTTGTCATGCTGGAGGAAGAAGTGATGAAAGCATATTTTTTATAAAATAATGTTTTTGAAGGGCTTGTCTCCTAAACGTTTGTACTGGGAGAGTCTTGAGTTTATAAATGCCTAATTGTACTTGTTATCTTCAGTTTTTCTACTGAAGTGTGAAGATGACCTTGAAGGAGTCTTTTGATAAACCTCTGAGTTGTAAGATAGATTTTTATCTCTGTAGTATCACAGGCAGATCGAAGTACTTGGTCAGAGCATAATTCTGAAGAGCTAAAAACCAGGACTAATTATGAAATTCCCTCAAGAAAACTTAAAGTAAGTGATCACAAAAGTTGAAATGGGTAAAAGCTTGTGTAATAAATTGCAGTGGGCTGGACAGCATTTATATCTCATCTTTTCTGCTTTTTTCTTCACCTTTGCTTCCCTCTTAATTACAGAAGATCAAAATGATGTTAAGGATTCTTAAAGGCTGATATCAAGTATCCTAGGTACCCTTAGAACTAGTGATATTAAGATTTGCCTGTTTCTACCACAACTCACAATTTTAACAAGGTGCTAGATCTTGAAGTGGAGGATTTTTTTGAGTGGCTGTTAGAAGTCTATTGATGAGGCCTAAAATTTGAGTCTTTACTTGCCAGTTCTATGTATTTTGGTTCTGTGTATGGAACGGTCTGCTCTGGTCTCCTTTTTTGATATATTAGCTATTCTCCAGAGGGTCAGATCCCTAATCCTCCCTTCCTGCCAGCCTCTGAAATTTGTGATGCTCTCACTAAGTTCTGGGAGTTGATGTGCCTAAGAGGAGTGATCACTAAGATCCCTTCCTGCCAGCAGTACCTGTCATGGTCAAGCCCAGTGTATAAAAGGTCTAACTGGGCACAACATCCTGTGTTTCCTGTTCATCAGTCGCGGCACCCAGAGGTAAAATCTTGCTGCTTCTCATAAGTATAGAATAAGTAATAGGTATCATGCATCATCTGTTGCTGTTCATAAAAGGAGGTAAGTACTGTAATTTCTGCTCTGTTGAGGGAGAAATAAAGCACAAAGAAAGAGAGTGAGAAGGCTTTGCTGTTGCAGTAAATCTTCAATAGCAGAGCTGAAAATAACACGTTATAAAATACTGAATTCTAGCTTGAGGAGGCTGAACTCAAGTTCAGTGGCAGTGTGGAGTAATGCACGGCGTCAGGATCCCATCAGGTGGTCAGTCCACAGAGTGGAGCCTTTCCCAGGTGGCAGATAGCCCCGCTCACTTCCCTTGGGAATCTGGCTGGGCAGCTGGGCTAGAAACCATCCCAGCCCATCACATTTCCTCGGAGCAGGACTGAACTTGATGCCTCACTTTGAGGCCCTTGTCAAAGCACCGTCTGGTGCTCGCTGAGATCAGCAGCAGCTTAACCCCCTGCCCCTCGCTGCAGGACTCTGGGAGGGCAGGAGAGGGGGCTTCACCTCACAGCACTGACCCCCGAGAGGGTGCAGGGGCATTACCCAGCTTTGGAAAAAAAGTAAGACAAAAATGAGGGATAAAAAACTAGGTGCATAATATCCAAAGTGTGAGGTCAGTGCAAGAGATGTAAATTTAAAAAAAGCAAATGGCAGGAAACATAATGTCCTCAGCAAACAGCTTCTCCCCTCCTCCCGTCTCCACCTTGTCTTTTGTCCCCTTCAGACCCTTGAGACAGATCTCATTTTAAAATTGCACCCTAATGGGGATGAAAAAAACCCCTAACCCTAAGCATTACCCAGCTTTGGGACACCATGGGGCACAGCTCTGTGTGTGTGCAAACGCCAGTTTTCCTTTTTAAAGGACTCTGGCTGGGTCTCTTGGCTTGAGTTTCTCCTGAGGAATTCTGACACGGCTCTGCTGTAGGGAAATGTGTGTGCATGTGCAAATCTAGGCTGATGTGTGGGGCGCAGATTGCTTGACAAGTTAGGAATAATTCAAGAACCATCTTTGTAGATAAACACTGATGTAATAATTCTGATTCTTAGCCAGGCCCCTGGAAATGACTCCCGTTAGCATTTATTGTTGGGTTGTGATGCAATGTCGTGTTTCACGAAGGCGTGGAAATATAAACAATACGTATGTGCTGTGCAGTTCTGGTTCTGAAATTATTGTACCACTGATGCTGAATGGTTAAGGGAGGGCTGGTTTTCCTCTCAAGGTATGTATAAAGGAGTTCATGCTTTCCATAAAGCACAGACCAGTGCAGGCTCAGGCAGGATCCTGGTGATGACTGTAAAGTAGATGCATGCTTGTTTTGTTAACCAGCTTTCACACATTCTAATATCCATATTCCTCTCATGATTACTGCTGTGAATTAAAGGCATTTTGAAGAGCATTCCACATAAGTACAAAGAAAGCTATTTCAATACTATAATAAAGTAGCCCTGGGAATTGGACTGCAAGGTCTCTATTTGTAACTTAAAGTTTTCCTTATTAAAGTTCTGCTTTTTAAGGTGGTGCACTGGAATTCAATGCTGTGAACAGATGTATTTTTGCTCTGGCTTAAAAAACAAAGTATGCACTGACAATGTGTGTTTTCAGAATGTGTTACAGAGGTGTTTGTTCATATTTAATGTAAATGTGCAGATGTCCAGAGACTGATTGATTCAGCAGCAGGTTTGCATTCCAGAAGCCTTCAGCAGGAGAACCTGTGTTCATTTGTGCCATCACTGTCAGCTCAGACTTTTGAGGACATTCCAGGCAGGTCTGCACCACGTCACTTAGCAGTGGACTCACGGTGGCACTGAAGGATTCTGAATTGTTTGCTGTGTAAACAATGCCGTTTAAGTAACAACATTTTACCATAAACCAATATTTTATTGTTGTAATAGAATGACCCCAGTGTGCAGCATTCCTGGCCCATGATGTGTAGTGCCAGCAGGAATTGTGCTGGCACACAGTGTGTGCAGCTACACAGGGAGTTGAATCATGAAACTGGCTTAGATTTAAACTAATACATCTTTTCTTTTTTTTTTTTTTCAAGCCAGCTCAGTTGTGAGCTCCAGCTCCTCCAGCACAGCTGAGGGGGCTGAATGCTGTGCAGGAGGGGATGTGTCAGTGCCTTATGTCACTATTGGTGCTGAAGCCTGAAAATAGTTGAATCACAGCCTCAGGTTTCTAAAAGTCTTTGTAAATCCAACCCTTAAACACTCTGTCTTGGCTTCTGGAGAACTGTCCAAACGATTCCACATGCATCCTTAAGTGCTGCACCAGGTTTGGCCTTTTGTGAGTGAGAAGTGCAGATGGTGAGTGTTTGATACAGCTCTGTGTGCATATGCTTTTGCAGCAGACCACCCTGTGTTTATATGTAAACACTGCTAGACTATTTAGGCACATAACTTAATCTTTTGCATCCACTCAATAATAAAGCATAATTCCTCTATGACTGAAATAACATCCTTAGCAAAGTTGAAAACCAGTGGATTTGTAAGAATCAATGGAAGTCTGCCTTCTCTCAGATTTGGATCTTTTAGTGCTTTCACTCCTCAAGATGGACTGGAGTTGGGCACAAATTTTAGCAAATTTGTTCCTTGGGACCTTTGTGTCTTAGCAAATTAATTCCTTGCAGCCCACACATGCTGACTTCTTCCCACACCTGTGGATTCATATTGCGAAGGCTCTCCAGTGCTGAAACTCCCTCCTGCTGATTCTGTGGTTTAGCCCCAAGACTGAAGAACCGTGCACAACTCAGATTTGCTCCTTCTGCCCTCACCTCACCTCCTGGTAGTTAGAAGTCAGCTAGTTATTTGAAAGAACATTTTTCCTTTCTGACGTGTCATGAATAAAGATTTTACAGCGGGAACGGAGGCATTGCAGGAGTAGCAGAGACCAAGTCAATGTGCAGATGAGGAAGGAAGAGAAAGATGAGCCAGGAGGATCCTGGCTGGAATCTTCCACCACGAGAAACTTGGAAATTGGGTGAGAAGAGAGAGGAAACTGCTGAAGCAGTTTGTTCAGAAAGGACAAGAGGACAGTGTTAACAACTGTATGAGAAAACAGCCTGGCAAGGAAACTCAGAGCTGGAGGAGAAGTTGCTCAAAATAAGCGAGTTTAGTACTGGAGCCAGGAAACAGTGAGCATTTTATAGAGGTTCTACAGAAGTAAAAAGCAAGAGCTTGTGTTAACAATAATGAAAAAAAAACCAAGAAAACCTGTGGAATATGGGAAAGGAGGCAGAGACTTCCAGGATTGTTGTACAGATGTCGGGGATGGTGCCAGCTGTCTAATTTAGTCTTGAGACGTGAAGTCGCTTTCTCAGCGTGAGTGGTGTTGAATTTCTTTTCACGCTCCTCATTGCCTATCCAAGCAGGAAGTGTCATCTCACCAGAGCTGGCAGAGGTCACTGTTTTAATAACTATTGTTAATTGATGCTTCTGAGCAGCCTTCTATCAACTTGAATTTGCTACCTGCACAGACTTGCCTAGCAGGTAGCTGAATCAAATTAAAACTTAAATTCCGTGATGAATAAATCACACTAGAACTGTGATTACCCTGTATGTGTGAAAATACACTATTTCTCTAATCAGGCTGCCAGAAAACTATTAAGTCTCTTTTTAAGTCTATAATATTTTAAATTCTGCTGCTGCTAAAATCTTTAAGTTGTATATTGAGTCTTGGTTCTGCAAAAAATAGCTGTTCCTTAGGTCTTGGAATGAGTGCAGGCAAAGGCTGTCCCCCGATGCCTCCATCAACCAACCCAACATGTGCAGCAGGGCCAGCTCATGCTTCTGAAATACCACACATGTGAAAAGAAATTATTAACTGGGTTGGAAATATTAACTGAAAGCCAAAAAGAAAATCTGTGACAACTAAATGCTGTGCTAGTGAGAGGATGTGTGGAGAGTTTCCCCTGTTGCTCTCCAGAATATCATGAATCCAGATTCAGCAGAATTGTAGAGTTTATTTTTGTCTTATGTGTGGTGTTTTCTACTGAGTGTATAGGAAAGATCAACTTCTTTCATGTTACAAATGTGTATTTTTTCCCCCTTCTCCCTTCTTCTCCATCTTCCCAATGTCATTTAGCGAAATTTTCTTTCCTCCAAAAGACCACCCTAGAAAATTATTATTAATACCTATATTCTAATTTTTAAATTGTTGTATCGAGTGGAAAAAAGAACAGCATGCAAGTGAAACACTGTGTGGGATAAATGCTATTTAAGTCTTGTCTAAGCTGTTAAACATCACACTAACACTGGATTGCTGGACCTAATCCAGTAAAAGTAAAAAAAAATTAAAAAGAGAGGTCACATTAGAGAGCGAAGCCATCTGTCCAGTGTGGAATTGAAAGGCATTTATAATGAATTACTTTCCTGTACTGCTGTCTTTTGGGGGGCCTTTATGTGAATCAAAGAGATGGTACAAGACCATTTATCTGCAGAAATGGTTCCTGAATTATTTCTACATTGTCAACCTGATGTTTTAGCGTGAAACTTTTGGGTGAGTGTTTTGAATAGATAATTAGGCCTTTCTAAACAGTGTTTTGTAACTGGCTTCAAAGGTGTCTTCTGCATGTTCCAGGCATTGTTTCTCTAATAGGGACTAAAGGATTTATATGTACACTTACTGGCAAAATGGCAGAGAGATTTTTCCAGTAATATCTCTATTACATTATTCTAGTGTTGATTTTTCTGCATGTTCATAACAAGGCTTCATTTGAAGTGTAATGTTTTGAATTAATTGTAGTCATTGCTGATGTTCATGAAGTAGATTTGTTTTGTTTTGACTTTTGTAGTATTAATCTGGCATGTTTGGAAAAAATTACTCTTCTACATTAAAATAAAAATACTGATTTATAGTGTTGACAGCCTTTGAGAGCATCTGATGGACTGGCTGGATCTACACATTCAGATGTAAATCCTTGAGTGATACTGTTAGCATTTTTAAAGTAAAGATTTTGTGTCTAAAATACAATTTTAGTACCTCCTTAAAAATCATGAACCCATGTCATGAAGGAAAGAAGAAAAAATGGGAGAGGGAAGTTGGTACAAACC
>WEIT01035349.1:0-15006 GCA_013389985.1 Dryoscopus gambensis
TTCACAGCCTTGAGTAGTCACACCTTATGCATAGCTCATGCTGTTTACCTTGATACGTTATAGCTCAACATCTCCCATTTCATCTCCCATTTGTATATCCTTCTCCATAAAGTAGCATAGGTATCTACATCTAACAGAGGCCACCTCTGTTAAATTTTTTGATGAAATATAATTATACTGTTCATTAGCTCAGGGTTAAATGCTAAAGCTGTCTTAAGCTCATTATTAGTAATGTTCTGTAGGTCTAGTGCTGCCTGGCTCCTCACTGAGAGAAAAGAAGCCTGGGATCGTCCTGCAGGTTCCAGGCTCTGCTACACACAGTCACGAAAAGAAATCTCCTACTCCAGGCCCTCTGGATTACTTTTTAAAGGCTGTCAGAGGCACTTTACTTTCTGGAAAATAAAAAAGGAGAGCACAGGCTTCCAATTTAGGCAGCATTAACCACATTGCTAAAGCATCATATCTGTGTTTCAGATGCAGAATCCAAAAGCATTTGGGCAACATTAATGAATCAAATTCCATGACACATAAAGCAAGCTATAATGTATGCATTGAATTTTTCACGTTAATTCCAAAGTCTTCTCTGCTAAATAGAACACATTTCCCTTTGCTGTTGCAGAACCCCATCTTCACTTCTCCTGTTGCAAGGCATGGTTATATGTGGTTTGCATTCAACTTATGACAAAATTCATTGAATTCTACACCCTAATCTGTGATTTGAAAAAAACTCTGCACTAAGAATCCATTTTTATTATCAGGAGTGCAGCAACAATGCTGTCAGAGAACATCTTAATTCATCTGGTTTTTTTTCAGAAGCTACATCTGTATTTTATTTCAGCCTACCTTAATGCATAATTCTATATGCATAACCACATTCCACAAACATAGCATTCTTCCTACACTGAAAAATGGAAATATTTTTCAGTTCTTTTGCTGGCAGATGAATTCCTTGTTGCTCATTTTTTTTCTTTGTAAAATAGCCAGGGTACAAATAAAGTGTGTGCATTCTACTTGAAAGAATCTTGATGTCTGCACCTACTTTAAATACCTACAGTTTTTTAACTCACAGTTTTTGCTGCTCTTGTCTTCAAATGTTTGAAAATATCCCCACAAGACCAAAAACTGAAATAAAAAAGTGCTCATGAAAATTGACAGAAGAAAGGCATTATTCTGAGAATCAGAAAGAAGACAAAATATGGAATGAACTTTTAATTAAAAGAATAAAATAATCTTATATGCAATCTGACAGAAAATATTTGTGGAATGAATCTTCAGCTTTTATTTTAGATGCATAGACAGATTGATAAGTAGATAGACAATTATCTAGTAAATACTCAAAATATCATTAATTTTCTTGGCACTTTGGAAAAAAATATTGGTACTCCTGAGTATTTCTAACTACTTCAACAAGACAGGCAATTCTTTAAAACAAGAGGCTATTAAAATATGGGTTTTAAATAATGGGAGGTCACTGGAGATTTAACACTGAGTACTTTATTTTCTCTCTGTAATAACAATTAGGTTAATATTTTTACTAGCTGGGTAGTGTACACTCTTGAAAATAATTGTATTATTATCTCCCATAATATTGTGATAGTGTGGTTAAGGCCAAGACAACCAAATGGGTATCAGGCATGGTTTTTCTCTGAAGGAGAAAAGCTTATACTTGATCAATTCTTTCAGATCTGCATCCTCAAAAATTGTCTAATTTTTTAGGCATATAATTTGGTTTAACAGAATGTACAGTTTTTGTCCACAAAAACAAATTTTGAAAGATGTTTTTACTTCTTCATCTGAGAAACTAATGATTTGTAAAATGTGGTACAGAGCACTTTGAATATACAATCTTAAATCTTCTCAGTCACCTTAAATGGAAGAGTTGACAAAACTATAGTCTCCTAGGAAAGCCATTTAAAATTGTTACCAGTGCAGCATATTCCCATTTACTTAAAACTCTGATACAAATTTTAGGAAACATTTCAGTCTGTTCTAAATTAACATACTTACTCCATTATGATATGTGGAATGCAACTATTAACGTGAATTCTGTGATTGTTCCTACTTCACAGGCCAAGAGACTCACTCCTCTTGGACTGGTGTAACAAATAAATAGTTTTTAGCAAACTTTGTCCTACACTGAAAGGGCTTCAACAATGTAGTTTTTCTTTCAACAATCTATAAATTCTTATCATTGAAAAAGAAACAAAACTTTGTGATCGTTAGGCCACAAACTTGGGAAAAGCCAAGCTTGAAATTAGTTTAATCATTGCAAGAACAAAAAGATGCCTTCTCTTATATTAAAATGAAACAAAGCTAACCAACCAAACAAAAAATAAAAATAACTCCTGATGGATTTCAATAACCGCTTGATAGGCTACACATTAAGTTCTAACTCCATCATTACATATTAAAATGCAGTACTGTACTACTCAATTTGGCCTTCTCACTTCCTAAATAATGCTTTCAGAGTGCTGTATAGTATACAATGGGGCTCCTAAAAGAGAAAGACTGCCTGAAAATACACTTTCTGTAATAACGTTAAAAATATTCATTCTTTGATAATATTAAAAATCATAAATTAAGAGGGAAAGGGAAAGTGAAAAGACTTAGTAATCAGTGCAAGACAGTATTCAAAGGTTATACTTGAAATATCTTTAGCATGTGAAAGTAAAACAACCACTGAACAATTAACAGATTTTGTACTCTTAGTTCCTCATTTTAAAAAAATTATTTTTAAGATTCTAAAATTAAACAAAATAAAGCAAAGCTTTTACTTCTTTATGCCAAAATTCCGTAGTCAGCCTGTTTCTCATTTATACTGAAGGCCATTTACATGTTACTGGCAGGGTTAAGGGGACTTCCAATGAGTGTAAATGTAATTTATGTTTAACCAAAATTGAAGAGTTGATCTCTCCCTGTTCGGCAGTTACATTCTAATGCATAATTTACGTATAAATGAAACATTAATGTCAGCTAAAATAATTAATTTTTGAAATCCTATGTAAACTTAGTACCAAGCTTCATTCTTAAAGATGTTGCTAGGTGGCCTTTAATTTATGTGATGTACAGTAACCTTTTCCACTGGTAAATGTGCAGTTTGATCTGCCAATTAAATTAAAAAGCTGTTCATGCCAGGGAAGATGTTCAAAGGATGAGTGCTTTTCTGATAGGAATACCATAAAGCTTCTTTTCTGTTCAAAATATAACAAGATAACTTTTCATCAGTACCTAGCATTAACACAGATTTTATTATACTTGATGCTGTCCTTCAGCAAATATCATACAAGAAAAAAACCCCAACAGCTTGGTAATAGATCATGTTAACAGCTTCTAATCCTCTACAGTGCACTTGAGAAACTTTTTTGGATTATGGCTACCTCATTCTGTTTTATCGAATCAGTTGAGCTCTACATCTGAAGACTGAGAAAAAAATGTAATTTATTTTTGGAAGAATGATGCTGAGTGTTAAGAATAATCACATGAACTACAGAGGTTATATGACAAAATGCAAACATAAATAAATGTGAATTGTGAAGTCATTTTTGGTTGCTGATAGGCCTGAACTTTGGTCTCCTTTCTAATCACAGCACCCATCCATGTATTTGTGGATATTCCTCATTCCCTAGAGACCGGATTATTGAACCAAGACAGCAAAAGCTAGAACATAAAGTTTTGTAAAAACAAAATTAAAAGCCACGCAAAACCAAGAGTGGCACACAACCGTAACTTTTAGTTTGGAAAATGACCATGAATGCCTAAAAGAAGCTGCTTGAAGACCTTTGAAAATTTAAATAGTAGTAGACTCAGTAGCTTCTCAATAGAAAATTTGCCAATTTAATCCTCATAGATACTTTTACATTTTACTGCAGCTTTCAATTGGCTCAATTTTCAAAACTGTGGAAAAGCATGAAAGAGCTGAAATGTGCCTGATATTGATCCAGATCATTTTTGTCACTTCTGTCCCGAATGTTTTTTTTAATGGCAACTTGAAGCAGAGGGAAAATCCATTATACAGTATGGATATTGCTGTGCAAACATGAACATGTGAAATTTTTCTTTTTACTAAATCATTGTGACACCATCTGCTCAGCATTATTTTCATACTGCTTGACCTATTTCCATATATCAAAGCAAAACCAGTCAGAAAACAGAAAAAAATTGTCACTCAATAGTAACAGATGAAAAAATAGGATTTGTCCTACCATTGCTATGATAAAATTTTTTCCCATCCTGAAGCCTTATTGAAACAACTATTTAAACACAGAATCTTACTTTCTGTATTCCAAGACAGTCTATTCACTGCTAATGACAAAGACTCAAATAGTCACAGTATTCATTTTTCAGATCCACTCATAGTTTTTATAAGCCATACATGCTCACATCAGCAATACATCAAAATGCTGGAGACAGAGCTAAAGAAAACACCCAAAATACATAGAAGTCAACATGAATATGGAATTTAAAGCATGAACAATGAAGACACCAACAACATTTAATGTCATTTCCCCTTGACTTCCTCACAACAAGAAAGAGAGTGGACAGCAACAGAACTGCTACATTTCTAAACAGTGAATGAGATGCATGGACCCTCAATCCTAATTTGAATCCTTCTTGCCAATTATGCTTTATTTAAATATTTTGGTATTCCGCTGGAATCAGAATATTCAGTTTTGCAATAAAATTGAACATCATCAGTAATGAATACAAGTATCTTTTGAGATGTGATGTGTTGGGTTCTCCCCCCTGGTTCCCCTCCCCCTGCTCCCTGGTCACATGCATGCAAGTCCTGTCCCCATTGGCTTGTTCAGGTTCCCCGGGGCCTGGATATAGATTGGGCCTGGCGGGAGGGGAGGTAGTCTGGGCCAGGCCACCATGCTGTGAGGCTGGGAGAGAAGAATAAAGAACATCCATGAACATCCACACAATATCGTGTCCCTGATTCTTCCGCGGGCTCGGGTTGTCTCCCAGGGAAGGTTGCGAGCTCCACCGCAACAGTGATGGAGTAAGTGGACCTGACATAAAGGTGGAAGACTGACAGAGAGTGACCAAGCCAAAGGATGGTCTAAGAAAATGATCTTTGCAGAATGAGTGACTGGGGCAAAATTAGACGTGGCAGTTGAGTGACCCCAGTTAGTGTAGCTACATTATTAATCTTACTGGGTCACTACCAATCTGGAAGTACATTTGAGAGAATTTGGCAGTACTTGGAGCATTTTCTGTGATGTTGTAAACCAACATTGCCAGTTTACACCAAATGGGAACCAAGTCCAGTTACAGCAAATTCTTTTTACTTGGCTGTGCAAATTCTTTCTTCTTGGCTGTGCAGGACTGGGCTGAGGGATTTTCTTCACGATGGCTGTGTTTTGTACAGGGCTGTGTTTTGGATTTGTGCTGAACACAGGGTTGTAGAGATGTTTTCATTTTTGCTGAGCAGGGCTTACACAAAGACAACATCTTTTCCTACTGCCACACTGGCAAGGAAGTTGGGGGTGCACGAGCAGCTGGGAGGAGACACAGCTGGGACAGGTGACACAAACTGACCAAAGGGATATTCCAGACCATGTGACATCATGTTCAGGATATAGAGCCGGGGGAAGGAGAAGGAAGTGGGGGACATTTGGAATGATGGGGTTTGTCTTCCCAAGCCACCATTAAGTAGGGTCCTGAACTCCTGGGATGGCTGAACACCTCCCTGCCCATGGGAAACAGTGAATTAATTCCTTGTTCTTGCTTTGCATGTGTATGCAGCTTTGCTCTCCCCATGAAACTGTCTTTACCTCAATCCATGAGTTCTCCAGCTTTTACTCTTCTTATTCTCTCCTGGATCCTGCTGGTGAGGGAGTGAGCGAGTGGCTGCGTGGGGCCTGGATGCTGGCTGGAGTTAAACCAAGGCATTAACTAACCTAGCGTGCTGTGTTGAGTGTATTCCATAATCTTTATTAGCAAGGAAAATAAAATCTAAGACCTTGGCTACTTTCCTGTGAAAACAGCCCTTTATCTGAGGATGCAGAGATTAAGTAAGTGATTTGAATAAAGCTGTTAAAAAGAAACCTGAGAAAGTGTTCCATGGAAAATGTGGATGTATTGATAAACCCCCTATGAGCTTTGCAGGCTGGCAGGTGTGACTGAAGGCACTCTCTCTCTGGAATGGTGACATTCTTAAAATCCTGTGTGTATTAAAAAAAAAAAAACAGGCTCTTGGACAACAGTATTTTGGTAGCTGCAAGCAGGTTAAGGCTGTGACAAAATGTAAAAGCAAAATGAAAAAGTAATAGACACCCATTTTGCAATTTTTTTTCTTCTAATATTCTGAAACTTGTGACTGGAATACTCTGATGGTTTCTATTATGCTGGAGTGTTCACAGAGATCATATGGGAATTTTTTTCTTTAAGATTGCAGCAGTCTCTGTCCCCAAATTGCTTATTACAAATTTATACAACACAGCTGGTGTTCTGCATAAGCCACTGGGCATTTGTTGCCACTACACCGAGCAGGTGTATTTACAGTACTCAAGAGAAAGTGGTGTAGTATTTGTTTTTGAAAATTCTAAAGCATCTGCAAGGTACAATGAAAAAAAACAGAAATAAAGTCTGCACTGCCTCAACTCATTGAACAAATGCTGACTATTTAGAATTAATTTACCTTCTACTGTACCCCTGATAGATTATAGTCATTTATGTTAAGTGCCAGGTGAGGGAAAAGGAAGAGCAGATTAAAGTTGTCCTGGCTATTCAGACATTTCAGAATGGTAAAAACTATATGAAAGTATAATCAGGAAAATCTTGCACTAAACAATGTTGTTCAGTCCTGTATAGAAAAAGGAACCCAGGTCACTTAGAACAGGTAAACCTAGTAAAGGTTTTACTGGCTTTACTACTTGAGAGAACTCTTTTAAAAATCACCACCTGAAATAGCAAAAAATGTCACCTTAACCTACTAAGAATGACTGAAGCCACATAAACTAAGTTCATGTTTAGGACTAAGTGATGTTACAACATTGAGTATTTATTACTGACAAGTGATAATGAAGTCTATGTTTGCAAAGGAAATTAATTTAAAAAAAGAAAAAAGCTAAGGAAAAAAAACCTAAAGGCACAGGAGACAGCAAACCCCAAACCTATCAGCATTTCTTATCACTGAAATGTGCATCAGTAATACTGCGTTTTTGCATACTTTGATATGCCTAGGACATATTCCAGGAAATAACTTGAATGAGGAAATGAAAAAATAGCTTTTCAAGAGAGTGAAGAGATTACACGGCCAAACTACTTGCACCACAAAGCTTACTGAACATTCAGGAGTGATTAAGTGCCTTTGCTTTTGATTTCAGAGCACAGCTGAGGTTCAGCAGACCTCTTTATGGTCTATGTACTTATATCTGGCTAGTTGGGGGTTGTTTAAGTTGCCTAAATGTAAGATTTAGCACAATTACAGATATCTACTCTTAGAATTCATTCTGAATATGTCAATAGATTTACTGAATGTCTTTAAAAGATTTAGTAAAAGTATGTGCTCCTTTATGCAGCTGGGAGCATACAGGGATCTCAGTCATCTTGGCTGTCATAGAATCATAGAAAGATTTGGGTTGTATGGGACCTTAAAGATCACCTAGTTCCAACCCCGCTGCAGTGGGCAGGGTCACCTTCCACTACACCAGGTTGCTCAAAGCCCCATCCAATCTGTCCTTGAACACTTTCATGACAACATTGTGGACCCTGCTCTGAAAGGATTACAGGATTGTTAAAGACTGTCCAAATACTCCAATTAATATAAAAAGTCAATAATAATTTATCAATTTATTCCAGCATTTTGCAGCTTCTGGCTTCTGCTTAAGAAAAACTAGTCTCTCCATCTCATAGTTTCCATACTGTGAGATAAGATAAGCCGCACATTTGTGTATACTTTTTTAAGTCACAATTTTATAGGTCCTGTGTTCAATGCTCTTAAGAGGTTAAGTGTCATGTTTCAGCCTACTATAAGGCTTGAAAATCTTTTTGTTGTTGCACTGCAGGTCAAAAGTGCAGATCCTGACAGGTCACTAGTTCCCACTTGATGGTAAAATATACTCTCTGCTGCAGAGGAGATTTCTCAGCTGCTGCTGAAAAGACTGATGCCTGGAACCTGCTTAGGGGCAGGCAATATAGGCTCTACCTCAGCATAATCTCTACTGTTAAAAGCTTCATTTAAAAATATTCTTCACTAATATTTTACTTGTTGCAAAAAAAATATTTACTTTTGGGAGCATAGAAAGAGCACAAACAGCTTTTCTTCTCTCCTTTAAATTCTATAAACATATTCACATATATATTCTAGTTTAGAACATCAAGTCTACCTACTGCTTTTGTAAATCAGGGTCCAGGAAGAATTTTCTATTATAAACCAACAGGAGAAAAATCAATAAATGTTGAACTTGAATGTCTCTCTGAGTGCCTGCTAGACAATGGCTATGAAAAATGCTGACTCCAGCAATACAAAGGGAGTCCATGCTTATCTGTAACAAAAGAAAGAATGCATTGCTTTTCCTGTTACCTTGTATTCTATTTCAGAAGATTGCTATCCTAGATGTTGGAGCACTTGCTCAACTGTCCAGGTTGATTACTTGGTAACAGAAGTCAGGAAAGAAAGATTTATCATCATAATTAATTATTTTTGCCTTGCATATAGTACACTGATGCCATCTACAGACACGTGTAAAAGCATTCCTAAATGAATCCAATTCAATCTATGAAGGTTCTCTCCTGGATATTAATTAATATGTTTATTTCACTGACTAAGACTGGAATACTAATAGTTTAACCACTGGAGATCAGTTCCTCTGTGATTGAGATCAAATAAAAGGCTCTCACCAGTTTGGCAAAAACTGAATTAGTTTTTTTTACTTATAATATCACCATCACACTACACGCACACACACACCCCCTCCTCCACACACACCACTCCTTCCTCTGCAAACCAAATTATTTCCTCGAATTTTGCTGCACAAGACAAACTGTTCCCTTCTGCCCAGATGATATATTTTGTTTGATTTGGACAGACTGACCGAAGTCTTATGAGAGGTAAACTGTTCTGCTACAGTTTTTCCTGAGAAATGCCAGGAAAATCCTAGAGGTGTAATTCACACCTTTGGGCACAGCTCTGTATTGCTTTTACATTCACAGATCATCCAAACCTGAGTGAGGTTCCTCTTCTACTCACTTTTCTTGATTTAAGTTTAAACAGATGCAGTCCAATCTGATTTGGATTTTGGTTTACAGCCCTTTTTTCCCCCCTTTCTCTTAGCTTTCATTATACCCTCTAAGGAATTCCATTATCTCACTTGTCACTAAAATTTTGTTCAAGATATACTTTGTACTGCAGAAGCTGCAACTCTTTATTCCTGCAAATACCATCCTGAATCCAGATGTAGTCACTAGTTCATTCCCAACAGCTATGCTTTATTTGCATTTCTAGTGGAATTGGCATTGAAAATGTACTGCCTCCTGTACAAGGTCTGATGAGAGAAGGAGGTTCTAACTGAGATAACAGAAACCTGAAAGCCTGACTGTAAACTGCAGTGTTCTTCCTGCTCTGAGATTGTATGTTCTTAAATAAATTCATGTAAATAAACTTTAGTCTTTATTATGCATCATGATATGCTTTCAAAGATTCTGAAGTTCATTATACTCACAGCCTTTGTTTCTGAATGGGTAGAAACAGGAGAAAGGAAAGGAGCCCTGAGAAGAGGCAGCACAGGTACAGGAAAGCCAAATTGGGCCTGACCCTCCTGGGTCCATCACCGGTCATGGTGGCTGTGTGGGTGAGGGGAGAACAAAGTGTGCTGTACAACCTGCTTCAGCAAAGACTCTGAAATGGCCTGGCATAGCATTCTTATTGCCAAGCTGATGAGATATAGTTTGGGTAAATGGACTGTAAAGCAGTTGTAAAATCGGCTGGATCACTAATTTTAGTGAGTTGTGATCAGTAGAACAACATTTAATTGAAAACCACTTCAGTGTAGTCAAAAGTTGGGGCTGATACTGTTTAATGGCTTTATTAATGACCTTAACAAATGAAGGAAACACACTTTCATCAAGTTGGTGGGTGATGTCAAATTGTGGAACAGTAATCAATAGGCTGGAATTGGGCTGCAATTTAGAGGCATCCCTGACTTGGAGAAATGGGACAGCAGGAATCCCTTGAAGTTCAAGGAAGGCGAATGCAAAGTCCTGCTTCTACACTTCTATTTAGGCAACTCTACAGGACATCTGGTTTTGTGCTATGTACTATGAGCAGACAGGCATTACTGCAAGAATCTGTAGTATAAAAACACATATACTAGGCAGGACTCCTGATTACTACATCAAATGTTAATACCAGGAGGTTAAAATCTAGAAGAATAAAAAAATTTAAAATCCTAACCACCTGGACTACCCTAATTTAATTAAATACTTTGTCCCATTCTGGGTTGAGTTTAACAGCAAAGGATACAGCGAACTCCTTCTCCAAGCAGAAATACACATATACATACTTTGATAAAATGTCGGCTTTGTAGCTTAGAAAGAAAGGAAAACTCTAGATAAAGACTCTACTGTAGACATTTTGCATTGCAGGTACATGGAAATATATTAAAAAAAATGTATTTACTTAATTTTTTTCTTTAAATGAAGAGAATAATAAGAACAGTCAAGAACTGAGCCAACAGTTTGACTAGAGGATTTCTACTGAAATTTTAGGGACATCTAAAGCCTGGATGAGCTTTCCATGATGTCAGAGACCTCAAACAGGTAAAAGTCAGATCCTGTGTTTGACACCACTACTTGGTGCAACCCTGGTAAGCATACAAGCTCAGTAATTGTTTGGCTAGATGCAGAAACTATGTATTTCAACACAGGTACATGTGCTATTAGGAAGAATGATATTAACCAAAATGGAGTTAGCATGAAACATAAGAGAACTAAACCATCAACTGTGAAGGAGGAATGAAAAAATAAGGGAGGGAGGCAGCAAAAGGAATAAAGGAGAGAAATAAGGAAACATAGAGAACATTGAAATCGAAGATATTCCTGGATTTAAGATGTATGAAGCTGAGAACTCATCTGAAAATAAAGGATAAACCTGAATACAGTAGTTGAGGACAAGAAAATTGGACAAAGGGATCATGGAGAGAGAAAGAAAAACTGATTAGACAGGAGGGAAAAAAATATCATGAATAGTCTTTCTATGGGAAAAAACATCGTCATCAAATTGGAAAGATGAATTCCAGTCATCAGAATGCTGGAGTATAGCTGGAGGATGATGAAATGAGGATTAATACCACCAGATAGAAATATACATCAAGAAAGAGTTCATCTTTTAAATCTCAGCAACAATCTAAGATGGAAGGAGTAAATATACTTCTATAAACTATGACGGGATATTACAGTTCTCTCTTTAGAAAAAGAGAATTAATTAAATAGAAAGAAAAGATAAACTGAATAATGAAAAAGTTAAATGAATGTAAATGAAGGTGCTACTAACCATTAGTAAATCACAGTTAATAATAGTATTCCAAACATGAAAAACAGGAATAAGGACTAATCAACTTTAAATAGAACTTACTATGGTTATGAAAGGACTAATATAGCACAGTTGCTGCAGACAAAATGGGTACATGACCAAAGCCACCTGCTTCAATCCTAGGTTTTTTATGTTAGCTTCCCAAAGTGGCTCCAAAGCCAAAGCCTTTATTTACACTGTTTCTCCAAAAAGGTAGAAGGGCTACCTTGACCTGGTTGAGGAGTTAGGATCTCACTTACGGCAAGAACGAGACCAAAATGGTGACACCATGATGCTGAGTCTGTCTGGAGTGTTCACCTGCTAGCCAGGGAAATCACTTTGCTTCATCTTAGAGATCTTGAAGATCTGAACTTTAAACATAAATTTCACTTGGAACCTCTGTTTAAGTTCCATTGCAATAAAAATGTAAAAGTTTATTTGCATGGAGTCATTTAGATGATGATTTATCTCAATACCACCAGGAAAATTCTTGCTGCCTTGGTGCTATGAACAAATAATTCCAAAGCAGACATTCAACTGTAATTGCTATCAAAACAAAAGTCACCCAAAGATTTAACAATTGAAAAACTAAAGCAAAATATGGGCAGTCTATGTCTTTTGGATTGTGAGCAAGAGACTGGAAGCAGGTTAGCAGGAATTTAAGGTATTTTGGTGAGTATATTTTGGCTGTTTCAGACTTGCTACAACAACTGGGTTTCTTCTGTGCTGAAAACCACAACCTAGATATGGGAATAACCACTGAACAGCCAGAGGAAGGGCTAACTGTTTGGTCCCCAAAAGATAATTAGGAGGATTGATCATCCCAGAGGGAACATGGTTTGGAGACAGAAAACTATTAAGAGTGCAGATGTAGCAAAAGAAGAAAAGTCTACCTGGTTATCACTGAACTGAAGTCATCTCAGCTGGATGTACAGGTCACTGCAGCATAAAGTTCATAGGAAGTTACAAATAATGTGTCTAGTCTATTAAATATGGTGAAGAAAGGATTTAGGGAGGAAATACCAAAAAAAGGAGAAGCTGAAACTTAATATCTGATAATTGAATAGAACAAGAAATTTAAGGGTCAGCTATGTACCTCTATTGCACAGTTTGCACTGAGCACCCACGTGTGAGCAACTGAAATGCTAAAGGTTAATGACTCATTTGCAAAAGCAGCAGGTGCTTTGCTGAGGCCAGGTCTGCACCTCTCAACCAAACGGGAGGAGAAGAGTTTCTGGGTGTGTGGTAGCAAAACCTCTGATCTGCATAAGAACGGCCCAGGTGCAGAGGGGCTGCCCTCCCACCACCAGTGGATAACCACAGAAAACCACCCTTCATTTAACAACAACCCTGGGTTTTAGCCAGGTAAGGGAAAAGGATGATAAGACGACCCTTCAGAGCTGGGGTAGTGCTATATATTTAAACACCCATCATGCAGGTTGGTTCACTCTAATCCTCCCCAAGGGATCTATCAACAGGAACCTCAGTTACTCTCACCTTCGGGCGGCAGGTCGTAACACGTGTAATGTAACACGTAACATGGTATGCTACGCCCAGGAAAGCTGAATTGTAAGGGTGCAAACAAAGGTGCGATTGAAGCTCAAGCATGAGAGTTAGACTGGAACTTGGTATCTGGATGGAGGGTGGAGGATTTTGTAACTGAAGAAGAGGGCTGATACGCCAGACACACATTCGCACCATGCACGTTCCTTTAAACTCTTGTTTAAATTCCAGAAATATGGTGGCAGGTGTAGCGCAGCTCTATAGTTTTGGAAAAAGTTCTTCATTTCTTACCATCTCCATTTTCCATTTGTTGAGTGCAGTAATACTGTCTTTCTCTTACTGAAACTTTGGGAAGACAAGTCAGTTAATGGATAAGTGACCACCTAACAATACTTGACTGACTGTGCAAGCCACAAACACTTGTAAGTTCTCAAGGGCTGTTCGGTATTTGTCTGAATTGCAAATGTTTACAAGGTAAGACAAAAGGGCACATTGTCTAGCCTCTTGCTCACTTGCTTCATCATTCCCAAAGAATATCCAGGAACATGCCATAGGATAGCAACCATGGCATTTTCCAGCAAAGTGCAGATGCGGATAGTTACTTTGCTTCTATAGATATAGCTCAGAAACTGAAGAGATGGGTTCCAAACTTTGGAAATGAAAAGGAGCTCATTACGCTAAACATACTGCATCAGTTTGTCATCATGCAATTGTATTCCCTATATCACTAATAAAAAGACAAAAAGATTTTGAGTTTTCTAATACTGACACCACAGATGCTGTTACCACATGGTGTTGCCACATCTCAATTTAGAACCTAATTCAGAATGCATCTGTTTAGATATATTCAACTTAGGATACACTGTAATCTTTTGCTTTAATGAAAAAATGAGCAAACCAAATCCTAAACTCTCCAGCAAAGACAGTGTGAGTTTGGGAGATGGAAAATTGAAGGAAAAATAATTACTTTGAAATGGTGAGTGTCCAAAACACAGAGCGCCTGAATATTTCAATTCATTCTCTGGTATATGTGATCTATCTGTATTATATTAAATTGACATTTGTGTGCTGTGAACATTTCCTGACACCAAGATAAACAGGTGTGAAGCAGCCCTTCCCTATGCTAGTGAGATCTTCCAGCCTTCAAAACAGGGTGATTGCAGCATATTGCTTATTGGGAACAGTGCCTAGAACCTTCAAACTCCCAAATTATGCCTGGGAATTGCTTGGGGAAGTGCCAATTGATATAAATCAAAACTCTTCCAGGGACTGTTCTAATAACCTAACAGGACAGATGATAATTTTCCACTGCCCTGATATATTCCTGAGCATTAGCTATTTTATCCACACATATGAAAAATAAATATGTACAAATACCCATATAAAAACATATTAAAATGGTTGCTCACATGACCAGAAGTGCTTCTTGGCCAGGCACTCATAATTTCACAGAAACTCTAGTGAAAAACTTAAAAAAATAATTTTGCTTTTATCCACCTTCTCCTGCTGGACCCCACTGGAAACTGTCAATAGGAAAGCAGTACTTTTGGGAATGTATACCAGCTCAGCCCTTTCTAATGGGGAACTTCTATTTATAAAAGTGTAGTTTCTGGACAGGGAACTGACATAGCACATAACAATAATTTAAACTTATTTGTTTCTGAATTTTAAATACCAAAAGAGAAATCACCTTGAATAAATAAAAACTATCAGCACTAGAGGTACATGTCGGCTTCTATAAGAGTATTTAAACATAAATTATCCAGACTCTGGTCAGAGCACATAATTTTGTTTTAGATCTATAAATTCACTGATGTCTTGCAAGTCACTTTGCAGACTGTTCTTGTCCTAAATTTAAGCAGCACTGCTATGATGAGCAACGGGTGTAAAAGAATTCCTGTATATGTAAAAGAACTGGCTACCAAGGCAGCTTCACACATGTGAACTTCCCTTTGAAATGATCCCTTTACTTCTGGATCTAACACACT
>WEIT01035351.1:1826-12098 GCA_013389985.1 Dryoscopus gambensis
AAACAAACAAACAAACAAACAAAAAACCCCCCCACCAACACCCACAATAACAACAAAAAAAACAACCATAAAATGTAAAAAACTCCAGATTTTGACTATTCTACCTACAGCCTAAGTGCCTGGCAATCTGAAGTAATTTTCTTCAAAGACAGCAAAAAATTACAAGCTTTCCTATTTAAGCACATCAGTTGACTTCCTATCTTCCTATTTATTTGTAAGTGTTTTACAAAACTTGAGAAAGAACAAAACCCAATTCCAAACCACTCCCACATACATACTGAAATACAGCAGAGACTTTGGTAATAGATGATAAAAAAAGTCAGAAAGAGAGTAAACTTAACTTTGTTTACAAGCTCTATAGCTATGAATGCTAAACCTGACTTTAACACATTAATGAATATGAAGTAACAGTACAAACTAATCATCTTTTAAAAATGCAAATGGCAATGTGACCAGAGCATATAGATGCAGACATGAGAAGGATACAAAATGAATGTTCTCATAACTAAACAGAATATTAAGTCTTTTGGTACAATTCATCATACGATCTTGCTTAAGGACATACAAAACTCCTGAAAGAGGGAAAAAAGTCCAACCTTATGAAACAAAGCTTCAGATTTGACAGAAAGTTTGTTTATATAGAGTTCTTCTCAAGCTCTTCAAGACAATAGGACAGCTTCCGTATACTGGGACTTTTCAGCTGGCATTTCTCAGCTGTAAATTCTGAAGAATGCTTTTAAATGTCAAAAGAGACATACCAAACTAAATATTTGCTTTTGGTTTACATCTCCCCAGAAGAAAGTGTAAACACTTATCATGGTCTTAAACGGGCCCCTAGGTAGCAACTAGATCCTAGTCTTTGCCTTCCAGCATCACTCTTGTTCTGATGCATTTGGAGGAGAAGCAGCTATAAACATTCCTGTAGCATAAGCCCTAAATGGTTTGTGTCAGTCTGCTGTAATAATCAAAGCAATTTCTAATCCATGTAAAGAGTTTATGCTGCATTATCTTTCATAGTGTCAAACATGCATATTAGAATTTTAACAGAAATACAGTAACTGCATGCTGTTCGAATCTTGAATTTCACACAATGGAACAAACTTAGTATCATTTCAGTATAATTTTTATGTCTGCAGTGCCTGAGTTTGCAGCACTGCAAAAATATAAACCCAATTTCTCATTTTTACTAATATAATCATTAGGCTTCCCTTTTTAAAATCCACTATTAAATGTACCTACTGAAACCCCAGACTACGTTCTTATAATTGTCTAATGTATACTATATGCTATATTCAATTTTAAAAGAATTCAAGTCTACATAGCATCACACTCAACCAGTCCAGCTTTCTGTCAATTAGTCTAATGCAACTGTATAAACAAACTTTGCAGCTACCTAAGCACTGCAGAACTAACATTTACAAGGAATATAAAATTAAGTCTTTACTAGTCACACAAATCTGCAAAGCTATACACCTGATTCCCAGTACTGAGTGTATGTAAAGGCTTTACTTAGCCCACTATATAAAATGTACAGCTAGAGAACTAGAAAAGTTTTAAAGAGATTAGTACAGCAGAAAGATATAACAGACAAAATTAAAATATATTCGAAATGAAAATATATTCAAAGCCAGTGATATTTGATTTTACCTGAAAATTAACATCTTCTTTCTTAAATATTAGTGCTCGAACTTCATCAGGATCTCCATTAAATATAGCTTGAACCAATGGTGGCTGAAACA
The DNA here is from genome assembly GCA_013389985.1 of Dryoscopus gambensis. Lineage (NCBI taxonomy): Eukaryota > Metazoa > Chordata > Aves > Passeriformes > Malaconotidae > Dryoscopus > Dryoscopus gambensis. Next base: position 3,566 of record WEIT01035351.1, read on the forward strand.
AAGAAAAAACACATCTTAAAATATAACCCCATATTAAGTTTTAATGATACACATACAGTTTTTTTGATACATAACAGAAACACAAGGTAATGACAAAAAAAACCCATTCCAGGCAGTAAAACAAAGAAACCAGCACCAGTATTTACAACCAAAGAAATTGCAAGTTTTAAAAACCTCAAACACACAGACATCCTCTAAGTCAATGAAATATATATATGAAAGAGAAAAAAAAGGAGCTTAGAAGACAAGCTTAAGACAAGCTTATAGCAGCTGAAATGAGAATGCCTTATAATAAAATTAGGGTTGTCATTCCATGCTGCAAATTCTATACAGTATAAGGAAACAATCCCCTTTTACATTAGCAAGTGACTCAGGTTACTGGAAGTCTTTCACCTGTTTAGACAGAGTGGGAAAGCAAAGTGCATTAGATAAGTATGGTAACAAATTCACACTCACACACATCTACTACTAAATATAGCAGGATTTCTTAGTAAGTAAGAAAAGCTGCTGAGGTATGCTAGCAAGATTTAAGTCAGTCATTTGACAAAATAAAATAATTAAAAGCAATAAAAGCACAGTCCCCAGTGTTGATCATTTCCTGAAAGTGCTAACTTGAATCTAACAGTTATACCAAGATTGTGACTTATGCTAATTTTTATTTTAGCTTAGAATTGCTCTGGTTTGATATAACTATATACTCTATCAGTTCTCAAAATAAACACAGCATATTATTATAATACAATGATCACATCAGCTTCTAAAGTGGTACTGCATAAATGTACCATTGAAGAGTGAGAAGTGGAGCAGGGAAAACCCATTTACTTAAATACATTTCCCTAAGTCTTCTAAAACCCCACTCCTATTATACAAGAATCAAGACCTGTTCTTGCTGCACCATAAATAAGGTTACATGAAAAAGAATGGACCCTTGCAAGCACAAATTCTACCACTAAGTTTCAGCTTTTTCCATCTTTATTACATGAAGATTTTATCATCCTGTCTTGTTTCAACATTGTACGTGTTCACCCTAATCTTAGGAATTTAGCTAATATAGCTAATTTCAGACAGCATTATAAGCAGGAAATATGCCAACAAACAACATGTCTTACCAGCACATTTCCAGAGGGTGATGGATGTACAGATACATTTTCCTGAGGTAAACTGGAAATAAATGTGGGAGAATCATCTTCCTCCTCCTCCAAAACAACAATACAGACTCGACTCATTCGATCCGTTTGAGGAAGCAAAAGCAAACAAAAAAATGCCAGCAATGGTATTTTTGGAAGAAGATCGCAGGTATCGCAATAGGGACCATAGAGGAAATACTTTCACCTGTTCCACATGCCCTCACAAACTTGTGAGTGCTACTGCTGGTGTGTTAGCATCTAGAAAGGGACATTCCAATCCCCCCTCACCCTTCATTTTTCAGACTTAAACACCACAAGATGTTCAAGACACTGCTGAGAAAAAGTTGTTCTTTGTAAAATAAAAAGTCCCTAAGCATCAAAACCACAATAAAAAAAACTGTGGAACAGCTGATAAAAATATCCCGAGATCCAATTCCATTCGAACAGCACTCACAGTCGCACACAGCTGTCCTTTCAGGAGCAAATTTGTCTCTGTTAGTGTCACAACTTCCACAGCGTCCTTCTACCCCCACAGTGAAATCATTGTTGCAGAAGACACGACTCCGTCCTGCAGAGGACGGAACAAGGAACAATTGCCCCGAGAGAGACGGCCGCAGCTATTCCTACTCCTGCAAGGTCAGTTTAAATCAGACCTCACAGGCTTTCTGGTGACTGAAAATAAACGCGCCTCCCGATCATCCTGCCATTCTACAGCTTCCTTTCTCAATGTCAAAAACAGTCCAGACAGAAAAACACATCTCGGTTCCAGCAGTTATTCAGGACCTGTTCAGAGGAAAACAATTCTTTCCCATGCAAGAAAATAGCTGCAACGTGCAGCAAGGCTGCAGCACGTTTACATGCGATGAGTCAGACCACAGGGACAATGAACTCCTTGAAAAATATTGCCGGCTGAATCCAGCCTCCCCAAACCACAGCAAGGCAGCCGGTGTTACTCCGTCAGGGACACGAGCAATGCGGAGCGTTCGTTTTTCCTTCACCAGGCAGTAGCTGTGGCTTCTCCATCAGGGAATGCGTAAGGCAGAAATACTGTTGAGGAGGAATGCTTCAGCAAAACAAGCTAGCTACTGCACACAAAAGCTCAAATTACTGCCTTAGACGACTTCTGCAAAAGCAGTTCATCACTCAAGTGTTTCTTTTGATCACCATGTGAATGCAGTTCCCATGATAGTCTTCATTCAGATTGAGGGGGAGGGAAAAAAAAGGAAAAAAAAAAATCAGACTCTGTACATCTTCTCTTAGCCAACTTCTTTATCCGAACATCTGTCACTGCGCCAACCTGATTCTCCTCTTCAGTTAGAGCTTCTGGTTATCAGGTTTTTTCCTTGACAAATTAAATTATACAATCAGCAGAAAGCCTTGTAAAGCTCAGAAACCAGCTTGGCTGTCCGAGTCGTCAGGAGCGGCGCACAAGCCGCTGCCACGGCAGCGCTCCCCCTGAGCAGCAGCCTGGCGAGCAGCGACTGCAGCCTGGCAGGGCGAAATGCCTAGTAATGCTCACATGTCACACTCACCACAGTACCCAGCCACAGCTCCCAGGGTAACTTCCTCTGGCACCAAAAAAACCCGCCTTGTTCTTTTTTTGGGGGCAGTCTTTGCAGTCTGCGCTAGTTCGGTGACTAACGCAGCTGAAAACGTAGAAATTCTATAACTGAAGAAAGAACGCCTGTTTAATATTTTCCACTAAAAGCCGCAAAGAAATGTGGTGTACTGGTTCTGCTGATTAACTACACTTTAGGCAGTAAACAATTCCAGCACTTTAACTGCTTTCATATGGAACTGGTCAGAGCAGCAAAACACTTAACTCACTGAAGACAACAAATGCCCCACATAAATCCTCTGAAATTTAAGGAAAAGTAAAATCTTAAAGCAATAGGCTGACTATTAAAAAGCCAGCTATTAATGACCAAACCCATGGGGTTTTTTGCAATTAGTACAGACACACATAACCTAAGCTTGAAAAAAATTACATCAAGTATAATTTAAATATAATATTATTAAAATATGCCATAATGATGAAGTATAATATGAAGCCCTACAACTTGCTGAATAAATACTTCGGCTTGAATCTGCCTAAATGGTGCTGGCTCGTGGGTGTATTATGTAAATGGCTTCTGTCAAAAGTTGCTGGATAAGCTTCAGTGTTACAGGAACAGAGGGAGGGTTTTTGCTCCTGCTGTGCAGCATGAAGGCAATTCTGATGTCCTTCAGTGGCTGCTAAGAGCAGAATTTGTCAATGGTGAGCAAGTTGTTAGCTCTTCAATAAAGCATTTGCACTCAGGTTTCACACAGTAACCCAGGCAGACAGAAAGACAGGTTTAAATGGTGTGTAAATGGTTTGGATATAAATAGACATATAGAATTCCCACCTTTGGAGGCCACAGGCAGGAAAAGCTCACATGAACTCTTTTGCAAAAATGTCTACAGTAGCTTCATTGCAACATAATAAATTGCTTAAACACCTCCCTTTCCCCCTGACACTTCATGCAGGTGGAAGTTTTCTAAGTGCAAAAGAGTACCTTGGCCAAGGGCTCCCTGACCTCAAGAGTCCTGGCCTGGCAGAATATAGCACCAGATTCTGATTCATCATGAAATTTCAGATTAAAATTTCTCAAGACTAACGAATACATTTAAAGATATATTCTGTTCATTGCATAGAGTCTAGTTGTTTTGAAATCTCATACTTTTGGTCTTAATTACAAAAAAGCAATTATTTGTACACCACAATGCTTTGTTCTAGCATTTCAGCCATTTATTAAAAAGCAATAACACCCATTCACATGAGTACATATGACAACTCGTGTTCTTCTTGGCCACAGCAGAACTAGTTCTAATAAACTATGGACCTCCTCAAAGCTCAGCTATTGCAACACCCCACTGTCTGCTATGGAACACAACCACCACAACATAGAAAATCGCTTGCTTTCTATTTGTGAAAAATGCCCTAAGGAACAGACATGGTAGCTTATTTGCATAACTAAATACATATTTTAAAAAATTTAAAAATCAGATTTTATGTGTAAAAGCAAAATACTGACAAAATGCATATTCGAGTTTCATATGATACACACACACTTGCTAGATAATGGTTTTCCAGCTAAACCCATATGTTCAGTGTAATTGAACACTCTTCAAGAGTCAGTACATTTATACAGTAAGCAAATACCAAGGGTTCCATATGCTTTCTTTGGAATAACCAACTGGACACATTGCTAGATAGAGATAACACCTAATTTAGTTCAAATTATCTGAATGTGGTCTATTTTTTACCTTTGCAATTAATGCTCCAAAGTCAGCTAAAAATTCAATACTTACCTTAAAAAAGTAAATGCCTTCACAGTTAACTGTGAAAATTCAGAACATTTTAATTTACTCTGATAATTATTCAAGTAATCTTAGATATAATTAGAATACAATTAATATAAACTATTTCCAAAAGCAAGTTAACATATTGTAGCTCATCTAACATTGTACATTTTTGAATTGTGACATGACTACAGGAGTTAAAAGCCAGTACGTCACAGTTTGCATTAGAAAGAGAACCAACACAACTGAGTCAATATTATATTGATTTTGATAGTAATCTAAATAAACCATGTAGGCAAAAACACCCTACTCACAATAGGACTGTATGTGAGCTATTGCTTCCATAACCAAAGGAAAACCCAGTTCCAGATATTCGAATTTTGCTCACAATGAACCAGCAATTCCCCCTCTCATCCCTTTCAGCCAAAAGCTGTGCTTTCACCTCAATGTGAACACCCTCTCTAATCACCTCTTCTTTCAACTTCAAAAAAACATCCAAAGTATCTTCTGGTGTGCAAAATGCAGTTTCTAATGTTACCTAACAGGTGTTCTAAAAACCAAAAGCTGTTCAGAATTCTACTGTGAAAAACCAAACTAAGGTTTCAATTTTTCAGCAGCGTATCTAGACAAACAACTTTCCGTGTAGGAGAAGAGTTAATAGTAACAGAGAATGAAAGCAGAGTAAATTCAAGATGATTAATTTAAGCTTCTGTTCCTTAAACTAATTTAGGAATCATAACAGAACTTTGTGAAGGTATAAAGAACATTGCATCTCAAACAGTTTGTATTAATAAAACTTAAAATAAGTGAAAACAGCAGGTCATCACCATCCATTTTCTCCAAATGTCATCTGTAAGAAAGCTTATGAAATGAGCAGTAGGAAAGAAGGCTCAAAAAATGGCCTAACTTAAAAGAAGAATGCCATGTCTACAGGGGTTTGAGTGGTGATCTGATAGCCTGCACAAGATCTCTTAGCAAAGTAAGATCTCCACACTTAACTCTCAAATTTTAAGGAGTGCAATGATGATATGCATTTTTGCAAAAATAAAAGCTTTTGTGTTGACATGATAGCTGTAAGCAAAAAACAAAAAAAGTGTTGTAATTTTCAAACTACACTTGTCTTTAAGTAAATCAAGTTTCAAGAGTCTTTCATGGGTGCATATAAAGAGAATATATTACAAGAATGCAACCTGCAGGTTAAAACACAGATGTCAGCCATATGCACTAGACAGAAAAAACATGAACTCTGAATCAGCTAAAAATAGCAACCTTTTCTATAGATCCGCTCTCCTCTCTAGGAACAAATGAGCAGAAGACTGTGGCAGCACTGCTGATGACACCAAAAACCTCACTGAAGGACATTCAGTATCAAAGAATCTACCCAAATAAAGATTTCTCTTTTGCCAATCAGCATTTACCAAGTCTTTTCTGGGCTGAGGTTAATCCACCTGGTTTCATGTAATGTTTTGTATGATTAAAAGGATCTAGGAAAGGAAGAAAATTGTTCTGTCAGGTTTCAGTAAAAATGAAAAAATTTAGAACCAAGTAAACCATATATCAGCTCTGCAAGGCAAATACCTAATCTCTGTATTTCTTCAGAAGACAAAGATTGCCTGTAATAGCTACAGCTCTAAGTAAGTAGGCATGCCCCAGTATAAGCCGATTTTATCACATACAGACAGAGATGAGTGTTCAGCACCACCACAAATATAAGTTACAATACTTCTAGAATACTTTTCATGAGTCACTCAGCTGAACTCCTCTGCTGTTTCCTCCCTACTCCTGCGGGAATGAGGTGGAGTCAGGAAAGAGGACAGGCTAAAGCAAGAAATTATTACCTTTCTTCCCAGTTTTGTTCTGTTTACTCCAGAGCATCTGCATCTGCAGAATAGTTTTAACCCCTGGACTCCACATTTCTGCTTCTAAGGACAAGCAAAATAGCTCTGCTTGCACTTCAGGATACCATAGGCAACTACTACTTTTTCTGATGCAATTGTACAGCCTCTGTTAATCTAGAGAAATATTTCATCTAGTCACATATTATCTTGGAAGATTTTGCAGTTAATAAAATCCAGTATCTGAACAGCCATTTCAGCAAAAACTGAGACACAAATACAAAGAGGAAAAATAATCCAGCATTCATTCTAACTTTTCTCATTTGGAGCAACATAAGAAAAATCAGTAATAAAAAATGTATGTGACTGAGACATAAACTTCAGTTGTATACTTAAACAAACTGTAACATTTTAAAAATATTTCAGAAATATCATCTGATTAAAGAGCAATAAAACACCTTTAAAATGTTAAGTCTACTAAGCAATTTTCTCTTTAAGACTTCTCTTTTGTATGTTTGAACAATACACCTGCAGACAAACTCTTGGCTGAATGTCCATATAGTACAAGGTAAATAAATATCTTAAAAAAATTACCTCTGATGTCCAAAATATGGAGTCCAGCAATCAAACTGTGCACACACCAAAAACCAGAAAAGCAAATGCAAGTCCTATTTCTCTTAAAAGAAAGTGAAAATATTAGGGTCCTGCATCATCCAACACTGTTTTCTAGCTGGGATATCACCCAGCACACTTCTCTTTCAGGCCAGATTTAAATTCACTGGCCGGAGGAGGCATCTTGTGCATTTTCAGTGTACAACCCTGGAATCAAAATCAACAATTCATCCTTACATTAACAAATAGTACATAAAAGAAGTCCTCCAGTCTGTCTGACTTCAGTCTTGAGGTTCTTTATAGAAAATGTGTGTGCTCAGATTTATCAGCTGCACCCAACAGCAGCCACCTCTGTCTTTGGAGAAACAGAAGGCAGCTATTACACCCAACAGCTTTTCTAAATGACCACCATACAAGTCTGATGGTGGTATTGTCAGTCTTGTAAAATTGACTAGAAGTCAAAATAACTCCTGTTTCAGGGAAGAGAGACCACAAAAAGATGCACCTATCCACATATATTGTCATGAATAGTTAAGGTAAGTTTGCATCCATGAAGACAAAGATGTTGACAAACTATTTTAGGTACTGTGGTGTGGTTTTGGGACAGAAGACAGGCTGTTTTTTAAGCAATTTTTCTTTTTGGGAGAAGGTAAGTGAGAGAAGATGACTTCTGTTGGAAAATGGAGTAGATATTGTCTTAAAATATCAGTTTAGTCAAAGAGAAAAGCAGGCAAAACACTTCAGCATTAGTTAAACCCACACAAACACAAAATTATTAGCTGTACACTCAAGGTTTTTGCAAGCATGTCAGCTTTTAAAAATGTTTTCATAACACAAAAAGCAAGGCACACAGGTTTGTTAAAAGTATTTCCACCTGCTGGCAGAGGAAAGCCAGAAAAGACACTGATAAGAGCAATTCTTCTGGCCTCCTTAGCTCCTTCCAGCTCAGATCGTGTCCACAGCCAATTCTGGGGTTTGGCACTGAAAATGGCATCAATTACAATAATAACCACAGTGTCCTTCCAGGAATAATTACTGAGGGCAGCAATTTCAGCTGCGCACACCAGCTCTAAAAGCAGAGTTGATGAAAACAAAACAAAAATCAAAGGCTCAGTCTCAGCAGTCCCTGTTTGCTCTTTCACATGTCAACCATCCTTTCCCAGCACACCCAGCCAGTTGCTGGGAGGTGAGGCTGGACAGGAACGCCAACAAGAGCAGGGCAAAAATAACAACCTAGACACACTGGAAGACCAACCCACTGTCACAGCTGGCACTGACAGCCTGATGCTTCAGGAAACAATGCTATTACATTTTCCCAAGGAGAAAAAACAGGTAGCTTGGCTGGAGCAAATGAACGACTGCAGAATTCCTAATCATAGTTTTATATCATCTATCACCTTGCTTTGAAAGTATTTATACCAACAGTGTACTCACTCCTATAAATTAACTAAAATATGATCCTACTAAATTATATTAGGGCAGCTGGTAAAACAACTAAGAGAATTCCCTTTGGGCCTGTGGGCGCACGCATACACTGAGAAGAATTAGTACGTCTCCTTTGATCTACTTTTCTACTGATCTATAGTCACACTCAAGATGAACAGAGGAACTGCTGATTTTACATATTTTCTCTCT
>WEIT01035351.1:12468-30138 GCA_013389985.1 Dryoscopus gambensis
ATTCTCTGTGTTCATATCCCAAGGAAAAGAAGCAATTCTCACCTGGCAGCTGCTTACTCAAAAAAACCCTGAGTGTGATCTTTCATTGCTACATGGGAAAAGAACAAGTCCCAGCTTCCCTGGATTTGTATGCCTTTCTGATTTGTTTTTGAACAAACTGCTGTTTCTCCAGCAGATGATTAGAAACACATTGCATTTGGTCTGTAGGGCCAGTCAGCTTCCCCACAGAAGCTCATTTAGCTGGATGGGCTATAAACCAATACCTTTATTCTTACTTTGCTCTTTTTCTAACTTCTGTTCTTTAGCTGGAAGGCTGGAAACCCTCTTAAAGGAAAGGCAGCACAATGAAAACCACCCAGATTCAGCACTGGACAGTGCTGGTGTTGAGACTGAAAATGAAGAGGTTCTCACTAGAACCAAGAAATCTGGCATAAAGTTTAACATTTCCTCATTAAAACTCTGCTGGGCTGCCATGCTGCTGAGCTTCTGAAGAAGAAAATGGTAGTCAGGTAGATTTCTAGAAATGAGAGCTGCTCTTCTGCCTGTGGTGAGTGACCACTCTGATTCAATGCCAATCTCCGCTATACTGATGACATAAAAAAGCTGGCATTGCAGCATGTTTGATGAGCTTGGGATGACAGACAAATCAGTTAGTCCTTTCCAGGTCACATCAAGGTTATCCTCCTAATACCATTTTTTAACCCAGATGTGCCCATTCTTTTCCTTTTCCCTTTCTCTTTCCCCTGTAAAATTCATTAGCTAACTAATTTTTTTCAGCATCATTTCAGTTAACACTGGAGTATGCATTCGTTTTTGATGCTCCAAGTTATGTAGAAAGAACAAGAAAACCTGAAATTGGCTAAGAGCATATGAAACTACAGAGGAGATGTGCGTTCATAAAAACACCTTCATTTTAGCAGATATGAATAGTAGCAGGCAGCTATATAAAAATGTAACACAAATTCTAGTGTTCTACAAGACATTCTACGCACTTGGAAGGTGATTCTCATGACTGAATTTTTATCCTATACCACTTCACACATTTTGGACAGAAAAGTCAAGTCAGTTATGCCAGTCAGAAGAGGACTTTCAAAGTTTTATGTCACCAGCCACATCAATCCTCATGGGTAAGTTGCCATCGTTACAAAATGTTTGCTTTTATACATTTGTCAGAAGTTCCTATGGAATTCCCACATGATCAAAACCAGCAGTGGTTGGGAGTGCTCCACCAACATTTAGGAACTTGAGTCAGAAATGCATACCACTTCCGCTCAGACTATTATCTGGGAAACACTAAAAAAATGATTCATACAATTTTGAGCCATGGAAGGGAGGAAACAAACATCATATTCAACTATTTAAATCCTTCACTGATGACTCACATCAGTTTAGAACATTTCCAGAACAAGTTGCTTTTCTCAAGTAACAAACAGCAGTTGCCTATTCAAAAAAATGAGCAAGACTGACAGACCTGCTTTCAACGGAACCATTCAGCTATCAGAGAATTAGGAAAAAGGGAAGAGTTGGGATTTTTTTTTTGGTGCCCCACCCCCAACCCCCCCCCAAAGCACAGAACCCAAGAAGCTCAGTGGCTCTATCTCTGCTAGACAAGGTCAGAAAGCTCACTGACTTCCAACTGACAATTATGCTTATTTAAGTTTGATTTTAGCTCTATTTGCAAAAATCAGCTTGGCAATGCTGCTACAGCAAACAGTCCGTTACCTGTCTCATTTCAGCAATATTATCAGGGTTTTATCTTAGTCCACATTTTGCTTGGACTCACAGTTGCGTTATTGCAGCAGCAAATACTAACAAAATGTTAATCCAGTCACAGAGGCAAGAAGATATGACCAATTAAGAGTGACAAGTAATGAACACCCAGTGAAAAACTAAGAACCAGAGCAGAGCAATGCATCCAAAGAAGTGTTATACAGCACTCACTGGCTTCCAGTGGTTAAATGACCATAAGGGGAAATAACACAGGTTGGACTGAGGAACAAAGATAAAACCTAAGTAGGAGCAACTATACAGTACAGGCTGCTTTACCTCTACTAGGAGGGCATCAGGAAGACAACACTTCCAAATCTGACCATCTTTGGGAAGGAAAGTTTACTCAGCTTCAAATATATGTCTGCTATTCACTCAGTCTGGTAAGTAAAAGAACTGAAATGCATTATCTAGAGGAAACTATTTAGAATGACAGAGTGATAGCAGCATATATTTTCTAAGAGGATCACACAATCTCTGCTATTCAAAACAAAGCTCTGATTTTGCCAAGAAGAAAAGGACTGCAAAATCTACTCCTTTGAAACACCTATTCTATACTTTTGTCATTACTGAAACTCTCCTGGTAGGAAGTTGAGGGAGTCAGAGGCTGAAATATTTCAGAGCTCCAAAAGAAAACAGAAAAACTGTGGCCTTTAAAAGTTTCTGTTCAGATTTTCCTACTCATTAGTCATGTGATGGTACAATCTGCCTACAACCCAGTCTTCCCCTCCCTGTCCCACCCAGGGATGAGTGTTGTTTCAGGGAAAGAGGAGGCAAAAAGAGGGGCACACTTTAGTGTTGAGGGCTTTTTTTCCCAGGATGGAGTTTGGGAGGGAAAGGTCCTGAATACATTAATTTTCTTTAGAAGATTTAAAAGTTTTCTTTTAAAGATTTTTGAAATCAGTTCTCTCTTGCAGAAGAGTTATAAGAGTTGAAACTTTTAAATAAATATTTATGCATATAATGTTCCTACTAGTGCAATACTTATAATTCAGTTTTGGGTAGATATGAATAGACTGTGACCACAGAAGCCACAGTTCAGCTGGCTTGCTCACATGAGATATTTTGGTTTCCATACATACCAAGAACTCAAAATACTGTATGTAACTGAGCAAAATGAATCCCAGTTGCTATGGATACCACTTTTTTTTTTCTCTCTTCAGTATGTAAACAGTCAGTGTCACTGCACACAAATAATTTTGATTATCTTTAAAACAGTATGTATCAATAGCTGCCTCAAACATCAGGATTTGCTGCTTGGGGAAAGCTAAACTTCCTAGAAATTTTTAGGAATCCCTTACACCTCCCTTATGTCCAAGAAAAAGCTCCTTTCTGGCAACTGGAAACACTCTAGAAAACACAGCTGGATAAAATCCACATATTCCCACACACACATACAGGCACTACTACAGGACAAGAGAGCTCATCTAAAACTTCTACAGCTGCCAAAATAGATGTGGCTTTTCCGAAAATGAGCAAGGAGAAACACAGCTGCAGACAAGAATCTTCCCTGCCTGCTTCAAACCTTCTAAGGTGTCCTCCCCGCAATGCCCACCAGGGAAGCAGCTCTCAGGAGGGCTCTTACACATCACTACAGGTTAAGAGCATGTACACAACCCTCAGTCGTTAGTTACATTTCGTATCAATTTTTCAATTCTGTATTTAGAAGATTAAACAGCACTTTGCTTAAAAAGCCTATTGCCAAATGGAATTTCATCAAATGTAACAGAGTATTACTTTAGAATGCTAATTAAATTGTTACCAGACTAGAAATCTCTTTGTTTCTAGGTTGCTTTTTTTTTGTAAGTGACATTTGAAAAAGTGTATGAGTCTGATTTTAACTGCTGGTCACCAGACACTCTTCACTCCTCCCTTCCCCACATGATCCTTGCACATTCACATCCCTTTCCTGAGCCAGCACAGGCAACTTTTACGACCCAACTGCCCAATTTTACTTTTTTTTTTTTTNAGCTCCGCATGGGCCTGCAGCTGACACACAGCAGTGGGAGTGTCCAAACTGCTCACTGCAACAGACAGTGATGAGATGGCTTTGCAGACCCACACCCATCAATCGAGCTCCCTTCATAAACTGTGTATCAGAACTACTCCATTCCTTGTATTTTCCTTAAAATATCTCAAAACAGCTTTCATGACACCAAAACTTTTCCAAACTTGGACACTATTACAACCAAGTATATCACTCCTTAAATTCTTTCCAATTACACAAAACCATAGTTATGCAAAGAATTCAAGTTTCTCCTCCCAGGATTCAAAATGTAAATTGCTCCTAGTAAATGTCCTTAAAAAAAAGAAAGCATTTTGCAACATAAAAATTTCACAGATTGTGTTAATCAAACTGTTCCTACAGTACTAACAATATTTATAAAGCATATGGCTTTATAAAGAAAATGCTAGAGAATTTTAGGGCCCAGACTTCAAAAAAAGCAGACAAAACCAATTATGTATCCAGAATCCCCATACAAACAATTTATGTATTAAACACAAGCACAACAAGGTAGTTACAACTTTTACACAATTATCCATACATGACTTAAAACTTGTGAGTTTGGGGGGGTTTTTTGTATTTTTTTTTTTTTTTAATCAGGATTATTTTGGGCTTCATTTCTTACATTATCTTCCTAACACTGGCTTTAATCAGTGACTTATTCAATTCAAGACGACACCTAGAGGAGAATTTGCAAAGTAAATTTTGGCATTCCTAAGAGCCAAAAAATTGCATAATAAAGGAATATTATACAGAATCAGAAAGATGGTATCAAAACACAACACATAATACAAATGAGCTGCATATTATTCAGAATATTGAGAAAATTAACTTCTATACACCCTTGCCTCTAAAACTCCTTTAGGATTAGGTATCTTAGAACCTACAAATAACCAAACCCCACTCAGCAAATAAGTGGGTATAAAAAGGGAGAGTACTTGGTCAAGTTTTGTGGCAAAAATGAGGCCACAGGACATCTTCTATGCAATTGTTTTCTACCACTGCTTGGCAAGGCCACTTTTATTTTATAAAAGCATTATGAAAAACAAATACCAGGTTTCTATGAAATATAAATATGTTAGGAACACTTCAACATTTAGTAACAAGAAGTCAGTAATATGGTTAGGAATAGTCCTGTGTGTTTGTATCTTACACACCAGGCTGTGGAGTGTCTTCCGCAGAAAACACCTCATGCAACCAGCATGCTCATAACGTAGGGCAATGAAGTGAGAACACCACTGAACTCATGAACTGGTTTGCAAACTAAACCAGAGTCTAGAAGTACATCAATAAACTTATACATCTTGTTTAAAAAGCACCACACAACTACAAAAAGTAACCTTTAAGCCATGCAAATATAACTTTTTATAGCCTTAGCTGTTGTAACCTTCTCCCCATGAGATTATATTTCAGGCCCTAGAAAATAAAGGCAACCCACTATTTTTTCAGAAGAGAGTGTTGATCTCCCAAGTTTCATTTTGGATGTACACTGACACCTCATGGCCATTTAAGAAATATTTAAGGTCTACACTCTTAGTTCTGTTTTTCTCTCTTTTTAAAAACCTCCAATTAATTTCTTTGTCTTTTAATGAAATGTTGTCCTCTTTAGAAATGTCAATCTTTAGATGACATTACTTGGTCTATTGTTCCTTTTCTCTTCATAAGAAACTACTTAGCATTAATATTTGATGAGCAGTGAGGAACTCTGCCCCCCACAAATGCTGAACCATGGAAGACAGAAGGACTAGGTACCTTTCTCTCCAGCTTCAGAGAAGCAACCACAGCCGCTGTAACTCTTCACAGAACAGAGACACCAGGAAGATAAATAGGACTACTGATACATGAAGAATGAGACCGGAAATGTTCCTCCCCAAATGACAGAAACAGCCTCTGGATAAATTTCTGGCACTATGCAAAAGCCTTTTACTCTTTGAAGTACATGAAAACCTTCATAGTTACGCACATGGTTACCTAAGAATATTAACAAAATTCACTACTTCCAGGTCAATTTACAGCAAAGTAGCAACAAGCTTTATCTAGCAATGCTGCACCATAGAAAACAAATGCAAAAGGTGGAGTTCCCTCCAGATTCTCATTCTGGAAGGAGTAGAAGTGTATTACTTTTCACTCTTTCCAACAAGACCACATGTATGAAAAAAAGATGAAACCTCTGCCATTTCTTCCTTCTTGATTGAGGCAGGAAAACAAAAAACCCAACACCACGCATCAAGGAAAAACTGTGTGGCATATCTATATGAACAGTCAAGTCACACACTATGTATCTCAAGACTGATAATCTGACAAAGTAATCCTTGCTAACTAAAATTATAAAGTCTTCAACTGTGAAAAATAAAGACTAATATACCTGTAATAGGCCTGTAATGTTATTTGCTAGGGGTATTACCAACTCTTTTAAAATACTCTAGAGCTAACTGAATTAACATTATCCAAGAAATGTTAATATCCATGGGAAAAAAGACTCATTCTTTTGAAATATTTATCTTTACCTAAATATGCAAGACAAAGCCATTTAGAGGGTATTGTTAGGTCTTAAAAATGAAAAGCAGCTTCATTATATCATTTCTTCAGAGATGCTACTTCAAATTTCTTGACCTTCTAAGAAAGAACACTTGAATTCTGTTCACTGAAGTATTTATAACATAAATGAACACAATATTAATATTTTGGCAAAATCTGCAAAACTTTCCATTTAAAAAAAATAAAATTATTAAAAGCAAATGTAAAAATAAGCCTTTACTCCATCTCTTTTCCAAGCCTAAGGGAAGAGGAGAAGATTCTAAAGCATTTACTCTTTACTTAATACAAGTTTTGTTTTACATATTTTGAAGTGGAATTCCTGTAGCATTAAAACCTAATCAAGAATGACAAAAGATTCACTTTCCATACCAGAGAAACATCCAATCAACTTCTTGTCCCACAGAACTCCTGGCTTTAACAGAGATGGAACAAGCAAACAGCCAGTCAGCATATTTTTACAACACATTCCCTCCCACCCCTGCCAAAAAGCAGCAGCTGATAAATTCCATTCAGCATGGAAGGGAGCTTATTTTTCAGTCATTACTATCACCATCTGGTCAGCAGCAAAGGAAATATCACAAGTAGTCACATTGATAAAGTACTAAAATGAGGTCATCTTGAAGTCCATACTGGAGAAAGAATCTGAGGTAACACACTTAAAAATAAAACTTATTCTGCTCCACATTATTTGCATTAAGGAGCTACCACAACATCTGCACAAATGCTAGACCACACATCCTAACTGCCACAGGCATCCAGCTTTTAAACTCAGCCAAAATTCAGACTTAGGTTTTCCGTACCAGGTGCCAGAATCAGTTAAAAAATATAGGGAAAAGAGAAAATTAAAAAACAAACAAACAACCCCCCCCAACCCAACAATGAACCTCCACCCACCCAGTATTACTAAGATTAGGAGAAAAATTAATTGTATCTTCATCTGTTTAATCCACACTTACAGTAATTTAAGTTATAGCAACCTAAGCGTTACAGAGCAGCACAGTATTTTGTAGCTGGTACTGAAATTCTGAAAGGTCAAAGAAAGAAACATGCACCATCATTCTGGTAGCCATTACACACAAATAATGGATATGTTAAAGTCTCTTATCTGTACATTCAATGTTTTTGGATAGCTTGTAGCTTTCTGGTGACCCAGTTTTCTGAATAATTTACCCCAAAAGAACAATTTCCAGGCATTAACAATTCCCATAACACGTAAAAAGTGCACTGCATGCTCCACCCAAAAACCAATCACCCTTCTTTAAGCATTGTATTTCCAATATTTCTAAATATGGACATGCATCACTTTTGTATTGGCACAAGAGCAAAACAAGGTTTATCAGCTACCATGGTTTTCAGTTTCTAACTAAACCACTATAAGCCATCATCTTCACAGCCACTTCAACCCCAAGCAAGATGTAAGGAAGAGAGGGGGAAATCAACACTTCTCCCCAGGACATTTGTCAGGATGCTTTCCTCTAATAGTATGATTTGCACTGAAGTTGCCGTAGTTTGATTCCATGACAGGTCAGTCAAGAAAAACAACCATCAGACATATAAAACTGTAAAAGATCAGATGAGGGGACAGATCTGGAACCTCATCTTCACACAGGCCCCAAATTATAGGAGACATCTCCACCACAAAGCAGCTTGGCCTCCAGATTTCTAGCAAGTGATGTTAAGGAACAAAGAGAAGATGCAGCTCTTCAAAACTGTAAAAATACAACTGGTACCAGCAGTACAAAACAGAACCCATTTTATTATTATTACCAAAAGGCATTTAACAGGATCATTAGAGAGGTAGAAAATCCACTTGATCTTGAGTTCGAGATCCTTAGGGCAGCCAGAAGAGTGCACAGCAAGCTCACTACCTTGGACATGAGGAGGGCAGACTCTGGTCTCTCCAAGGATTCCCTTGGTAGAGCACCACAGGATAGAGCCCTAGAGGGAAGAGGGGCCCAAGAGAGCAGGGTGATATTCAAAGATTGTCTCCTCCAGGCTCAAGAGCAATGTATCCCTACAAAGTTCAGGAAATAGTGAAGAACGCCAGAAGGCCTGCATGGATGAACAAGGAGCTCCTGGACAAACAAACTGAAATGAAATTGTGAATATAATTTACCTTGAAACCCTGGAAACTCATAATCATCCTAACCATATGGTAACTATCACAAACTGAACACCTCTGTGCAAATGACAGCAACTACAGAAACATTCAGACAAAACAAAAGGAATGTAGTGGAACCATATGAAGTCCCATCTAATCTCAATATGAATGCGTTTTGCAAAAGAGGGCTTTAATCAAACAGCACCAGTTTTAACAATTTTTCTGCAAATGCTGCAAGTATAGTCAGGAATACCCACAAGCAACACTTACCAACCAAAGACACTTTTAAGCTCTGCGATTTAAGGGTCTTGCAGAACATCACAAGGGAGATGGTGTCCGCTACACCCCAACTGGGGAGCCCCCAGCAGCCAAACCCAGGCCCTGTATGGACAGGGCCAGAAGTATCCCATTTGCTGGGGACATGGACTGCCAGGCTGTCCAAGGGCCTAACAGGGTGAGATCAGCTCTGGGTGGGCTGTGAAAAACGAATGACTACTACTTGCCTCAGTTTTATAAACACACTTGACCATACGGAGGTCCAAGACAAACCACAGCTTTTGGGTTTGATTTTGAAAGCCACATGTTTAAGCAGTAGAAATGCATGAAGAAGGATTACTGTACAAGCATGAAAGGTCTTAATGAACCAAGCAAGGTTCATGTCCCACACCATTAAAGCAAAAACTTCCAGCAACTGAAAATACCATTTCATGACAATCTTCCTCATCCAGTACAAGAAAGTTGTTGACGGAGAGAGAAGTACTGCAACTACTTCCTCTTACATCCAGCAACAAGTCCTCTGCTTAGAAATCTATCAGACTATCATGAACTTTTAGAATGCAAAGTTCTACCAAAATTGTCCTAAAATCATTGTTACTGCTCCCAGAACGTGGTGCTTTCAGACTGAAATAATATGGACAATGCACCTTTTCATTACTGGCAAGAAGTATTACTGCTGCTTGTTTCTATGTCACAGTCTACATGGAGTTATGTGGAACAGGGTAAGAACATGCTAAGTGACAACAGCCTCCAATTTTCTAACCTGGTGGTAGCAACACAGTAAAAAACCACGCAGCTGCTACTTCTTACAAAGTAGAGATCTTCTTCCATACAGAACCAGCACAGTAAAAAACCCAAAATTAATTAGAACTCGTGAACACGCAGCCTGTTGGTCAAAACCAGCCTTCTGAGCTTTTACGCAGCAGTAATAATCTGAAATTATGTACACTAGCTTCTTGGGTAAATTTACTTTTGAAGTTAAGCATTAAAAACTGCAACGCTTTTCCAAAAATCCAGAACAGTCTACATATAACCAGTTTTTCCTCAACAGACATGAAAAAGATGGAATTTACATCTTCTCTAAGCTCTTACGATTTTTTTCACTATGCCAGGTTTACATATCTTTCCCTCTTACCAAGAGGAAACAACAAAAAAAGAGTGTAACAGCTTAAAAGTGTTTTGCCCCCCCGCCGTCAAGAGAAAAGCAACTACTTCTTTGAGACTTACATTAAAAAAAAATTACAGACAACCTGTGCAAACTGGGAACAACAGTGGTTTTATACCACTGAAGCAGTTATGCAAGCAAACTTTAATTTTGACTTTTGTCGATGGGGACTACTTTGTTCAGAGAATCCATAGATACTACACTGGCAATAGTAGTATAGGATAATCTCCTCTAGGGAGATTCTAGCCCAAGGGGAGAGCTTGACACTAATGCTCTTTTTACAGTTTCAGAACTACTTTTAAGTGTAAAGAGTCTTGATCTATTTTCCCATGCTAGGAGGAAGAAAGAAAGTAGCTGAACTAGTCTAAACCAGAAGGCAATAGACCAGTCAAGAGCCACTGTCACAGTTAAGCAGGAAAATAGGCTTCAGTCAAAAAAACCCCAAAACCAATCTGTCATTTCAAATGAAACAATGATGTTAAGTCTTGAAACTGGGACGTATAAAACAGAGCTCAGAATCCGAAGCAAAAAACCCCCAACATACAAGAAATTACAGTGAATTCAATTTCAGGTACAAAGCTAAAACACCCATGGCACTAATGCAGTAATGGAAGTCTACTAGTGTTCTCTTAAAAGCTTCCACCACCAATGACCTGCTATATCAATCTAAACCAATTTGTCTCGTAGCCTTCTAAAATCCAGGTAGAATCAAAATAAATACAGTTAACAAAAAAGTGCTGCCACAAACCAGATGACCTCATACAGTTTACTTGTTTTCATGCTATCAAAGTTAAATTGCAGGCATCACATCGTGAGAAGTTTCACTTTTTTTTTGCTTATCTCTTTTATTTACATGCCAAAATAGGTAGTTACAGTCGTTACCTTTGTCCAAACACACAAAGGACAAAAATGCTGCATACAAAACACTAGCTCAAGGTACTCAGCATACTGGTATTGGCTGGGACAGAGGTTAATTTTCTTCACAGTAAGTGAGATTGGGGCTCTGTTTTGGATTTGTGATGAAAACAATATTAATAACCGAGAGTTGTTTTAGTTATTGCTGAGCTCTGCTTGCACAGCACCAAGGCCTTTCCTGCTTCTCACAAGGCCCCCCCCACCAGCAAGCAGGCCAGTGATCTGAAAGCTGGAAGGGACAGAGCTGGGACAGCTGACCCCAACTGACTCAAGAGATATCCCATGCCATATGAGATCATGCTCAGCATATAAAGATGAGGGAAAGAGGACAAAGAGAGGAGTTTTTGGAGTGATGGCACTTGTCTTCCTAAGTCGTTGTTATGTGTAATGGGCCCCTGCTTTCCTGGAGATGGCTGAACACCTGCCTGCCGATAGGAAGTGGTGAATGAAGTGGTGAATGAATTCCTTGTATTGCTTTGCTTGCATGCACAGTTTTTGCTTTCCCTATAAAACTGCTTTTATCTCAACCCACGACTTTTCTCATGTTTATGTTTCTGATTCTCTCCTCCATCCCCCTGGTAGAGAGTGAGCAAGTGCCAGCATAGGGCTGAGCTGCACACTGGGATCAAACCAAGCTAGAAAATGGCAGAATTAAGGTAACATACAACCTTGATATATTTACCTTAAACAGAATAAAGACAGTGCTTAATTACACATCCCTACTACTTAGTAAGTTAGGGGCATAAGTGTTTTTTAATTAAGAAGCCTATCCACAATACCCGTTCCCCAAGATCTCTAAACACTTTGGATGTTCCTTTATAGATCAGTTCTGTAAGGAGGACCAATGAAACTTACGTCATAGAACCCATACAGGATTTCATTATTTTGCTATTTTAATAAATAACACAATCACTTGAAGAACATTAGGAGAACAAGGAAATACACAACAGGAAACATAGCATTTAATGAAATTATACAGAAGTGTCTTACCCTGTAACATGCCATGTGACTGTAGTAGCCTTTACGCATCATGAGACAGGAACACTTACACTGGAGTTGAAATGGCCACAGGAAAAATTAATTCCTAATTTACAGGAAAAAAAATTTAGAACTTAAATCCTCTTTCACTAGGTTTAAATATAACCTAATATATCACATTCTGGATATATTTTACAGGAACAACTACTGTCACCTCAGAAGTAAACATTTGAAGTATGCTAAAACTGTTGCGGTAGTTTACTGAGGCAAACAAAACCATACCTTGGGTAATTATTAATTTTTTCTTTTGCAAAATAAGAAGCACGGCTGGCATATTGGTAGTCCAATACTTCAGGACAGAACTGGCAGCACAGTCATCAACACATGACATTTTCTGTGCCAGAGAGGAGATCTCTGGAAGCTTCAAGATATTTATATAAACAGTTTTAGTCTTTATTGCTATTAGGTTTTACTGGCGGATTTCCTCTCTGTGGACCAAAACAAATGAATCACTATTTTCCCCTACTCCTCTTATGCATGATATTTACAAAGAAAGCCTAGCATTCATGGATGCCTCCCTTCCATCTGAGGAGGGGCAAAAAGGGAGAACAGGGAGCAAACCTCAAAATATTCAGCTTTTATAGTTGAGAGGGGATAGAGAATGCAAATGGAAAGGTAACAGCTGTTACAGGCAAGCAGGTACAGAACAACCCGAAATAACTGCATGATTACAACACTGTTTAGATGAGTCTTAATAATAAATTAATTACTCAGGTCAAAAAACAGTCCTCAGTCACCTTTCCAAACTGGGTGGAATGGCACACGACATATTCAGCCCCAGCAGAGCCAAGAACAAGCAGGGACTTTTCCCGTAGTTACATGTCCCCAGTGTTTTCTTTGTGCTGTCACTGCATTTACCTTACTGTCCCATAAGCTGACCTACAGAGACCAACCGGCAGAAAGCTAAAACTGTTTTTTGCTAATTCAGCCCCCAAACCTGCCCACTGTAAGAGCTGCTGAACTTGCCTACTGTAAGATCTGCTGAGCACCAGTGCAAGAAAAGAGCCAGGAAACTCCCAAGGGAAGGATATGAAGGGAGACTACCTTTTCTTGCAAGGGCTTGAAGTTTGAACTCTTTTAAAACAGCAGTTAGGATGGATTTGCTAATCTCTGCAGATGTACCTTGGCTACTGTTCTCATCTACAAATCAGACCTTTAATCATACTCCCAAATAATGCCGTAATTTCAGTTTTAAAGATCTTAACTTTCTTAGAAAGAAAGTATAATTTCACCACTAAGTAACTTTTATAGCACTCAAGTCTGTAAGAATCAGAAGATAGAGTATAAAACATCAGTGGCAATGCATCATCTTTTCTCTAATTCTTCCACTGCACCATCATTCCTGTCCCCACACAGTGCCCAGCAGGTGGAGTAGACAGCACACCTCAGATGTGTGATCTGCACAGACGTGAGGTCACCCCCAGCACCCCATGATCACCCCACTCCACCTGCAACACTCTCACCACCTTAGACACACCAACACCCTTTACCTTACTAAGCAAAGCAATTTTTGCATAGATTAGAACCGTGAAGTATTTTGAGTACTTTGAGTATTGCTCAGAGTCTTGGTTTAATATACTGACTATTTTTATAAGATTGTTCATCTAAAGATACCCTGAAATATCTAAATATAGGATTCAAACATTACTTCTGTAATACATTTCGATCTGCCAAATATTGTTTTTTGATCTCAGCATTTTTATACTTGATGTTTATGTTCAGATGTGTGCTTATATTGTATTGTTTTGGATTGAGGATTATTTCCAGTCATGAAATCACAGGATGGGCGAGGTTGGAAGGGACCACAATGGGTGATCTGGCCCAACCTCCCTGCTCAAACAGTCATCCTAGAGCACATGGCACAGGATTGCATCCAGACGGTGCTTGAATATCTCCAGTGACGGAGACTCCACAATAATTTACAGAATCCAGAATATCTAAACTGAACAGCAGAATGCTAGGGAAAAAAAAAATAAAGCTCTGTTTTGACAGTTCTTTTATCCTAAAAATTTTCAGTCAGACTTTCCAAGCCAGCATGTTATTCTGAATAATAATTTGGAATATTGCATGTGAATGTACTAGGAGTGTAAATCAATACTCTAACTTTTTCAGTTTGAAAGAAAGAAGAGAGTGATTAGTGGAAATCACTCTCAAAGAGGAAAAAAAAAAACACCGGAACAAAAAACAAGAGCAGCAATATCAACCCGTGTCACTTGGTGGCAGCACACCAAAGAAAACCACTTGAACAAGACCACAAAATTTCTTCCCAGCACATAATCCTTTAACATCTCTCCTACAAGTGCCAGAATTCCTGGAAGGCTCTAGTCACTTCACATATTTAAGGTGGGCACCTAAATTTTTAAGACTACTGACTTCACATTTAAGGAGATAGTAAAGGCTCAAAATGAAAAGAGCTTTACTTCAGTCTTTCTGACATGTTTACAGGTTCACCTACCTCCACTAAAATTGCCAGAAATGTGCTAAATAGTATTCCCCAACAGGTGCAAGGCTGAGCACGCAAACAGAAGCAATACTTGAAAGCCTGACACCCCAACAGTTCCTACAAACTGAACAAAATAGGGGATTCTGAGTCAGATGCACCATCAATTTGGATTTTATGCCATCAAAAAAGGCCTGACAATACACCAGAAAACTCATTACAGTCCAACATCTCTTCTACCAGCTGAAACTCTTGCCAGCATCACACATGAAAGGCAACACCACATGCAGTAAGCACCCAACAGTGCTATTGTAGTCAGTGAAAATGAATGAGAACCAATAGTCTTTACCCATTTAAATAATTGATATTAACCAAAGGTTAGATTTAATTAAATTAGTAATATTTAATAATAATTAAATAATTAAGCAAACGCTTTCAAGAAACATTTGAAACTACTACTACTGAAGCAAGAAAGAGATGCAACGAGAACACAAAGATCTGCTGGCTTCCTTCTCTGAGTAATGTTGTAGCAAAGGCTCATTTATCAAAGGGGCAACAGGATCGCTATCTTCTCTCAAACCTTCTACACACAGTTTGTATGTACAAAGACATACAAACTATACAATGTCTTATTTCTGTAACCACATGATAAACAGCTTTGGTTTGCACTATTTGTAATCTACATGCCAAATTTACCAATGACTAATAAAAGATTACCATGTGCTATCACATCATTAACATGCAAGTTGCAATGACTGTTCTATTTTCTATATATTAGATCTTTATTAGTGTAACCACAAGATTTAAAACACAATCATTCCATAATAATGATCCCATACAAAAGCAACTAATAAAGCCTTTATAGTACTGAGGGGTTTTTGTACCAAATGTAAGATGATATTATCGAAACAACTGATTTCTGGAACAAAGAATTTGAGTTTAAAAGAGCAAAGAACTCTTACTCAAGCTTCAGGGAGATAAAGTCATCAGTTTAAGCCAAGCATTAGGAAGTATGTATGACTTGTATCACAGAAGAGTGACTGTGATCGTTAAAAATATTAAATAAATTCAAGTAAAGAAGATAAGCTCTCCCTCCTTTCCCCCTACCTCACTGAACAGCTTACTGTTGTCTAGTAGTACATGCAGTCTGGTAGGGCCCTTCAAGTTTATCAGCTTCATTAAAACTGCACATGAAACAACAGCCTAATCCAGCATCGCAGCAAGAAGATAAAATGGAGACCAAGCGAGAGAGATGAAAGTGAACACAGAAAGCAAGAGAAGCGCAGCAGTTTGCCATCAGAGGGAGTACAAGCCTTAAACAAGAGTGTTCAGCTTCCAGGTGGGGGCAGACACACAGCTCTGCTGCGATTATGAACACCTACACAGGTTTAAGGGAGGGGTGGTCCTCCACATTTTTGTTGAGAAACAGCATATATGTGAAAGAGCTGCAAGAAAACAAAGTTTTTGTTGAAAAACAGAGCTGCTATACTATTTTTATGTGTAGAAAGACACAGCCATGGAATAATGAAAAACAACTTCAAAGTTCTACTCATTTACATTACTAGTATTAAAAAGAAGTTAGGAAAAATGTACTCCTGATCCTTTTTTTCAGTAAATTTGAAAAGTTTACTTAAAAAGAAAAAAAAGCATTCTATATCGCAACATGGAGCTTGATTTTGGGTCTGACTGAAATGATAAGGGAAACGCTAAACAAATAAGACACATGACTATATATCAACCTGCACTTTATCCCAAACTCTCAGCTCCACTTTGGTGCTGTTTAGTGCCAAACATGCCTTCAACACACTGCATGCTCCTCAACATTACCTCTCTGTAAAAGCAGATCCTCAGCTGAGGCATGGAGGAAAAAAGGGTGAATGATTCTATGTAAAAAGAAATAATATTGCACCACAACCACCACACACAAGTTTCAAAGATTTTTTTTTTTATCCCTGCTCCTAAAGAGGGAAGATAAACCATTCAGCATATTCAAGACTGCCAGACAATGTCTAGTTAACAATGAAGTGCTATCAGACCCACTCTGTTTCAGAAAGGAAAATGTTTGCCCATTTACCCCTGTCCCATGTTGCAGAATACACTAACTTCCTCATACACTAGGAAAAAACAGTTATCTGTATTCCAGAGGTACTGAAAAAGTAGCAGAATAGGTCTGCAGTACCTCAGTGTATTTTCTACCTCCAAACGATTGAGCCATTCATTTGCACATCTTCATTTTTCCTATTTAAAAGTAGCCTCAGCAAAATCAGCAGAGGTCTGGCATCTTTTAAAAATAGTGTCAATTGCATTTTAGTCAGGGGAAACAAAAAAAAGAGACTGCTTCCCTAATTTTAAAAGGAAGGTGAACTAAAATCTGATTAAATCATAGCAAAATAACTCTTGTTGGGGTGGGGAGGGAAACACTCTTTTTCACAGGAATCAAAAGCTGGAGGCACATACTTGGTGTTAAGTACGTCGCCTGCTTAGGACAAGTGTAAATGAGTCATACCATCTGTACTCACATTCAAAGGATAGTCTGGCAAGATAGCAGGGAGAACACAAAGCAATATGACGCTCTGCTCTTAATGCTATGCTATGGATGCAGTTAAGTTGGGAAATAGAGGAAGTATTAACTAAGAACTACCTACAGTGACAGACACTGAACACCTTATTCTGTGAACTTATAATTATTTGTAGAATTCTACACAGAAATCTATAGTACAGAGGTGCCTACAAACTCACATAGAACAATAATGCAGTGGTTGATTAACACTGTATTTCACATGAATAATTCTGTCTCACAAAGAAATGCAGATATGCTCAAAGTATAAATAGATTGGAGCAAGCAGTCATTTAGATCATCAATAATTCAGAGAGAAGCTATTTACGATAACCCTTTGTTATAGAGGCAAGACTAAATGCATTGACTAAGAAAAAACAACATGAAAACAGCAGAATAAACACTGGCAAGCAGCCTTCTGAAGCCAGTTGGGCTGAGCAGAGTAAAAGCAATAACCACACTGGAAGAAACAAGGAGCTCACAAAGACGCAGTGTGAGACTAATCCCAGCAAAGGTGGGGGAAGTCATCCAAAAAGATGATATCGTGGCAGTATCTGAGCAAGGGCAGACAAAGCCATCACCAGCGTCTGGAGCAACATGCCACAGAAAGCTGCTATTCCCAAAACAGCTCTGTGGGTGGAGAACCCAAACTCATGGAAGTCATACGCAAGGCTTATCATGAAACAAATCACTAATACTGGAAAAATGTGCCAAGTTCGGGTTTCTTCAGTTTTCTTTTAAAAAGTCCTGGAAAGTCAAACTACGTGGAAGGTTAAGCTTACCAACATTATTTGAGTTGTAATAAAAGCAATAAATTTTTAAATACAGAACTAAGCTGTATTATGTCAGGATACGTAATTCAACATAC
>WEIT01035352.1:0-38539 GCA_013389985.1 Dryoscopus gambensis
TTTTTCCAACTAGATAATTAGATGTTTTTTGGTTTTTTTTAAATTCCCCTTCACCTTATTACAATCCCTTCATTGCCTATATTGGACAGAGCTCATTTTCATTTCTCAGCCAGACCCTGGCCTGATGCCTCAGGTGCAGCCCCTCGGGCAGCTCATTGGCACCCTCAAAGTGCCTCCCAACGTTCCACACAGGTTCACAGTAAGACAGTGTAAAGCAACTTCTGTCTTATTAAAAAGGCTTCTGTAAATAATAATGATGTAATTATTGTAACACGAAATCCTGCAATTATAAATTCACTTGGTGTGTCTGTTGAAGAATACCTGAAACCTTAAAAAATTGTCTTCTCACCAGAAACACTCTTTGCGACCTGCCACCAGCTGGGTGTCTTTAGCAAACTGTTTTTAAGTCCCTCTACATGTCTCTTTCTTGCCTGGGTTATTTGAACTATACTCTCCTGATAGGAAAGGTTGTCTCCTACTGTGCTATTTTTCAGTGGCTAGTGAGATAGCCACCTCTGTGTGCCACTAGGTTGAACTCTGTATTCACCTGCTCCCTTGTCAAGGCACAGCCTACATGTTGAACTGCTACAGCACTGAAACAGGCTCTTTTGTCACTGTACCACAGGCACTCATAAAAACAAACAGAGGCTGAACTGTCCCCCACAGGGTTTGTGCTTTATGGCTCTGTGCATCATTTTGGCTAAACTGTTGACTGGAAAATATCTCTGAGCCTTCAAGATTCCCTTGACAAGCTGTTTTAAAAATAAACCAACTAGAATTCATGATCTTTTCTCTCAGTGCAAAGCTCTTCACTTTAAAATACAGCCCACAAAACAATATTGGAGGCTACATTTTTCAGGTGAGAGGTGCAATCAGCTGGGAGATGTGAATTTATTTAATTGGAAGAGTTTGCATCCACCACTACTAGTAGTGGAGTANATCCTGTAGTTTACCCTAGCAAGGGCTAGAGTCCATGCCATGCTTGTGGCTGTATCAACCCCTATTCTCCATCCCACCTTTTGTTATTCCTTTAAATTGAAAAGCACATTCAACTTCAATTGCCCAGTGGAGCAAGACCTGATGAGGATATTGCTTCAAGAAGAAAGTGACCCCAAGAAGATCTCTCCATTCCTGAATGGGGGAAGAAGGGGATCCCATGGCTCAACGAATTTCCTTACAGAATTTTACTCCTGCAGTAGAGTAGGTGTGCTGATAGACAATATTTCAAAAGGCAGTTGGGCTAACAGCATTCAAAGTCTCCTTTCACTAAACTTAGTAGAATTTATCTCAAGATTTTATTAGAAAGAAGGATAAATAGACCTTCTGCCCCTCATCATATCAATATGAGAGTCACAACACTCTCCATTCCTGTTTGTGGGTAGAGTTTGCCCTTACACTTGGTCATAATTTTAACTATTTGCAGTTAATTCTTATGTGAGAGAAAAAGGAGGAAGACAAGTAGTGCTACATATTTGGAAAGAAAGGGTATTCTTATATTTCCTGGGTAGCTTGAATCTTATCAAGACGGAAGATAAGATTGAGTCTTATCAGAGCAGAAGTCAATTGCTTATGGTTGTATAGTCCGAACAGACCTTTAAATAAGACCAAAACAAGAAGATACTTCTATTTTACTTCCTCTGTTGTTGCCTAACAGTAGCATTTTCAAAAGGACCTATTTTCACTCAGCAGCAAGAACACTGGAGACTCATTCACATTTCTTCTGATCTTCTGTCATAGTATAGCATCTCCAGTATTACAGAATGCCTTCTATTAAGGCCTTTCTTGCCTTTTAGATCACTATTGCAAAAAAAATAATGTCAGGGTGAATTTTTCCAAATCAAAAGCTGTTGCCATGTCCTTAGAGCCACAAAAAGAAGGCCTGGATATCATATGCCATGATTGCGGTGTCAGCCCCCAAACTGCAAGGAATCTTCTAGCAAAGAAAAAGGAGTGCTCTTAACCCCTGAAATGCCATGCTGTGGGTGAGAAGCACTCTCCAAATGACCTGAAGGGCTCTTAATTCCTCCCT
Organism: Dryoscopus gambensis; assembly: GCA_013389985.1. Taxonomy (NCBI): domain Eukaryota; kingdom Metazoa; phylum Chordata; class Aves; order Passeriformes; family Malaconotidae; genus Dryoscopus; species Dryoscopus gambensis. The sequence goes on from WEIT01035352.1 coordinate 2,030, forward strand.
GTTACTGGGAGATACAAAACATGTGCACTGCTTCACATACACGAAAGAAAAAGCAAGTCTATTGTAGCAAGGACAAGAGAAAATACAAAGCTGCAAAACACGGACAGACAAGGAAACAAAGGTAAAACAAGAAACCTTATGAGGTACCTGCCCATTGCTGAGGTGTTCTTCAGACGGCTGAATGGAGAAAGTTCTGCTCACCAACAACCCTCTGTATGTAGCTCCCTGGAAGAGGCCAGGGAGGGCAGCCAGTGACCACAGACACAACTATTCACCCGATTCACAGAGTGTTTCTCTGTCCTCTAAGTATGTCTCTTTAAGGTCCTGCTCTCTTTTAGTCAGCTGTGTCCCTGGGATATTGAAAGCTATAGTAGGTACATTGATAAAACGTAATGGAGACTTGCCTTCCTTTCCCTTCCCAGTTAAATCCAGCAGTAAACATCTTTTGTGTACTGCTTGTATACATATGTATCTTGGCTGCTAATCCAATCCTTTGCCTGGACTGAACAGCCGCATCACCGACTCGGGAAGACAAATGTCATAACTCTGAATGTCCCTCCACTTCTTTTTATTCTTTCCCCAGCTCTATATGCTGAGCATGATGCAATGTGGTGCAGAGTATCCCTGTGGTCAGCTGGGGTCAGCTGTCCCAGCTGTGTCCCCTCCCAACTCCTTGTGCACCCCCAGCCTCCTCACTGGTAGAGTGGGGTGAGGAGCAGAAAAGGTTTTGTCTCCATGTGAGAACTGCTCAGCAATAATGTAAACATCCCTGTGTTATCAACACTGTTTCCAACACAAATCCAAATTATAGCTGCATAGCAGCTACTATGGAAAAAAAAAAAAACCAACAAAAAAAACCAAAACAACAACATTATCCCAGCCAAACTAGCACACCACTTAACACTTTTTCCTTAAGTTTGCCATATCTATATCTTCTTCAGTGCTCAGATAGGCATAGGAAAGTGGTGAAATGCACACATACTTCCTAAAGACTAGGTAAACTTAAGACACAAGCCAGGAGAACATAAGACCTTAAGAACCGTGAGACAGAAGCCAGACAATGTTTCTACATCTCTAAGACAAATAGAGTTTTGGAGATCATCTCCTGAAATCAACCTTATCCTTTAAATCTACTTACAAAAGCAAAGAGAACAAGATTCTCATGCCAAGACACACTGAAATTACACAATGCCCAGCAACTTGAAAAAAGAAGAACAGTTGTGTCTGAATTCTAGTCTCTTTACAAGAGTAAGCATTGACAATTCTGTGAGAAAACACTACCAAATATCTGTGGGGTTTTTAGCCTTACCCTGGTCACTGCAGGCTGTTTCAAAGTAGCACATGTTAAAAACTGTGCGTAAGGAATGGAGGATTAGATCTCCCCTCGGCTCATTCCCACTGAGATGTCCTGGACAGGCTAGTAAAAAGAAATGAGCAGTTTCAGACAGGTACAGCTTCAAATCCACTGAAGGTGTTACACCAGTCATCAGTATATGTCACTGGTTCAGTCTTTCAAGTTTCTTCACTGTCTCCCCTCAAAATGAAAGAAAAGAACTGCCATGACTCACCGGGCTACTACCTTGGGATGTGGGGGTTTCTTTGTATATGTCAAGCCTGACCTGAGGGGTAGTGCAAGTAGAATGGTTACTTCTCATCGTTTGGGATTTTGGGTTGGTGCTTGTAGCTCACTTTTTTCGGTCACAGAAGTCAGCCTCAGGCTGATGACAGAACAGGTTTCCTGGACACCTTCTATATGTCTTGGATATATTTATGTAAAATATCATCTCTTTTTCTTCCTTACAGAAGCATGAAATGCCTGTTTTCTTTTTACAAAGGGTTCTGGTAGGCTTTAGTACGTTAAAATGAATCTTGGACTTCACACTAGAACATTCCATCTATGTCCCACAGGTGGTCCATAGTCCATTGCACCAGTGTTACTGCCAGAGCTGTAGCTTTGACACTGGCTATTGGAGTAGTCACATTTTTGCCAGTCCATTTAGCTGGTCCTTCTGCCACTTGCTCTCAACCTTGCCTCTTTCAGGCATAGAGAACTAAGACAACCATTTTTTATCTCAAGTCAAAACTCATTCCCTGAAGTAGAAAATACAAAGACTCTTTCCTAGACTGAGAGTCTGGAATATTGTAGAATTTCAATTTGTCACTAAGTATCTTTGTAGAAACTTTAATCAAGAGTTGTTGTCAGTCACTTTTTAGAATTATAGAGTCATAGAATGGTTTAGGTTGGAAAGGACCTTATAGATCATCTAGTACCAAACCACCTTCCATGGGCAGGGATGCCACTCACTAGATCAGGTTGCTCAGGGCCCCATCCAACCTGACCTGGAACACTTCCAGGGACAGGGCATCCAAAACCTTTCTTTTAGACATGGATACAATTTTTTCTGCCCCCACAGATCCCACCACAATCAGATCAACAGCATTCAGATTTTCCCTCTATACTTTAAAGGAAATGCTAACATGAAGTAACATAGGGTGCCCTGCAGTAAGACAGTGTCATCCATGGGATCAATTTTCCACGGCTCCAACCATGTGCTGAGAAAACTCATTCAGTTCACTCTAAAACCGCCCTGTGAAATCAGGATTGAAAGCTCATGTCTAGATTCCCTGCAAATTCCCAGGCATCTGGGAAATCATAGGTGCTAACAAGCTCTGGGTCATCGGAGTGATTGTGTTGTTAACACAATGTTTGATAGGCTGCGTTTACTGAGCTACAGAACAATTTCCAACATAACTGCACCAGCAAGGCTCCTGCTATGTCTCTGCTGTGACTATCCACTCTCCTCAACTGTTAGCCTTGAACTGTAGTTTGGGCCCCAGCCAGCCAACACTCTTCCAGAGACATGCAGGACATAGTTTGTGGAATAGCACAGGACAGGGACTGTACCCAGTGGGGAGCAGAGGGGTATTTATCCTGCTCTGAATAAAAGAGGAAAGAGGACTTAGACATGTCATGCTTCTGGTTTTCAGGACCTGAGAGAGGATCCTGGTCCATTTTATTTCAAGAACGAGACCATGTGTTCATGGACTAAGCATAAAGTTTGGTACATATTGTACCACGTTTACTCAGTAAGAAAACAGTTACGCAGTCCAACCTCAGTACTTCTCCTGCAGCCAAAGAAGATCATGTCATAAGGTACCTAGAAAAGGAGATTATTTTTCTCAAGAGAAGAACATCAGGAAAAACACACTTGACAACGATTTCGCCCGGTCACATATCTCTGTTCATATCAGCTGAGGCTCTGCCCCATTTTACAAATTACATTTAAAAATGAGAACTTCAAGCATTTTTTCACTTGTGACTGGCCATGTTTTATCATCCCTTTACCTTCTTTGTTCCAGAAGAGTTGTCTACAGTGTTTGGTATGCTCCACTTTTTCCCTCTCACCATGCAAAAACTATTCAAGACTGAACCTACTCTGGTTATTGACACATCAACATGGACAAAGAAGCCTTTTTTCCCCAGATAGTCTCTTTTGGAACCAAAACTGAAGCTTTATCAGCCGCAGTCCAGGCCCTTTTATTCCAAATTTCATCAACAAAAGCTTTCTTGAAAGTGCCCTTTCATGTCCCTACATAGAATCATAGAATAGGCCACACCGGAAGGGACCTTGAAAGATAATTTCATCCAGTCCTTTGTGGGAAAGGGAGCCTAGTTGAGATTATCTAGTACCTTGTCCAGTCACACCTTGAAAACCTCCAGCATGATACATGAGATAAGCAGACCATACTAAATGATAAAAATCTTTCGCCCATCCTTAAAAATAATCTAAATCCCATAAAGCAGCCTTGGGGAGGTCTCCCCACAGAAAAGCGATGGAAATCTGTTGTGATACACTGCAGGATCTCCCAAAGAACTGCACTGCAATTCAAACTTGTAGCAAGCCAGGCCCTCGTAGCCTGTCTCTGGAACTGGTTTTTTCCACCACAGCTGCCCAGAACCATGGAAACACAAAATTACCACCTTCCCTTTTTGTCTTTTAGCAGCAGCATAGATTATGCCCAAATGTCTGCTTACACACAAATCTCCAGAGAATGAACAGCAGCAAAATATTTATGACTCTCTGGTATAAAGTCAATTAGCCATTTGTCTGCCAATCTAGAACTCCCTGTTTTAACACAATTTAACACAATTTCTTTGGGTGATGATTTGGGACAATATTAGCTGGAGAGCCCATAAGCCTTTTGTGAATTATCTGGACTGCAAACACTTAGCTAATATACTTTACCTCTAACTCAGTTATGTCTCCATAGTAATTACTGTTTACACAGTATGTTTGCTAACCCAGGATAATTTTCTTTTCATGTGACTCTTCAAAATTAATCTAATAGGACATCAAGATTATTAATTTTCATTGAAATGCTATGAAAAGGCTGTTAAAGTGCTGGTCATCAGCCTAATAGCAATAATATATATTCCTTTGCTCTCTCAGGATCTGAAGTGGACCAAACGGCCACTGATAATAAATGTTCTATTCTGATGAATAACTGAATGGGGCAGACTTTTAAATATAAGAGAAATCTAAAGTGATACAAGTGTTTTATTCATTACCAAAAGGGCTGGATTTCTATCCAAGTGGCACTACTGAAGGGAAGACGGAAATCATATTGGACTGCCTCCAGCAATGTGATATCCATCTGGATCTGACCTCTGTGGACAAGGAGCTGCACCATCTGACTGCTGCTGAGGTCTGAGGTTCTGAGCACTCATTTGAAATAAAACACTCTCTACTGTAAAGAGGTTCAGGTTGTGGCCTGACCCTATTGCTCAAGACCCTCTACCAGCACAGAGCTGGAATAACGCTTGTCCAGAGGCAACATATTCCCTGCAAAGGTATAAATAGCTTGGACCTCCATCTGTCATCAACTGGTTCAAGTTCAATGAATTTAATGGTAAACGGATTTATATCCGAGGATGACCTGGCCGTGGGCATCTTAGAAAGTCACTCCAATTCTATCCAAACACAAAAAATTATCTTTTTTTCTCAGACATTTTATATGGAGTGCTGCCGTTGTGTTCACTCTGCCTTTAGATTAGAGGTTGTGGGGGCAAGGACCCAAGGACTTTACCATCAGTCCAGGCCCACTGAGAGGAAATAAAACAGCTCATATTGCTAAAGAACAAAATAAAACTGCAAGGGACAATGCCCAAGTGACTGTATTGTGAGTCTGGACAATGCCTAAAGGGAGAGTTCCAGCAGTGGGACAAGGGAAGTCCCAGGGAGGGGATGGTGTCACTTTCCTTAATTGTCTGGTGCCTCAACCGCTCCTGAAACTGGAATGAGAGAAGGCTCCAGAAGTTCTTGTTCTCAACAAGCCACATATTTGGATGGAACCTCTTGAAATAATTTTATAGTTCAAGAAGATTGTTTATTTTGATCTTTGAAACAAGAGATTAGTCAACAGGATTTACTGCTGGCCAAGTTAACTTCATCAGACATTGCTACCCAGCAAGCAACAAACAAGTAATAGTTTATTTTATGCACATCGATATATGTTTTTTATCCTTTAAGTCTTGCCTAGAGTTTCTAAAAGGATTGCCTACAGTCATTAAAAGCTTGAAGAACAGCCCTTTTTGCATAGGTATGTAGTATAAGAATAAAAACTAAGTGCCTCCGTAAAAACCATGGATCATTTTTATAGATTTTCAAAGTGCAGGAACCTCAAAAGCTATCTGCATATGACTTGTTATATATAAAGATATGCAATAAACATATTTGATTAGTTATTACTATTTATTATTACATATTTATTACTTATATTCATAGCAAATATTGTTCCTAGTCATATGCTTTCTTTAATGTGCTTTTTCGAACAGTTCTGTATACACCTAGCCAACTATTGGGTTTTTTTAATCATATATTTTTAAATTTTTTTATTCATTTTTAAATAAAGGATTATGGTTTATAGTAGAGTCTGAAAGACGTGGTTTCACTAGGGCTGTGGGACAACTAAAGCAATAGACTCAATAAGGGCAGAGTGATGAGATACCTACAAGAGTTCTCTCAGGGATCTCTAGGTACAGACCTGGTGCATGTTGAAGAAAAAGATCAGTTCATTTCATTTTATGATCTCTTTCCAGCTTCATTCTGTTTCCGTAGGTATGTAGTTAAATAGAAAAGGAATGTTGCGTGACTTAATTTAAGGAAGTTATCGTGTATTTGTCTCTAACATCAGCAAGCATGGAATAAGTATACACCTCCTGGGGCACACCTTCCCTGCAAACACCCAAATTCTCTCCAGATTTTCCTTCTCAAGGTCTTTTCACACAAGTAGATTTTCAGATTGTTTCTTTCCTCTTGTGACTTGCCTTAGGCAAAGAGCATTTTCAGGTACTCAGAGGCTTCAACAACAGCACAGAGATTTCCTATTTATTTATTACCATTATAAGCACAGATACATAACCTCAACTCCCCCATCTTAACATCTTGCTTAACCCACTGTTCTTTTTTTTAGGGGCTCTAATCCACAATCTGAGAAATAATTAGCCTGTCCAGGAACCACCTTCTAAGAAGCTGCACTTTGGAGTTGTATCTCACACTGCAATCTCCTTCCAGCTCTACCATGTAGAGTCCTAACACCAGCTCTGTGTGCTTTGGACACACATACATTACTACACTATTGGAGTTTCTTTCTCAAAAGAGTCTCAACAAAAGAAAGCCTGTTTTCAGACAGGGATTTCTCAAAGTTTAAGGAAAACTATAAAAATTGACTTCTTAATTTCTAGGAATCCAAAGCAGAGGTCAGAATAAAGCCTAGTTCTTCAAATTTGCATTTAAAAAAGGAGAAAAAAATTCACAACAAATAATTCTCTTGTCACACTAGACACTAGTTAAAATGCAGAGTGTGCAGTTCCAAATATTGGCATTATTTGTATTTTTTTCCTATATAAATTCCCTTTAGGCAATTCATTGTAAGGCTTGGTAGTCACTTTTTAAAATGCTGTGCACATTTATGTTGCCATTATACTAAATGCTGCTGTGCAGTTTAAAAAGCATACCTTGAAAGCATGAGAAGTTCTGTCCTACCAGATGCAAGCTAGCAGAAAATGCTACATCATCTCCCTAAATATCAATTATGCACTAGGCTGCCCTTGGAGACTGCAGCTGAGATGGGCTATATGATCCCCAAGCCTTCCACCTCACAGGCAACTTTTTCAGCTAACAAGCCGTTTGTGAAATGTTTGGGGGAAGAGTCTGTCCTTTCCTCTTGTGGCAGCTGTATGTTTTTAATCTGATTTCAGTTCTGGAGGGTCTTGTGCTTGCTGATAGGTGCCTGGTGCTTGCTGAGGGAGATGACTTGATCCAGCTGCAAGAGAGTGACATGTCTCTCCACTTTCCAAAGGTGCTTAGGTAAGTGTCTAACCACTCTGGAGTGAGAAACTCTGCTTAAGCTCTGGGGAGAACACACAGAAAATTTTCAGCTCAGACTGGGAGGTGTGCAGTGCTTTTAGAGTACTCGCAAAATTAAAAAGGATTTGAGAAGTCTTTCTGTTTCTTTGTCGTCAGTTTGGTCACAGACACCTACCTTGTCTTCAGAAACCAGTCCAGCCCTCTTCAGTGCAGACTCAAAGCATCCCTTTGCTTTGAAGTCAGGCCCTGAGGGGAAGGGGGCTAAAAAAACCTGCAGAAAGAGGAGGTCATCTCTCCTTCTTTAGTAGCTCAACATTAAGTGAACTTGCCTAGATAAAGATTGTGGTTATTATTCCAGGCTGTCTTCAGGGATTTGAAGTTTTCACCTTCTAGGCAACTGTTCTTATCACTGGGATAAACCTTACCTGCAGAATTTGCCAAAACCCTCTAGCAGATTGTTTCACTTTTATGATACCATAAATGCAAATTAAAGAGAGAAACTGTGTGAAAGAAATTTCACATTTGCTACATCAGTAAATAAAACTTCTCTTTTTTCTTTCCCGCACCCCACAGATGACACATCTCCACAAGGCAATAGCCTTGTTCATGCTTCTCTATCTCATTAAATATCAAACTACTCCATTAAAGTGAAATAGTTTTTATAGACAGGATAGAAAAATTCCCTCTTTGGTTCACAAGGCTGTGGTTCAGGTTTCTGGTGATGTTGTTTCCTATCCTCTGAGGCAGGCAAATATCAAAATCACATATTCTCATTATTAATCGCTGGGAGGAAATGCCACAACCACCTCCTCTTGCAGCTGCGAGCCTGATCCTGTCTCCCAGTATGCATCCAAATGCTTATGAGTGAAATGGATTTCATAGGTACATTCCTCCAGCACTTGGTAGGCTCAGACATCTTCCTCTTCATGGGGCTGAGGTGAGGTATCGTCTCATATCCTCAGCTTCCACTAGATTAAAAGGCTGATGAAAGCAGCAGTGTAGTGCTTAGCAAGTTGTAGCATAATTCCCCTCAAAGATGTAGGTTCTGTCAGGATCCCTTTTCCATTTTGGTCTCAACAATGAAATCTGCAATCTGTTCTAAAAACACCCCAGGTTTTACCAGACCTAATCAGTTATCTGTTTCTGATATCTAATGCATCTGGTTCATTCTCTTTCCTCTTATCAGGATGCTGCTCTTAATGCTTTCAAGTCCATAAATTTCTTGGAGGATACAGATGATTGCATAAAACCATCTGGACTTGCCAGGTGGTATAATATACATTAATCAGCTATGGAGAGCAGTTTCTTTATGACCATTGCCACTTATCAGCAAACTTTAGATTCGTCATATTTCATCAACTAAAATTTCTGTAATTCTGTTCCTTAATCCTAATGCTTAGTCTGAAAGGTCTACAGGCATGTTCACAAAAGCAGCATGAAACACCAGGATTAAAATTGCCTGTGAAATTGAAATTCATCTCCGTATGACTTTGTTGAGTCTGTAACACAAAATTTACACTATTTTTGTTCACCTATATCTTATTTGCTGTCTACTATGTACAGCACTCCTTGAACAGATATTTAATGGTTTATTTTTTCTTCCCTCTGAAGGGTAAGCAGTCCCATGAATGCTTTCCTTTCAGGTCACAGAGCACTTCAAACTAAAGAAAACTGGACTTCTGAGCTGAGTTTGAGCAGCCGGCAGATAGAAGAGATGGAGACAGCAGCAGCTTTCCTGAAGGGCAGTGTCAATAAAAAACAGAAAGCAAGCAGAGCAGGATATTGTATCCCCAATAAACATGCCCACAAAGAAAGATGAGGTAAGTTCCCACTTCAGCTTCCCTCATGCCTTCTCCAGCTTCAGCCACTTCTTTGACCAATGAAAGTCAAGAGCATGGACACTACTGGTAGACAAATCTGCTGGGAATTATGCAAATCCAAAACAGGGCATTCATTCTGGAAATCATGGAGCTACAAATCTACTTGTACACAGGAGTGCTGCTACCAGTCAGGCAAAAAGGTGTAGAACCTCTTGATGAGATAGATCTCTTGATTTTTGTTCTTGATTAGATACTTGGGGGAGCGGGGGAGGAAACAGCAAACTTTTTGCTAAACTGAGGACCATCTGAGCTCTCCTAATACCAATGTTTATGAACACTGTGTTACCTAGCTATATTCCAGCTATCCATAATGCCTTATCTAATGCAAGGCAGTGATTTCTTATTATGGTCTGTAGGAAAATATTCCCCAATTTGTCTTCCTACAATTTCTCTGAAAGAGCAAAATCTCAGCAGCAAAAATGCAAGATGCCACCTTCTCAGCTCCCAGTACAGTTTGATCAAGAATTGCACACAACTAGCTTTTTCCTGTTTTGTTGCTGTCAGCATTCTGGGGCACATGAGCCAAAAACAGACACACAAGCCTGCAGAAAAAGTTGTGTGTGCCAGGATAGTATGGCTAGGAGCATGTAAGCTGATATTCCTTGGTGGCCAGCTTCACGCAGGCTTCAATTACTGCTGATGATCTGCGTGCTCCATTTGCTCCAGCAGGGATATGCTTACAAATTAATGGTGTTCAGGTTGCCAGGGGAGGCAACCTAGAGTAAGGATACGGCACACTGAATACCCAGACCCCAACTTGTTCTCTACAAGATCATTCTTCAAGGTATGTGCTATCTCTTACAACTCCATTAGAGACTTCCCTGTTTCGTTCACCTGAATGTGTGTTTTCCCTCAGAAGGGAACATGGAAGAATTATTCCTTTGAGAACTGGTTCTGTTTGAAGAAATCTACAATTTCTGGTAATTTGAGCTGTATGTAACAGGCTGGAAATGTGAGAAATGGGAGCTTAAGATGACTTTGGCCATTGGAACCCATTGGCTCCTGAGGCAACATGCTACTGAGAATAAAATTTCTGCTTTGGGTGTTGTGTGTACCTATTCTCTTGTGTGTGTGATGGGTTTATTGTATGCTTTGATAGCCTTGAAGAAGACTGAACTCCTTTCATCTAATTTCAGATCTAACTGAAACACCATCAGTCCAGAGGCACAGTGAGAACTGGAATGTTTCTGAACTCCTCTCCTGCTGAGAACAGCAAAGGCTCGATGAAGGGCTTCACAAATTCCAAAAGGCAAGGCAGTCTGCTCAAAAAGCAGCATTTGCTTGAGATATTGGTTTTGTTTTGAGTTTGTTGTTTTTTGGGGTTTTCTTTTTGCTGCAGCAGACTAGAAAGAGACAAACTTTTCCGGAAGGGAAGTTTTGTCAGGAGAAACAATATCTTTTATTAAACCAAATGCTACAGCTGGAAAAAAAACGAGCACATTTTGGGAGTGCAAAGACGTGAAGAAAGTTTATGTATGTTAAAGCTTGCCATCTGCTCTAATACAAGGTATTTCATCTCCCTATACTCCTCCCCTTCTTTATAACCTTGGAGCATCACAAGTATGCAGAAATTTATATTTATTTGATATGACAAATCTCTGTGTAATAGAATAGCCAGTAGGCCTCTGGGAAATAAGCTGATTTGATTTATAGAGAAAAAGTTAATGCTCTTTTTTTTTTTATTTACAGAATTATCTTGGGCTCAGGTTCTAGCTATTTGCTTGGCTGGTTGATATTTTGCAGTGGAATGCTTGCTTTTTCTATGTTATGAGAGTCAAATCTACTCAAGGTTGGTGTGATCTCTCACTAAAAGCTTTGCCACAAAAGTTGCTTTCTCACAAACAGACGATTTTACGAAATCAACATTTTTCTGACCAAAAGGAACCTCTCAAAAAAAAATTCATCCAGCTCTTCGTCCATCTCTGGAGGCAGATAAAAAAAAATAATAATAATAAAAAAAAAAACCAGAAAGCTGGAGAAAAAATCATGCTAGAAGCAAAACATTATGATGTACGTAATAGTTTCTGTCAGCCTGGACTTGGGAGTGGAAAGACAGATTTAATAAAAAGCAAAAAACCAGTTCTCATTAGTGAGAAGCAATTTCCAGAATGAAGGGCTCTTGAAAATAGTTGTGAAGGGTTGACCCTGGCTGGACACCATGTGCTCACCAACATTGCTCTATCCCTCCTCAGCTCAGCAGAGAAAAAAAAAAATATAACAAAATTCTCACAGAATGAGATAAGGACAGGGAGAGGTCACTCACCAATTACCATCATGGGCAAAACGGATTCAACTTTAACTCAATTTGTTGCCAGTAAAATCAGAGTAAGGTGATGAGAAATAAGAACTAAATCTTAAAAACATCTTTCTTAAAAACTCCTCCCCTCCAGCAGCTCAGGAGCACAGGGAGTGGGAGGTGTGGTCAGTTCATCACACGTTGTCTCTGCTGCTCCTCCCTCCTCAGGAGGAGGATTCCTCCCACTCTTCCCCTGCTCCAGCCTCAGCTCCCCTCCACAGGAGACGCTCCTCCAGCATGAGTCCCACGAGCTTCCCATGGAGTCACAGCCTCTTTTAAGTTTCCGCTTGCTCCAGCATGGGACCCCCCAGGGGCTGCAGGAGGATCTCTGCTCCACCATGGACCTCCATGGGCTGCGGGGGCACGGCTGCCTCACCATGGGCTGCACCACGGGCTGCAGGGAAGTCTCAGCTCTGGTGCCTGGAGCACCTCCTGCCCCTCCTTCTGCACTGACCTGGGGGTCTGTTCTTGTCACATATTCTTGCTCCTCTCTCTTGCTGCTGTTTCCCAGAAGTTTTTCCCCCTTCTTACATCTTTTATTCCAGATTCCACCATATTCCAGCAATTCCACCATTGCTGCTGGGCTCAGCCTTGGCCAGTGGTGGGTCGGTCCTGGATCTGGCTGGCGTCAGACATGAGGGAAGCTTCCAGCAGCTCCTCACAGAAGACACTACTGCAGTCCCAGACTACCAAAACCCAACAGACTACCTGGTTTGAATTAAAAAGGGGGAAAGGGGAATTTAATTCAGATCATGTCTGTAGAGTTCTCTCACAAAGGATATAATTTCATGAGGCTGTTGTAAGATGATGAGAAGTGTAAGAGAGTATTGGTGTTATTTTAAAAATAGAGGGAAAAAACACCAAACAGAAAAAGTGAGGTTTAGCCTTTCAACAGACATCTTAATGAGACTCCAAGTTAACTCTAAGAATTTCCTTTTCCCTGTGGCTCTGAAGTACAATTACACTTTATTTTCAAGAATCGAGAATATAAAAACTGCACTGTCACATATTGTTCAGATACCTGTAAGGACTCCTTCCATCTGCTGCCAAGTTTTCCCTGATGAGTCGCCTTCATAAATCAGCCTCATTTTTCATTTAACTTTTCAGCTGTCTGATCATGACAATAAGCTGCATCTCTTTTTATAGCTGCTGCCAGGTGCCACAAAGGCAGAACTGTACCTCTGCCTGGGTAGGTAATAGTTTAGGGGTCAGTTGACATGACTAAGCCTTCAAGTCCAGGCAATTTATTTCAAAAATCCTGTCATTAAAACGAGAATAAGGAATGAAAAAAATAAACAGAGGTCAATCAGTGTAGAAATGCTGAAGAGTAAATTATTTCTTTGCAGACCACAAAATTTTAAAGAACAGTCTATACAAAACAGACCTCAGCCTCCAAATAACATTTTAGCCATGATATTTCAGAAGAAATGTAGAAGGGCATATGCAAACCTGACCTGTTAATATCAAACCAGAGCACAGCAGCCTCCTTTTTCAAGACTCCAGGAAAATACAACCCATACCAATAACATTAAAAAGAGCAGTTGGTCATAATGTGGTCAAGCTTTTTATACCTTCTGTTGGCAGCAGGGATGAATTCTTTCTCCCATCCCATTCTCCTCCCCATCCCAATCATGCCGTAAAGCAATCCCACCTTTACCACCAGCTTCCAGATGAAGCGATGCACTTTATTAACTGGCACAACCAACACAATGCAGCAGACAAGCACCAAAACCACAGCTGGAAAGACATCTCAGTGCCAGACCCATACACTGCCCACCAGGTCCAAGGATGACTGGATGAACTGCTCAGCTTTCACACAGATCTGCAGAACTGAGCATCCACTCAGTGGTTAAAACTCAGACAGACAGAAATCTAAGATACTTGCCTCCTCCACTGCTGAAGCAAGAGGTTACTGTTAACAAATTCAAACTAATCAAGCCCAGAAATCTAATTTAAAAGACTATAAACTGGTTTCATGGCTGCAGGAAGTGCTGTGAAATTAATATGGACTGATCCTGTCAAGAAGAGCCATGCTAGCAGTAACCACTCAGCTCAGCTGCACGGGCAGCGCTGTGGTTTCCCAGCGGGAGCAGGTCAGTAGTGGGGAGTTTGGGATGTCAGGAGCTCTATGGAGTACTGCACATTTTGATACATCCATGCAGTGCACAGACCCTCCTCCCATCTGAGGTCAGGCTCACATTTCACAATAAATGCTCCTAATTGCTGAAACTATTTTGATCTGCTTTGTTTTGTTTGGTTGGTTTTTTTTGCAAGTCAGACATCTGTATTTTGGGTATTGATTGGAAAACACTCCAGGAGTTTTTTGAGTGGGCACATATTACCCCCCCCCCCCCCCAATCCCTTTTATTGCTGCCTGAAGTGTAAATGGGATGAAACCCCAGCCTGTCATATGGAGCTCTCTGAGGAACAAGACATCCCAGCTTCTCTCCGTTCTTGGCTCCTTATCACCTGGCATCCCACTGGCTGGTAGCCTTTTCTGTTATTCCAGTCTATTGTAGAGGATGCATCTTCATTATTATTTCAACATTTTGTCTGCATTAGCCCCCTACAAGCTCAAACTGGCCAGTTCTTTCTGACTATAAAAATATGGTGTATGCATATGCTTATTTTAACACATAGATTTCTGTAAATATTGGTGGGGTTTTTTCATTTTTTCTATTATTTTTTATTTCATAGGATTCATCCTACCTCACATTAACTGGCAAGATACTTCTATAAATTGTCTTTACAGGTAAGAGAAGGAGATGAAAAGTTTTTTCCATCCAAGCACAAGCTCCTGTTCAGCCCTCATTTATTCTACATGGATTACAGGGAGAGCAGAGACAGCCAGCTCAGTCTATATGCCTGAATCTCCGACTACTACTGTGAAGTGCATCTCTCTCTCTCTTCCTGGCAAAACTAATCTCAAAAACTGAAAAATCAACACTTACTAATTTTTTTTTAAGCTAAATTGTATCTCCACTGAGCTTTTTTATTTTCTTTAGTGCAAGTCTAGGGATGCATATGGATAAGGATTCAATTTGGATGAGCTCTTTGCTTAAGCAGGAGCTTAGGTACTATTCGAACAGAGCCACAAGTACTTGCATAGCTGAAATAGGATGAATTTTGTCTCTTTAGCTACTGCTGATGGGGATCAAGAACACCACTGTTTGACTGTTTTTAAAAACAGGCTTCAACCAAAAAAGTAAAGCAAAATAGACTTTACTCATTGTTCCTATTAACAACACCTAATTCTGGCCATCTTCAAAGTAATCATCAAGGTTAAACCAGCAGTTTAGGTTCCTTCTACACTTAACAGAGAGATACAGGTATCTCCACAGGACATTTTTCCAGCATTAGTCTTAGGAAGAGAGGAAATGGCCCTCAAACACATTTGATTTTCTCCCTTAACTGCAGAAGGAGGCACAACAGCTTCTTCAGAAAAACTATCCAATTTTAAAGTAGCTAGAGTTAGATAAGACAAATTTTAGTTGGTTTAACTAGTAGGCATAGTCCATCAGTTATACTTTCATTACAAAAGTATTTACTTAATTTCCTTAGTGCAGCATCTCATTAACTGGAATCCATTTAACCATTTTGGACAGACATCTGAGCAGCAACGAAAGGAGAGCTCAGACATCGAACGTGACTGAATGGATTCAGTGGCAATAAAACTCAGAAAATGCCTCTGTACAACAACCAGCCTGAGACAGTGACACAGTCCTAGGGTGTTCAGCATTACAGCAATGTCTCCCCTATGTTTCACCAAGTAAAATTGGGATATTTTCATATCACTGTATTCTATCTATAAGTGAGAGTACATAGAAGAGCTGATGGCTGGAGCATGTTACTCAAAAATAACTTACCTAACACAGAAGTATTGCTGTGTGGAATACTGCACAATAATACCTGAGAAGTTGCTGCAGTTTCAAAAGACTGGTGAGAAACCTGCTCTTTTTGGGGAAACTGCGACATCTGCTGGTTTTTAACAGCAAACCTAGAAATGCTTCATCGTTTCCGATTTCAGAAGAGGCACATTGTGTGAGGGCACAAGTGTGACTTCGGAGAGCCAAATGGTGGTGACAGCATTGCAGTGCATCAAGACATGAGTTAAGTTTTTGGAAACTCAGTGAAGTCATTAAGAGTTAAAAAGAATTTGAAGATTAGCTTCACAAAAAGGCTTCACAAAACATTACAGATCATTGGAGTCTGACAGAATTACTCTCAAGATGTGGGAAGTCAATATTCAGAAAGAAAGTTCAAGTTCCATTTTCTGTGTTTCCTGTTGCTCTCCAACAATTGCACACATAAATATAATTTAACACTGCATTCAAAACATAAACTCTTCAGTTCTGCACTGAGAAGCAAAAACCTTGCAGGGAGAAGCAATAGAAACCGGCCAGTTGCTAGCAATTTTTACTAGTAGATAGTTACTAATTAAGAAAACAATATCACAATGCACTAGGAGTGCTGGCCCGTTCTCAAGTGCCTGTTTTTAAATAAATGCTAAAAACAGAACAATCATGAATACAATCTCTAAAGATATGTTACTTTTCACAAGCAGGGGAGTATGAGTTTGACATGCTCTGAATTGCTCTGCAGAATTCTGTTCATGGCTAAACACTTGCATATCTCCCAGCAACTGCTGCTTTATTTCAAACGTGTGTGAAGTGCTCTGTTCATAAACTGTGTGCACAATCATATTCATCACTTTTGGACATTTACAATGAAAGATGGCTCATAAAGATGAGAGGAAGTTGTATCTTTAAGTATGGAAATTAACACTGAAAATAAAAGTTTTCCCTTGCCCTTGAAGGCCAAAATACTAGATCCATTCTTCTCAGCTTCGAATTAAACTGAAACAATGTTCAGTGCTTTTATGACTTCCAGAGAGCTTTATTATTGAAGTACAATATGTCAGGCCAAAAGAAATCAAGTACAGCCATGATTTCAGGAAAACAGATTATTTTCTCATCCATTCAGGGTACAGTGAACAAAAAAAAGTACGTTTGTCACTGTCAGCAATGTGGCTACAGCTGAGGTCCTTAAGGAACAGAGGGCTTTGCTGCAAAATCTGCTACTGTTTAACAGACCTCAGCAGCATTGATTTCTAAACCAGGAAACTAACAGAAGGCTGCAAAGCATTAAATGTCTCCACCTGTATCTTTCAAGCATTCCAATAAATTCATCAGCTATTCTTGACACGGACCAGATAAAACATAAAGCTGACAGTCACAGAGTGCCATCCCCTGAGACACCAAAACAGGCTTTTTTCTGCATTCTTGTAAGCACCTTGTTTTAAAAAAAATCCCAACAACAGGAGCAGAAAATAAGGAAGACTAGAGAAAAAAACTTTGAAAATGTCAGTACCCAGAATTATGCCCAGATGTTCAATAGGAAACCAGTGACTGGAAACCTGGAGTTGGCATTGTCATATTTTGATGCACAGCAGAAAGAACACTTCCAAGGCAGAACTGGCAAAGGACCAGCATCTGCTACCTGCTAATTAACACTTTAAACACAGCATTGCAGGTAGCTGAAACAGAACAATGCAAACCTGGAGTGTACTGGCACACCGAGCCTCGCTCTGCTGGGAGGGCTCTTGCTCCCTCCTGCCTTGCTGCAGAATCCGTTCCAGAACCGCCTGCAGTCTTTTGCATTTGTCTGCTTCTTCATTGCCTTGACAGCCAGTATTATAGTTATTTAGATGTTGTGTAACTGTATTACTTAATGTTTGCACAGTGCTTTGAATATGTGAATTGCTATCCAGCTATTCAGTGTTATTATTTCCATTAGGATGAACCATAAAAGCATATTGAAAAAGACGGTGCTTAAGTTGAATTACCTCCTTTAAAGAGGAATAGAAAATCCATCATGTCTTGTCAAGGTGTTCCACTACCTAAATATTTGAAATTTGTCTGCATTAGCAATACACACACACGGACACACACAGACACACGC
Organism: Dryoscopus gambensis; assembly: GCA_013389985.1. Lineage (NCBI taxonomy): Eukaryota > Metazoa > Chordata > Aves > Passeriformes > Malaconotidae > Dryoscopus > Dryoscopus gambensis. Next base: position 19,537 of record WEIT01035352.1, read on the forward strand.
ACACATGTAAATGCACATTATTTTATTTCAAAGATCATTATACTGGTTTAAGAAGTCCTTGGGTTTATTACTATCAAAGAGAAAATCTAAAATATGAATATAATAATAATTTGGTTAAGTTAAAATTTAATATCATGTCTTAATGAGAATATAATGAAAACTAACCTTGGAAATCAAAGTTAATGACATTCTTTGATGTTGCTCTAACTGTCTCAGCCTTGTATCTTGTACAGGTCAGACTAGTTTTATCGATTCAGAGAAATTAAGCAGAAAATTTGTACATTGTACAGATGTAATTATAGTACTAACAGCTTAAGGACATAAATTGTAATGTGTATACTGGAACCAAAATAAAATGACTTTTCTAATTCCAGGATAACTATTAAGAAGAGTCAGTTTAAAACTAAGCATATGATGAATTCTATCAGTATGACTACAGTAGTATAGACTAATAATTTATGGTAGCTTAACTTTCTGTATCAAGAATTCTGCGGGTTTAAAAAGCTGCATAGGCAATCAATTGGGGGTGTGGGGGGGGAACAACAACAATGCCAAAACCAACCAGTTTTCCATCCACAGGGACATAGATAATTCCAATCCTCCTGGAGATTTTATCTCAGAGGGAAAGACTAGTGTAGTGGTTTAGTGTCATGCTAACCCATGACAACTAGCTAGACTAAAGTTTCCTAACTTAAAAGTAATCAGGATGGAATTAATTGAAAAGACACTCCAAAGAAGACTGGTAATAGTTGTGGTGAATATAAAAGCAGCTATATTTGCACAGAGGGTTTTTTCATAATGCATGGAAAAAAAGAACAAATCTACTTGTTAGAACCCAGTCCATTTCTTCCAGCTATAGCTTTTCATCTAACAAGAGTTATCCCTTTCTTTTCAATCCATGCCCCATTTAAAAAGATTGATAGATTAATATTACTGAAGTGATAGCTTCAAAGGACATGTAACATCTGATGACAAGGTATGTTTTCTTTAAAGATGAAATCAAATGAAACATTTACTTTTTAACGCACAATCTAAGGGTCTCAGTCCACATTTGTTGGTTCAGAGGAAGTCTGGAAGTACCCACAGGATGAGCATGATAACAAATTGCCAGGCAAGCTGGAGGTTGTGAAAAAAAGTTGGGTTTCATTAGTATTTAGTCCAATTTTTTTGGAGTATAGGCTTAGAGAATTAATCAATGTTTGAGAAAAAGGATTAATCTTGAGACTCATGTAGATGTCTCCATCCTTCTGAAGCAGTCACTAGAGTTTCTGTTACAGCTGATAAAGGAAAATGGGCAATTTTAGAGATCATTTATCCCAGTGTAGATTGTAAAATGGAACAGACAGAACTGCATATTGGGAGACTGGAATGAATAGTGAAATTATGAGACAAATAGATTCCACACTGGCTCCAATACTGTAATCAGTAATTAATTGTCATAATTGTGTGTCTAGAAGAGAAAACAAAATGACTTGAACGTTTTTGTGTTGTCTTTCTCTCACCACCTCAGTTAATAGAAAGGGCAGCCTTAGAAGAGGAAAGGCAGAGACCTTAAATCCCTACATGAGGCTGTCTTGATGGTTGAAGATTTATTTAGGAAATAGAAGCTGCAGTTTAACATCCCATCCATGTTCTTGCCCAGCTGTCCTTGCTTAGCTACTTGGCACTTACCTAGGCCAAGAACCGTTGGGAAACTGCCCTGGCTAAGGGGAGACATCCAGGAGAACAGAACTGCTTCTCCTCTTTCTTTATTTTGGAAGAAAAGAGGGGAAAAAAATGCCCCTAAAGGTCAAAGCTAAAAAAGTTTCCAAAAACCCCCAAACTCAAACAAACGAGAAAGAGCTCTGTAATGTGCAGAATCTTCAGATTTGCTTCTCCAGCCTCGCCTCTGAAGCTTCCCTTCATCAGACCAGTGAGATGGTTGATAAACATAAACACCATTGCTACCTCTCTCCTAGCATCCTTTCAGCCTCCATTTGGACGCTCTCCCCAGATTCCATTTCTCTCTGTTTGTTAGTGATGTTCATTTCACACATCTGGAATGAAATACAGAGTGAATCAAGCCTGTGTCACTATGAGGCTGTTTCCAGCCACCGTTTTCACTCAGCTTGTTCCCTCTGCTTCCTGGACATCACCATGTGTTTCTTCCCTAATCACTCTGTTGGCTTTTGGCATGGACTGGCTCTCACAAGCGATATCCATATTGCTAAACAAATGAGTAGAATGGGGAAAACTCAAACCCTGGACCTGTAAACATCCACGTCACTTATTACTTATTGCGGCAGTCCGCTGGACCCTTGACCCTTCGGGTCGTCCCGGCTAGCTCACCCGCGGATGGCCGTAGGATAAAAGGGGGTCTTGCCTCAACTCCCAAGCCCAAGGAGTAGGCAAGGCGAGGCAGAGGGACTGCGTCCCTCTCCACGAGTCTGCAGCGAATGCCAGGAGTAAAGGGAGGAGGGAGGAGTCAGACAGCCAGGTAGGTCCAAAGCAACAGCTTTTATTCCTCAACCCACGGTCTGGCAGGACTGACCGAAGAGGGGCTCAGAACACAGGCTTCTAAAGGGGGGTGGGAACAGGGGGAGTCAACAAAATCCAACCAATGGGGGACAAACAGAGGAGTGGTTAGGGAGGGAACACATTTGCATACAACCAATGATGGATCAACATAATAAATGGCATTTTACGTAACAAATGGGGTGTCGAATACAAAGGAATCTTCCAGAAGAAGGGGATGGGGACAACCAAGATTGACAGCTGTAGGGGTAGGGGTACAAATGACTGACATAGAACTTTGTAGAAATAAGGGAGGGTTCAAGATGACAGGCAGGTAAGTAGGGGCAGGTAATAACCTTTTAGGGGCAGAGGGGCAGGGAAGCTGGGCAGGCAAAAGAATGAACCATCTTAACCAACTTTAAGGGGGAAACAGGGGAAACTACCATCTGTGTATGCAATGAGTTTTAACGGTTCTCAGTAACTTTACACCGCCACAACTTATTCCTGATTCTTATCCTCCTTTCAGTAGCAGTGTACATGTCAGTACAGTGACTATGAAATCCTTATTATGATAGTACAGATTGCTTCACAAGCTCTGCCTGAACAAATATTCAATGATGCTTCTCCATGCAGGGACATCTGAAGAGCTCATCCTTCTTTGCAGAGCCTTACACTTTCACTTCTAAATGAAACCCCTGGCAGCCTCACACATCTGCCTGAAGATCTCTGCACAGCACAGGGTACAGTGTGGTTTCTCCCATGGCTGAAGGTCACATCTCAATCAGTTAAGGAAGAACCCCTATGTTCTTCCAGATATTTTCATGCACAGTTTCAAGTGGGCTGAGGTAACCTCTGTCTTTTCCTTAGACTAAATACTCTGAAACAGCAATAAGCTGTTGAAATTCAAGTCATATCTTCCATCAAAGAGATGACTTCACTGTGCTCAGAAACGCTGTCTGGGGACAGCCAAAAAGGAGAATTCTTTCGCTGATCTTCTGGCACCTTTAGGAAGACTAATGAATCCATCATGGGAAGGTCAGAAAAGTCAGCACCACATCACTTCCAAGTCACTGCCACAGGAACACAGGAATTATTTTAATCTCTAAACTTCTGCTTCAGATTTTCAATTTAGCGAGCAGCTGCCTTTGGCAGGAACCATGCAAGAGAGGCTTGGGCTGAAATAATTTAGCTCTGTGGAAGGATAGAGCAAAGCAAGTGGAGGGAGAGATGGCAGGAGAAGCTGTAGTACATATAAAGTCACAGACTATTTCCTCCACACCTGTGATGGGAGGAAGTTAGAAGGCACATCCTTATTGCAGAGAGAGTTCCTCTGAGAACAGATAATCAGAGAAAGCTGTCATTTATCAAGTCACTCCGGCTGTCACTGTGCTGCTATTAACTCTGACTCAGTTCCAGCGTTTCTGCATCAAATGGAATTAACATCAGCCTTGTGGAAATTATCATTTCTTTGTTATATCAAAAAGTTATCAAATAGATGTTATTCCTTTTATCTAAATAGTTTCTGCTCTTTGGTTTAGAAGCAAGCAGGAAATAAAGGAAGCAGGAGGAAGACAGTTCTCAGAGAACAGAACTGAAGACACAAATGTTTATTGTAGAGAGATGCTTATGTAGAGTGGGCAGGCATGAAGAAAAAGTGTAGTAAAAGAGCACTGGTGGTCAAGCTGAAGATGCCCATGGCAGACGGGTTGGACTTGATGGCTTTTAAATGTTCCTTCCAACCCAAGCCATGCAAGTATTCTGTGATCAGCCAGGTGGTTCTGAGGCAACCCTGAGATGGCACATTCTGCAAAGCCCATTTTATTTTTAAGGCAAAATGAAGGAATGGTGTCCAGTTGCCCTTTTCTACAAGATGTCACTAAGGAGAGTTGTGCGTGTGCTTTCAGAGTAATGTTCTCAACAGCAATATGCAACATTTTGGGGCTCAGTAAAGTGAAATACATTTTGCACTAGGTAACAGAAGACTGGAAAAAATATACCCATTTCTTCCCAGCATGCCTGTGTGAGTTGAAGCATAAGATAGATTCTGCCTAGATTCCTAATCTGGAATGTATATTAAAACTGTTTAGATGTCATCAGTTACTAATATAAATTATAAGTCAGTGATTGGGATAGAGAGCTTTAAAATCTTAACTCATAAAACAGATTATCTCAGCAATTAGCCTACAAATTTTGTAGTGAAGAATCAGCCAGGTATTCTTCCACCTACTGATAAGTTTAAGTGTGTGAAAGAACACAGTGAAGGATATTGGGGCTTTCTAGTGAGGCAAAGTTCAGCTTGTTGAATGACAGCTCTGCAAGCTGTGTTTTACACTAGCTCTGCAGGTGAAAGTACCAGACAAGGTCATTTGGAAGATATGCATCAGCCAATCTCCTACCTGTGTATATTGCTGCTCAAAACATCTCCCTGGGGTTACTGTTCTTCACTTATTTCCTGTTCTTATTCCCCCACCCCAGTACCTCTACTTCAAACCTGTCTATCAGCTACAAGAATCAGAGATTTTCAAAGTCCAAAGTGGTTCAGAAAGCTGCAGTTGTGCAGCGATGCCTAGGACTTCTGCTGGTGCAAAAGAAATCAAATTCTGTTTGAATAGCTGCTGAAGGAGAAATACAGTGCTTTATCCCACAGAAATGCACTAAGCTCTCTCCCGGCAGCCCACTGGTTTACATTCTATGTTACATCTTTAGTCTAGTCTTCTGAAAACATTCAGAAAGCAGCAAGAGTGAATTCCACATTATCCAAAGGAATTTTACAGACAGACAATTGACGTGTTATTAGTGTAGATGGCATGAAGCTGCACATCCCACCAGACATGTGGTTGTCAGTAGGTCTGAGCAAGAGGGCAGCTGCAGTCTTTTACTTTGGCGCTGGCACACCATGTCCTCTCTGGGAGCCCTGAGCACTCCTTTGCCCCTGAAAGAAATCATTTCACTTCTGTCAGATAGTTATGATGAGAAAATCATTAGGAATATTGTGGGTGTTTCACCACATATTTGCTTTTTAAGGAATACTTCCGGATAAAGGGAAAAGCAAGGCTTAACATAGAATTTGTAAAGGAAGGTTATATAACCTTCCCACGTATATAACATTACATTTTATCTATTTTCAGGCTTAAGAGTAATACTTTTGTTCCTTATCATTCATGTATCTGTATAAATTTGTCAGTGGGAATGTGACAGTGTCACTCACTCAAAGGCAGCACTATCTCAAGGAATATTTTGCAAATGCAACATCCCTAAATAAATAAGTGCCTGACAATCCCCTACCCTTAGAGAGGTCACTCGCTGCGTAGAAGCAGAGACAGCTTCCAATGCAATCAGTTGTCTAAGGATTTTTACAGAAATAAGTCTCACGGAGGCCTGACAATGTTGGTGCTGTACAGCTGAAGCCTAAGATGTGGTCTCTCTCTAAAAACATTAAGGAACTTTGACATAAAAGTTATGTTCAACACTTAATGCTTCACAGCTCCAGACAATCTTGGGCTCTATTTTATATTTTCGTATTTCATTTTAAATGTATTTAATTTATTTTATAGCTGCCGCTTGGTATGTGTGTGTATGAACATAAAGATATAGATGCATGCATATATATATATATATGTGAGTATATGTATAGTGTATGTGTTGGTACTGACTACTTACTTGCTGAGAATCCTTCCTGAGCATGTTATGATTTTAGAAAAGCCTGTGAAAGAAAGACAAAAAGATGGAGTCACAAAATCTCAGGTCAAAGAATTCGTTTTTGTAGAACTAAAGGACAGGGAGTAGATTATTATGAAGACTGGAAACAGAATTAAAAATAAAATAGAAAGAAAAGGATGAAAAAGTAGATTTTGGGGCTAAATATGTTGTCTCCTTTTCTTTAAAGGCTACCAGAGAAGTTTACAAGATGACATATTTCACACAGTAATATTTTCTACAGTCTCTCCAAAACATACCTCTATCCCAAAGTGTACTTGTTCTACCTCTATTATCCTAATATGAAACAAAATTGATTCTGAGTAGAAAATTACTGTAGTGAAAATCTCCAGTGACAGTAAAATAGCAACCTTTACATGCCTCAACATATTAGTGAACTCAACACTTTCATTTTCTCACAGATTTGAATTGGTCTCTTTGCTATTACTTGTGTTAAAAGAGCTTCATGGTCATTTTTCAAGGCGAAAAATAGGTCCATGAGCACTGTTAGTCCATAACCCCAATATGGAAACATTGAAAGAGATTTCTGAAACAGCCAAGTGCCTGCTCAAGGAACTAGGAGAATTAAGACCATAATCCAGGGTCCAGATGATTCTCAATTCTGATAAAGATGTAATTTCTATGTTCCTTTCTCCTCTGGTGATCTTAGAACATTTTAAAGGGAGGAGTGCCATGCCCCTCTCCACCTTTTATACATCTGCCTACAGCTTGGGGCAGTTTTGCAGAAAGCCAGTCTGCCTGTTTCTAAGTCAAAACATACTTCCATGTCCTTTCCTGAAAATTTAAGTGAGGGGAACAACACTTTCTGTATCTTATCCTGGTCCACATCTCCAGTTACAACCCAAGTATCCAGAAAGAGACAACTGTTGGTAGAGTTAAACTGCATACAGCAGTAGACTGGAACTAGCTCTACTAGAAAGATACTCCAGTGAAATTCCTTACTCCCAAATTACTCTTTTGCCCAGAACTGATTTACATAAAATTGGAAAATAATCTGGGGAGAGAAACATTCATAAACATTATGGTTAAAAAGCTTTATCTTTACTGATGGTGAATTCAAAACTTTAAGTAATATTTGGCTTATACATTTGACAAGAATTTTAATGGAAGGACATTTCACATAATGTATTTGAATAACAAAGAGAGAAGTGAGACATTTGCAGGGCAAACAATAATACACATTTTTCACTGTACTTACTGTATTTTAATGTTTTCTGTCATTGTTTGTAAAATGCACAATAACAGGGCTGTTTCAACAGTTGAACTTTACTCAATGACTTTGTCAACTTCATTGTCTTTCAGCTTTATTCAAATATTCTCAATTAATTTTAGAGTAATGAGACTTTTGGAAAGCAAAGATTGTAGTGAATATTTGATGAAGTAATGATATGTCAACAGTCTAAGCATGGCATAGATTATGGAAATGAAATTTGGGTAGGGAATTAAACTCTTAAAGCAGAAAATGTCTAATTAAATGGAAACCATGCATTAAACTTCACTCATTCTCTACATAAGAATTCTTTTTCAAGTTCTATTTAAGTAGTATTATACAGCAACATATAATTAAAAATCTAATACAGCCTTCAAATTACAAAAGGCATTCCACTTTTAACAGGAAATAGCAGCGCACTTTTAACACGGAAAAATAGCCTATGTGAGTGATTTCCACTAACTGAAACAAATATTTTCACTATCAAAATGTATTTGATGTTATATGTTCAGCATACAGAACACAGAACTGATTTCAAGGAAAAAGTAAAAAAAATAAGAAAATGCATTCACAACTGTATGTATGAAGTATTTACACATCTTCTAGATAGTAGAGGAAATGCTCTCAGCTCCTGAATGTTTCATAAACACTAGCATCCATATTCATATTTCATAAAGTTTATACCCAAAAGCTGATCATCTGCTTATTATTTACTGAATTTCACTCTCCCAGTTAACACATTTCAATAATTCAGTCCCAAATCAGAAACAATTGAACATGATTTTCATTTACGAAAGATCATGAATAGAAGAAACTCAGTCTGCAGATAGTGCAGGGACTGATGGCAATGCTTGCCAGCCCCTACTACCAGTGACAAGGATGACAGATTGGTCACATTATTTTCCAGCAGAAGATCATAGGATCACAGAATCGTAGGATCATAGAATCCCGGATTGGTTTGGGTTGGAAGGAACCTTAAAAATCATGTCATTCCAACACCTCTGCCACAGGCAGGGGCACCTTCCACCAGACCAGGTTGTTTGTAGCCCCATCCAGCCTGGTCTTGAACACTCCCAGGGATGGGGCGTCCAAGACTTCTCTGGGCAACCTCTGCCAGTGCCTCATCACCTTCTGATGGATTCCTCCTGGCAGGCATTGCACCCTCTTATATTTAGGCTCCTTTATCCTGATGCCCAGCTTTGTCCTCAAATGAGACAAAAAATTCTATTTTTGTTACTATAGGTAATTTTATTCTCAAGTAGGAAACTTGACTGCTTGAATATCAAAGTGAAAAATCTGTTAGAATTACATATTTATAGTCTACTTACAATCTACCAACCACACAAGCCACAACAACTAGCAAAAGATGGGAGACATAGGCAGTCAGAGATTGCAGCTTCCTAGCAGTTTAAATCCTGCCAAGATATTTCCAAGCATGCACACGAGTGATTGAAAAGATCTTAAGAGTAAGACCTGTGACCAAGTAATGAAGATGTCCTTCCCAAACCTGACATATCTCAGGGAGAGCTCAGAAGAATTTGCTTGAAAGTTTAATGCTTGCTGCAGAAAGCTATTATGTTTTTAAGTTCAATCAGTTTCTGGTTGTTTGGTAATTTCATGCATCATCCTAAATAGCCTGAAAATATTATATTCTTATAAAAACTACCAGGAACTCATCCTACAGCCCACAGAAACAAAAACTGATTGCAAATTCTTCTCAGAACACCTGTAAAGTCAGGAACGTGAATAACTAAACATCTGAATAGCGCAGTTTTAAAAATTGTTCTAGCTGGCTAGCGTAAATACCCATGTTACCCCAAACCAATTTTTCCAATGGAGTTTCCCTCTCCAGATCAGCACTAAAGTGCCGAGTACAGATAACACATTTGGGGCATCAGGGAATTTAAAGGCTGAGAAAAGCTGTTGAGGAGAGAAAATAATGGTGCTTAATACCAAATGAGATCAAAAGAAACCCATCAGTATGAAATGGGCTGTGTAGAATATCTCCCACTATAGCAATTGCATTAATGAGCATGCACTTTCATGAAGCCAAGTTGTTACAGACAGTGGACTGTGACACTAATTACACCCTATGAAATATAAACAACTCATAAACATGGAAAAGCTGCTCTAAATCCTGCAGTTAGCTAACACGTAGATGTAGATTCACCAGGAAGACACTTGTGTGAATTTCCTGGCTCCTCGGGTTCTGACATGGGAGAGTTAATATGCATGGATCGACAAGAAAAGGGGGCAGTGAAGTAACATCATGATGGATTGAAATACATTTGCTAATGTGAGGGAGAGTTCTTTGGCTCTGGAGCAGAAAACCAGGTCAACCATGCATGATTCAGGATGTCTTATGACCATAAAAGGACCTGAACACAGGAAATCCAGGTCTAGGATTCAGCTACACACAGGTAGGAACTGCAATTCACTCTCTGCGAGCCATAAGAGATCTTCTGACTCTAACATCTCTGTACACGGCCCAGTCTACATCTGTAAAACAAACCAAGCCTATCGGAAACTTCCTCTGTGAGGGTAACACACTTCAACAGCACATGGCTGGAAGCTGTTACAGCTGCATAGTCCCAGCATAGCCAGGCTCAGAGCTCTTCTGAGAGCACTGAGGAAAGGTTGTTATTCCCTTGGACACTTCTTTCGTGACTCTTCTAAGTCCCAATAGACCTTTGGTCTTGCCCATTAGAGACTTTCAAAAGTCTTCTGAGACCTATAGGATAGGACAAGGGGGAATCATTTCAAACCAAAAGAGGCTCAATTTAGATTAGATAGGAGGAAGAGGTCTTTTATAATAAGGCTGGCACAGAGTGCCCAGAGAATGCTGGATGTGCCATCCCTGAAAACATTCAAGGTTAAGTTGGACTGGGTTTTGAGTAACCTCTTCTAGTTGAAGATGTCTCTGCTTATGGCAGGGGAGTTGAACTACACGGCCTTTAAAGGTGCCTTCCAACCCAAACTGTTTTATGATTCTACAGTTCTACAATGCTGCAGATCTGTTTTTAGCTGTTTGAGCTCAACAAGTACACAACAATATCACCAGCAGAACTACAGGATATTCAGGAGAAGGATCAAGACAGATCAGGCAAAAAGAAGCAAGGATTTCTCTAGAGATACTCTGGCACAGTTGACTCTGACCTAAGGCCACAATTTTGTCCTTTTCCTATTATACTAGTTTTGCTGGTTATTTTTCTGGAGCAAATCTCTTCCTTGCCCATTCAAATAATAGGCAATATATAAATAGACTCCATCTCCATTCCCTTCTCCTTTTTGGAAAGGAGCACATCATCTGCTTTCTCTTTGCATTGCAACAAAAATGCTGTAGGAAAATGCAAAGGAAAAAGAAGAATTTTCCCTGGATGGATGTCCAGATTGCATTCTTAATATGATATATTAGCTGTCATGCATGTAATTGATGATTCTAAAAGCTATTCCTACTTTTCACTATTGTCTTGCTGTTGTCAAGGAGTCTTTTTGTAAATACTTGCTTTTGGAAAAATATAGTGACAAAACACTTTCCAGGCTTCCATGACTGCTGCAGTGTTTAATTTATTTTGATTCAGTCTGTGTTTACATCTGCTTTCAGTCTTTGTGTCCCCTCCTTTGAGAATCCAGCTAGCCTATGCTGATTTCCAAAAAATTGATTGGGAATTTCATGTTACAGTCTTCCTCTTAAAAAAAAAAAAAAAAAAAAAAAAGGCATTGGATTTTGTCATTCTTCCCCCTGAAAGATTTGTGAAGTACAGGATATAAATGTAGCAGATGTGAATAAGAAACAGAGCTCCCAAGCCATCTATGATACACAGTTATTTCACTGGGATAACAAGAGCCTTTCCTTTCATTGCCTCATCATAGTTTGTTCCAGCTCTTGGCTAGTATTTCCAGCAAACCTCATAAACCCATACAAACCATTGAAGCAAAGACACATATTTTTAATCTCCAATCAGCAAAACACAGAGTTCCTTTTGCCTTTAATGCTAACAAAATTTAAACACAAATTAATTCCTTTGAACAGCTTTCTCAAAGATATCCTCCCACTTCATAATATCTTCCCTTGCATATTTGACATCCTTTTAGCTATAGATCTAATTCCAAGTACATGGCTAAAACACTGGGTGTGTCTTTTTAGTCATCCTCAGTTATGAATCAGCTGAAAAGATTCATACAATGGGTGAACACAAAACTTACACCTGCAAAAATGCATGTTTATTGCAGATTTCCTCATGAACTGGTCAAATGTGTAAGTACAAATCCATGTCTGCAGATGTTGCCCCTGACAGCCATGCAGTTTGAAAGCTGCTTGAGATTTCCTGAAAGCATCTTCTTCAGGGGAAAAATAAAAAGTAGAAGCAAAGAGAAGTCTGTTGTCTTCCTCTCCAGTCTGTTTTCACAGGCAGTGATACTCGACTATTCCTGCACTGAAGCATAGTAACAAGGAGGCTTCTCTCATCTGTCCATAGCTGATTGAAACATATCTTTCACTCTTCTGGCTTTTCACCCCAGTTCATGATATGATGAGAAGAACTTGTGCATGTCACTAACTTTCCACGCTGATTTTTGTGTGAATAGTTACAATGGATGAGGAACTGTCTAGGCTTTAGATTTGGTTGGAAAATCCATTCTCCTTTGAGGAGAACCAGCCTTTGCCCTTTCTATGCATTTTTACAATGACTTTGGGGACATGAAATTCAGAGGGAGTCAATCCACTGATTTTTTACAAAATTTTACAAAATGCACTCCAAAATTTTCACTGTTTTAAATTAAAGCTGATTTGAAAGGCAAAATATGCATAATTGCAGTAATTTCTGGTTTTTGTCTTTACTACTTCTGAGTTTCTTCATTTACTGCCATGTCTCCTCCATTTCCTATGTCCCTCTGTTTAAATACGAAGTTAAATAGTTTCCAGATGCAATTTTACTGCTCCCCTACCCACATAATGAAAACTAAAAGACACTGTAGAATCCCTGTTGAGGCACCACTATCAATAAGTTTGGCAAATAACTGCCATAAAGCTTTTTTATTGCTCTGCTGATTTAAAAAGTAAGTCATCGAGAACCGAATGATGTGCAATAGTGGTTTAATAGTAACAGACTCACTTTGGGGGTGTCATGATACATCTTGAGAACTTTTGTTTAAAATATGCATAAAAACACACAGGATACAGTTCAGCAAGTGAAACCTTTCACAGGCTGTAGAGATAAAGTGCAATTAGTCTGTGGCTTAATCCAGTTACATTTGTGTGATAAACAAGGCTGCTGAGAAAAATCACACCATGCTTATTCCTATAGCAAAATACTTATACAATTTACTTCCATTTTCTTTAGCCTTTCAATAAGGCCAGTTTGCACCTCTTTGGTTTATAATAACAAGCAAAAAAAAAAGAAAAAAAAAATCCTCCCAGATTTTGCATTTTATATTGCAGCACATTTGATGCTTTTGTCAGCGGTTAATTGCACCCAGAACTCAGAGTAAAACGACAGACTCTAGAATGCTAAATGAAGTTTATCTTTCTAATCCTAAATTTTAACTGTAGGAAAAGTTTAAGATTCAAAGTCACCTATGTGAATTTGTCTAACAAATAGTTAGTCTCTCTCATAGTTTTTTCCATGAGGACTGTATTTCTCCCTTTAAATAAAATAGAAAATAATTTGGGCTTTTTGGTCCAGACATACTATATTTTTACTGGGTAGTAAATATTCTTAAAGCTTACCTTGGACCAGGTAATGCTTTTGGAAACAGAGTATGGACCATAATACCAAAACAGATGGAAAACATTAATTTCTGTATGCAAAATTTTTCATGTAAGCCCCATATTTCCGAATGTATTCTTAGAATGGTAACAAGTACACCAGGTCAGTGTAAATAAGGTCAGAACTCAGGTCAAGGAGTAAACCAGTTCCCTTCAAAACAGTGCAGTATGTCAGGATTTAGATAAATGGAGAAGATTATATTGGACAAGTAATTTTCAAAGCAGGGGAGAGTAAGAATCACCTAAACATGAGATTTTAAAAAGAAAACAAAAGGAAAAAAAAGTAACATTAGTAGAAATCACTAAATTGGTAAAAAAACATTTAGTAACAACTTCAGCCCTCTTAAAATCCCCATCTCTGTGCACAAGGAAGGGCAGAGGAAGCTGGTTACCTCTCCACAGCTCCTCCTCAAGAAGGTTGCTCTCTAGACCTGCACTCCAGACCTCTTTCCTTGCAAAGTTGCACCCCAACCAGGACATGGCAGTCCCTGGGCCTCCAGCTTCACTCATACGAGAGCATATAACCTGAAAATCCAGATTTCTTCCTTTCCCTTCTCTTGGTTCTTCAATTAACTTTCTTCCATGCTCAGTCCAGCCTCAGGTCACTGCAGATTTTGAACTATTCCTTATTCTCCAGATGAGCACCAGCTCTTGCTGTATGACACCAGCTGCATTCTCCCTTGAACAAGACCATGTTACAGCATCCACTTATTTTGTGGTGCAAGTTCAATCAGCACTGGCTTGACCCAAGGTGAAACTTGTAGCAAAAATCTGTAGCTGCTGTCAGAGGAAAAGCATTTCTGTTATATCAGTGGTGCTTTTGCTACTTGTTTTCAGGAAGAATCAAAAAACATTCTCTTCAGTCTGAAGGCTTTCCCTTCCCTTTTGCTATTACACTCAAGGTTTTTTAAAGAAAGGACTCCTTTTCATGGGAAACACATTCCCAGCCTCCCCAAACACTCCTGATTTTCTCATTTGCAGTCATTTGAATTAAATTAGCCACTGGTACAGGAATCTTTCAACATCTGGCATTTAAGGAAAATAGCATAGCAAGAGACAGAAAACACTTTTAAAAATTTTTTTAGAGTAGAACATTCTGGTCTTTGAAAAAAGTGCTTACAGTGTTGAAGATCATAAGAGGTCTCAGCTTCCAGTAAAAGTCAATATCCTTTTCACTGGGATTATAGAGACCTGTCTTAAAATTTAAATGCTGCCATGGAAACTGACTACATTCTTTTACTCAGTGGGAAAAGTGTTCAACAAAAATTTCTGCTCCAAACATATTTTTGTTCTAGCTCAACCCACTGAGGCTGTAAAATGGAATTGGTACAGCTGCTTGAGATGGCAATGAGGAGTGGCAGTAGCAGGATGCAATCTGCTTAGGCCATCTCCCATACTGAGATGTGGAGATACACGCCTTTTATGACATCATATTGCATGTAGATGTCTATATGAATAAGTCACTAACAAATGATGTAATTAGAGAAGCAGCATTACAAAACACTCATGTGGTTTGTAATAAATTACAAAATTCATATGTAGGGCCATACCAGAGATTTCCTAATTAGACTATTAAATATGTTAGTCCTGATAGTCCCAAGACAGACCATGGTAGAACATGTGTGACTTGGTCAGAGAAGAACACACACACCTTCTCATTTGCCATCCATCAAGGCCCATGAAATTAGAAGAAATAACATAGTGCAATAGATAAAGGAGTTATTAATAGTCTGCAAGAGAGAAACTCACATTGCTGAGTGGAAAGTTTAGCACACGTATTCTTTTCCATATCTAATTCCTGGGAGCCTGTGGAAAAAGCTATTGACTAGATAGAGATGAAGTATGAGTAATTGCATTATGTCACCATTTTATGCCTAGCATCTGGCAAGGATTCTGTCTCCAAAGTAAGAAACTCAGATATGACAACAATGAACAATGAATCTGATTCTCATCTTCACTAAATTGAGGCTTCATTGCTCTAATTTCAGTCTATTTTTTCTCCTAATATTCAGTCATTCTAATATCAGCTGATTCAGGATGTGAATAGCTAATTAGATTTGCATGATTTCATGCATCCCAAAGAAGAAGCTGAAATTTGCCTGAATTCTTCTGGGGGAAAAAAAAATGTAATGCTAAAAGAGTCAAGATGTACTGCTCTGTAAATAAAACTGGTTTTCATATTCTAATCAAGTGGAACAGACAGTTTTATGCCTCCTGAGTAACTGCATGGTTTAGGTTACTGACTGGTTTCATTAAAGGTCAAGAGAAAACTTTCTTTTAGTCGCTCTGAAATATTAGAGAAGTTAGTTTGTAAATCAGATAGTCTTTGGTGTGATAGCCTCCATCACCAGACATGTGCAGCAGCTAGAGGTGTTACCTTCTACAGCTCCTGGTCCAGCTATCCCACTACCCAATTGTATAAAATCTCTTGGCTGCCTTGCTGATCAGAGCCTACTAAAAATACTGAGCAACAGTAATTTGAATCAGAATTAAGCGTTCAGAGTGATGAGGCAAAGTTGGTTTGGACCTCAAGGCATATTGTAAGTGTTAAATATCACTGCCATGTTGGACAAACAGGTGCTTTTCTCTACTAACACAAGATATGTCAGTGAACAGGTCAGGTCATACACAGAGTGAGTTTCATTCTATTTCAGTCTCCCTTTCTGAACAGTTTCATGAGTACTTGTTTCTTTTTCCAGCCAACTCACCTCAAAACTTGTAGTCAAGCAAGCACAGAACTCCTAGAAACTTACAATAATTTGCCTTGAAGGGAAAATGTTTATTTGAAAATAAAGACTTTTTGGAAAATATTCACAGAATCATAAGTCCATTAAGTTTGGGAAAGACCTCCAAGATCATAGAGTCCAACTTCTGTTTTCTGAAAACACTGTCTTTTCTTGGGATGGGATAAGGATATGTCATTTGTTCTCTTGGCCACAGACCTTAAGATCTGTATCACTGCTAATTTTGTAGACATAAGACCTTCTGCAATTGTATTAGCATCATATTTTTAGCTGCTTTGTTCTCACACAGAGAAGAATCTAATTTTAAGAACAGGTGTTCCAGTTACAGTATAATTTATGCGATGATACTTCAATATTATCTTGGATTATAGCAAGTAAATCGCAATCCTAGTCCTTCCAGTGGCCACAGTGGTACTACCACTGACAGCAACAAAAGTCAGCTGAAATGCAAAGGGAATGGCAGAGCCATTGTTCACCTGGGCATCACTTCTACCAAGGGAGATTTTCATACTTGTGCCTAATTCATTTCCTGTAGACAGTTAAACACTAAGTAGATAGACAAAATGGAAAAGTCCCTGATTCCATTTACTGGTGTGGTTTGAAGGTGAAAAGATTGCATTTAAACTGGTGTAAGATCCATCCAGGGCCCATTTTTTCTGTATTGAATCCCAAGGCCCACAACATTTTCTTAAGGTATTTCTCATTACATTCTGCTGTCTCCCTCAGTCTATATCCTGCTTACCCTCCCATCTGTCTTTCAATTGGCAATGTCAGAATCACAGCAAGTCCATTAGTAAAAGAAGTTCATTCTTTGTTGTAGGACCCGCTCCCCATTCCCCTGGGGGGAGGAGGGGCCATGGGGTGGATGCGTGATGCCCCTGCATCTGCCCCTGGTCACGTGTGCCCCACTTGTGTGTTCTGGTTGGTGGGTTGGTGTCCCCCGGGGTTGGGAATTGTGGGTCATCTCGTGACTTGGTCAGTCTGTGTGCTGATTCCCTGCCATGTGGACGCAAGTAAAGATCTTCTGAAATATCTACAAGATGAGTCTTTCCTGATTCTTTCCACGGGCAAAGCTGTCCCCAGTGATTCCTTATCCTGGGCTTAGAATTAAAAGCCAAACACAGTTAGAGGGGAAAAAAGGGATTTTACCTCAGAGTTTATTAAGGATCCTTAGATCCAGGCAGGAGCACCCCGCAAGGATGGCTCCCCCCCGACCGAGGCACGGAATGCACGTTGGAAAATGCACACTGGAGAATACACCGAAAAGCCCCCCTCTGCATAGATCTATCTTGGTTTACAGAATACGTTCTGGAGAAGACCTTGGGTCTGGGGTTTGCTGACCCCCTAATTACGAAGTTTCTAAGATGTTTAGTCTCTTGCCTTAACAGAACTTTGGGTCTAAGCTAGTTATCGAATTTAGGGAATTACAAGTATGTGGGTTAAAAGCACTGAGGGTACAGAAAAGCTGCATAAAAGCGTATATGAAGGGGGATATGAGAGGAATATATGAAAAGCAAAAATTATTATGGCATCACCAGGAAGGGTGCAGAGACCGCACCGTACCATATGGTGGAGAATTTTGGGCAGTACAACAATCCCTGGAGCCCCGGAGACAGCTTAAGAAGACAGCGAAGATTCTGAAGAATCTCCAGAAGCCCAGTGAGTAGACTTTTATTCTGCTGTTCTCTCTCACTATGGAGAATTCGTGGAAGGACTCATGGCTCTCTGAGCCTCAAAAGGATATTTATCTTAAACTTGTAAAAGTCCTTGAAAAGAAATGTGAAGATTTCAGCCTTACCCAGTCTCAAAAAGAAATAACGCATTTTCTGACCTGGTTATATAACAATTTTTTTTTTGTTTCTTGGAATTTGATGCTTACAAGAGACTTTTGGGAGGAGGTCTGGACTCATTTAATTTTTCTATCGAAAAATATGCCGATGGAAGAGTATTTCCGTGAATATTATCTAATTACGGATGTGCTGGACTCCATTCGTGCCCCAGTGCCAAATAATGACGTTCAGAGCAGGGCCACATGGCCGGTGGAGGAGCAGGCGAAGGTACACAGCGCATGTAGCCCGCACGGCACCGTGCGCCGTGACGCGAGTGCCGCCCCTCCCCCAACCATGCGCCCGCGCCTGTGTGTGCCCAGCTCGCTCCGTGTCGCGGCTAAAAAGCTCCCGCGGGCTGCCGCCCCAGCGGCTCCGGTTGGAAAAGCAGAGGTTACTATGGTAACCCCACTCAGCGGCCAGGCGGGAGCTGGGGAAGCCACCAGACCGCAACGGGGTGGCACGGGGGGTGCAGTGAGCCCTGCGCGGGCTGCACGAATGACTCAGAGGTGCCCGGACAGCGCGAGGAGGGACGGCAAGCCATGAGCGGCGTGCGCGAAGGACGGAGTGGGCACCACGGCGCAGCCGGCGCAAAGCGACCCCGTGGAGAGAGGCAGCCACCCGAAAGGACAGGTGGGGCGCGGCAGAGCCAGTGCCGGGGCGATTGCACTGCGTGGAGGTGCGGCAGCAACTCCGAAAGCAAGAAACCGCCGTAACCATGACAACAAAGGCGGCAGCAGCAGTGGGACACGGACAGTGGCCTGGCCCAGCCCCCGCGACCCCGAGTGCAGCCCCGGGAAAACCGAACACCGCAGCGGGAGTGCGCAGGCACTGGTAGGCCCCACCGGCCCGAAGCGGGAGCGGCGAGCACGAGAGAAAACCTGGAACGAATCACCGGAACAATGGCTGTGACTCAAAAACAACACAGAGATAGGAAGATCATTGAAACCAAGGTTTTAGGATATGTTCGCTGGTACAACTATAAACAAAGTTACGGGTTTATAGCTAGATGTGACACCAAAGAAGATATATTTGTTCATTGCACTGCAATTAAAAAATTCAGTTCCCAAAAAATGACCCCCAGCTTAAGAGATGGAGAACCCGTAGTCTTTGACATAGCTGTAGGAAGGAAAGGTCCTCAGGCAGCCAACGTTACAGGACCCCAAAATACTGCAGTCCAAGGGAGCCTTTATGCTCCTAACCAAAATCTTCCCAAGCAAAATCCACATTTTAAACAGCCCCTACA
>WEIT01035355.1:1570-20072 GCA_013389985.1 Dryoscopus gambensis
ACAAATCTTTACCATGGGGTCCTTGCCTCTGCTGAGGAGGCTGTTTCATTAGAAGAAAACTCATATTCATTTCAGTTTCTCTTGAGTTGTTTTGCCGGAGAATGCAGGCATTTTCTAGTTTAACTTTATCCTAAACCTATAGTACACTAACATACAGATTGTACATTTGTTACAGGGTGGTAAGGGGTAATAATATCTCTACTTGTAGCACTCCCCTCCCCTGGAAAAAGAGCTGCAGGGCGTAGTTTTCCAAGCAAAGCAGAGAGGTCTGCCATGACCCCGAGCCCTGCCAGCGATAGTGCCGAGTTCAGTTATGACCTTTTATGGTTTCGCTTTTCTCCTGCTGATGGATTTCAAATGAAAGCTTTGCCAGTGCTGTCGGCATGGACAGTGTTCAACTGGCTTTTGCAGCATATTAAATACCTTCCCTGGCTAAACAGCTTGTGGAATGGAATTAAATTGTTTCTTTCTGTCTGTTCTTTATCTGGCAGACAAATATCACAATAGCTAATAATAGTATTATACAGTAATAGGATAACTAGATTTAGAAAGAAAACAAACCAATTTTGAGAACAGATACAGAAAACTACTTCAGAGACATTGCTTCAGTGCTGTCTCTGTTCATAAAAGAAAGGAAAAAAAAACTTTTCAGAGGCTGTGGCTATTCTGTTGTCAGTTTTCAGAGGCTTTCTGCTGGAACAACATCTCTGCTTAAGAGCCAGGGCTGTGAGAGCTCTTAATGCACAGCAACCTCTATCGCCTCGCCTTGGCTCAGCCTGACCCTCACAGCAAGTAGCAGAACAATTTCCATTTCCCTGTACTCAGTTAGATAAGGAGATTGTTGCCTTTTTTGGTCTCTTCGAATGGTTCTTCTGTTCTCAGGGCTCTGTAAACTGAGCCACATGGAGAAGGCAGTGAGGTGTAGATAGCACAGTTTCATGTTATGTGGGTATCCTGAATGAGCTGTGGGTTAGACTTCTATGCAGAAAGAGAGAAAGTCCCTTTCCTTATGTGAAGGAATTTTCATAGAATCACAGAATATTCTGAGTTGGAAGGGACCCCAAGGATCATCGAGTCCAACTCTTAAGTGAATGGCCTGTAGAGGGATTGAACCCACAACCGTGGTGTTATTAGCACCATGCTCTAACCAATACACCACTGAAAAAAAAGGCAATGACATCAAGTTAAATCTGTCTGATAAATAGCGATCATTTAAAGGCTGAGCATGCCTATGTTTTATGTTTCTCAGAGTGCACAAATACAAATTAATTAAAGTTTAGTTCAGGCTGTGTATCAAAACCTGTTTACCAAAATATTTCTGAGAATTTATCTGAGGAAGAAGTGCAGCTGAATTCAGTTTGAGAGTAAATAACAAGTGTGTGTTTCAGTGCTGGTATGGTCTTTAAAATGGCTTACACATTTCATGTGAGGCCAGCTCATGACATTATCATTTGCCCTAAGGAACACATGCCACAAAGAATAAACTGGAATCTGACCTCCTTGCTCTTGGGGTAGTGGTAATTTACACCTCCCTTTGTTGAGAAGCAGGGGGTTTTGATCTGTGCCTGGTTTGCTGGAGCACAAAGGGCTACAAAGCAGTAGAGCCCTCCTTCACATCACCTCTAGTCCCTCTTACTCCTCTCTGCTTGGTTTATGTCTTACAGCACACAGGAGTCACTCCTGCTGCTTCCTCTGTGCTGCTGGTGTCAATGACTTAATGCAGTCTCTGTGCTGCTGTGCAAACAGTCCCTGAGTCAGGTTTGAGGCCAAATTAGCTGCTTATCCAGCTTCTTTGCCTGCCACAAGGCTTTGGAACCAAACTTAGGGCAACCCTACTGATATTCCTAGAGAGATTTACATGCAAAGGCTTTGGAGTTTGTAGGCTTCTGACCAGGTTCAACAGGACTGTGAGGATACAGCCAGTCTGACCATGAAAATCTAGAATATCGTAAGTCTTGAGTTAGGGGTTAGGCACATGCTGTAAGTTAGCCTTGGCTGGAGTACCCCTGGTTTCATACAGTGAAGATACCTTATGGTGGCTTTCTTTTGTTGCATGTAACAGTGAAATTGAAGTTAGAGCTCAATATTTTAAATTAGTTCCTTCTCCTATAGAAATGTGCACAATGCACTTTTGGATGCTCTCCCTTCCTTCTAGTTCACATATTGGATTGTAGGTTTGGTCCAGAATAGGAAGAACAAAACTATGGTCCAATAAAGCCAACGTAAAGCCCTCATAATATAAGCCTAAGGATGAAATATGACTGTGCGTGTCAAAGACTGCATACAACATGCAGTGGAATATTGGAGACAGGCAGCTCAGGGACATTAATGGCACAGTAAGCACTAAAACTGAAGGACAAAACAGAGAACTCTGCTTGTCTTCCACATCCCTCCTTAACCCATGGGATGTTTTTATTGGAAGTAGTTAATTGTGCTGATAGAGATTTCATATTCCAGAAGGGAATGTAGTTTGGCAAAATATTCTAGCTTTCAATACAGACAGATGAATACAGGGTAACCTTTAAAATCCCCATAGAATAAACTGTTGAGAAACAAAACAGACACATGGAGAGACCATCTGCAGATTCTCTGAATGTGCAGAGCTGTAGAATACCATCCAGTCTGATATCAAATCATTTTTAAGCATGGTAAAATGGTACGTATACATCTGTCATATTAAAAAAGAGCAAAGATTAGGCTTTCATTCCTGTTTATGATCTCCCATAGCAGCTACTACAGTATTTATACACTGAACAGATCTGCAAGCAGCAGCACACGAGAGACTTCAAACAGAAACGTGCCTGTTTCTGGCTCAATAGAGTCCAGCCAAGATTGCAGGTTTTCATTTCTGCCTATTGGGGAAAATGCATTAGGAATGTAGAAACATTCCCAAGTGGCAAGGGAAATGCTACCTGGCATGTAGCATTTCCTTTGCCACTGATGTCCCCTTGGCCATTAATGTTTTCTCTGCAGTGCTCACACACCTAAGCCCTGCTTCTGTAAACCGTGCTGGCCAAGGGGATTGCAGTTGTCTAGGTGAGTCATGGAAAGAGAGCTCACTGAGGAAACTGAGGCCTAGACAACTGATAAGTCATGCCCAGAGTTTCATTTGGAAACAGAAGTGTGTTGAAAGTCAGCAATGAGAGAGTGCATATTCATGTCCTGCACTGGAAGCAGGCTACCGGGCTCTGCAAATACTGAAACATAGGCACATTTTCTTCATAGCAATTCAGTGCCCAGCAGTAGAGCAACCTAACACTTTATTTTTAAAGAAACACATCCACCCAGGTTTGGCTGTGTGCATAGCAGATGTCAGAGAATCTGCACTGCTTTGACAAACCTCAACAGATGCCACTGTAAGGTGATGGACTACCAGCTTGGCTTTTTCTTCAAAGTATTTCCCTCCTGCTATCAGCAACTGTTCTGTTCTGTTTGGATTTAGGATAAATCAGCTGTTACTTATTCAAGTTCTGCTATCTGCATTTTAAGATGATGCAGTGATGGTTACATAGGAGGAAAACAAGACACAGAGCTGAATATTCTTCTGTAAAGATTTTGAAAAGGACAGAAAATCATTCCCAGCAAGGTCTGCATGGATAATAAGTTGTAGTGAAAAGAAGATGCTGTTGCCACTGACTAAAATCATACAATCCATGTGTGCCATGCCAGCAGCTCGCTGCTGGGTGCTGCGGGTATGGTACAAGGGTGCTGACACTCTAAATGGTGTGAGCACTGAATCCTCACTTCTTGCAGCTTCAGGGAGGCTCGGACAGGATCAGTACAGGGAAGAGGGGTGCTGCTGTTTGGGCACCAGAAGATCAGGATTCAGTTCTCATCTTTGCTGCAATCTCTCTTTCTAATCTTAAACAAATCATGTAACTCCTCTGTGATTCATTTCATTATATATCTACTCTATAAATTTGTGCATGCTAATAGCCCCTTCCATTCTTCCAGAATATGAGGGCGAGTAAAATGTGACCACTAAGCAGGACAATAAGCTATTCCAGAGGTTAAGGACATCTGATCTCTGACATGTGTTTAACAAGAGATGTACTGTATAATGATGACTCCTAGTGGAATGGTGTTTTAAGTGTTGTCAAAATGAATAAAGATAATCTTGATTCTAGCAGTCATTTTTCTTCCACCTGGGCATTCTCATACTGAATGCAGTGGCAAAGTCGCTGTCCACCTCCCTTCCTCCCTCTCAGTCTTTTCCCTCATACTTGAAAATTTCTATTTATATATCTTCTAATATGTTTAAGTTGTGTAGGGAGATGTATTTTTCATCACAACTGAACTAAAAATTTTTTCAGGGAAGTCATTGGGCAGTGAAACTTGTAGTCTTCCAAATAGTGAACTGATACTTAACTGTCTTGATCAGATTAGACTGTCCTAATTTTCCTCTCTGTGAGTTAAACTACAGCAGTCAGAGGAGAGGTTCCTCTGTCCAAGAACCAAAGGCATGTTTCTGACAAATTGTGGCTATTTCTGTCAGCTCAGTAATTTTCCTAGCAATGATAATTTGAGTATAGAGAGATACAGTCTGTCATAGGAAGGCTTTGATCAAAGTCTACAACAGCTTTCCCCAGCATTTGGATGTTTTTACTGCTGAGAAAGTGGCAGTATTTTTTGCCTGCTTTGTCAGCTCTGCCTTTCCTACAGAAAAAGTGATAATGTCCATTAGCAGTTTGAACAAGCAAAATGGAACAGGATTTTATCCATGTCCATGTCCAGTTTAACCACTGTTTGTAGCATCTCACACTTTCTATCATTTTTCTTTTCATCTTCTCTCACTTATCCCATCCTTTGATTTCTCTTTGAACCTTTGGCCACTAGTTCATCCAGATCAACATCATCATTATTTTGTAGGTTTTGCTAGATTATTTTTGAGAGGATTATTTCCAGAGAAGCTATTTGTTCCCTTAAAAGTCTTTTGAAGTGCTTAACTTCCACAGTTATTTTCTAGCAATTTCTTTTAAAAGTCATAAATTTTCTGACTTAGAAGAACATTAATTTCGATAACTAATCATTAGACTAAATCTTGAAGAAGTCATATAACCACAAGGCTTTTGTATTTTCTCAGATGTTTGCATAGTTGGCTGCACATCTGTGTACCAGGTTCTGGTGATATTGGATCTAGTAATGTAAATAAAGACTTCAATAGCAATCCTCTGAGGAAATACAGAAGTTTCTATCTTCCACTTCCTCAACTATTTCCAAAATGCATGTGAGATTTAAAAAATCTCACTACTTAAATTATATATTCTAAGTTGAACTCCTTCTTACTGAAAAGTGCACTAGACTTCCAAAAACTGCAAATTGATGAATTTTTTTCACTAAATTGTGGGCAGATAAGTGTGTCACCCTTCAAGGCCTTGTTTCCATGGCAACAAACTGGGTTTAGTATTTCTGCTACGCAGGTGTATTTGGATGAGTGGCACTTTCTGAGGCTGTGAAAGGTGAGCAGTGGCCCTGAAGTGTGGAAGCAGATGAAGGGAGCTGAAGAAAGTGCATCACAGTGATGGGACTGTTACAGGCATATTCCTCTAAGGAGGATCACCAAGGAGTGGTTGGCACTATCGTGGGAGATCGCAGGCATAGCTGGGACTGGTTTTAGTCTCCACAGTTTCTGTAAGGACAGCTGTGAAGCAGAGCAATGGAATGGAAAGAGAAGGACTGTTAGCTAGGGCCAGGAACACCCTGATGGAAGTTCTGTCTCTTATCCTCACGGTGTGCTTTGCGTACGTTTTTGCAGATAAACCAGACCCACCTGCCGGAACTCCCTGCGCGTCAGACATACGGAGCTCCTCCCTCACCCTCTCATGGTATGGCTCCTCTTACGATGGTGGCAGTGCCGTGCAGTCCTACACCGTGGAGATCTGGAACTCAGTGGATAACAAATGGACAGACCTCACTACCTGCCGCAGCACCTCTTTCAACGTGCAGGACCTGCAAGCTGACCGGGAGTACAAATTCCGCGTGCGAGCTGCTAACGTGTACGGCATCAGCGAGCCCAGCCAAGAGTCTGAGCTGGTAAAAGTTGGAGAGAAACAAGAAGGTTAGTTCTTAAGAGAAAAAAAAAAAAAACTACATTCAATTGAACTCTACCTTAAGAGTTGCTTAGTGAGTCCAGACTGCTGCACACCCTCCTTCCCACGTGTCTCTGTGTAGCGAATGCTTGTGCTGGGCTGTAACTGTCCTCAGGTCCTTCACAGACTTCATTTGGCGGTCTGAGCACATCAGTTTTGCATACATCCAGTGTGTGAACTTGGCTTCAGGGATCCCAAATCCCTGCCTTGTGAAAGCAAGCAATAATTCTCATTCTGGCTTGCTGGGTGAGTGCTGGCTGACAGAATTCTGCAGTTCAGTGCACAGGTAATGTGAGATGAAACCTTTCACACGTGTTCCACATTCAGTCCATGCCCAGTTGGAAAATGATGTTTGGTGGCTTACCTGAAATACACTAATGGATTCATTAAGTTTATACTGGACACACAGTGAAAAAACAAGTCATAAACACTATCCTAAACTTGCTTTTGGAAATAATGAATGTGCTTGCTGCTAGCCAAGCACAGAATATGAATCAGAAAATGAATTGGCACCTTGTAGCTAGCTGTAGTTCCCATGCTTTCAATCCCAGCATGATAGTGCACCTCAGTGCTGTGTCCCCTAGTACACCCAGCCTGTGAATTCAAGGCTATCCTACTTAGCATGTTGGTTTTCCAGCATTATGGATGCCAAAAATATTTTTTAGGGGTTTTGATTACAGTTGCTTGTACTTTTAAAAATATTTTTCAGTGTCTTTTACCTCCTAATTTTTATTTAAAATCTTCTCAAGGCCTAATAGGGAGAATTGGATCATTGTAGAAACTGGTACTAAACCTTGGAACACACAGATGTCAGCATTATTTTTCAAAACCTGAAAGTGACCACATATGCACACCTCCATCTACCTACTGTGCAAGCATGACTTTGACAATCACCTCACCAAAAAGCCCAGATGAGGAATAATGAATTTTACCATTTTTCCTGTCTTTGAGGAGTGGACTGTGTGTTGTACCTCTCCCTCCTTACTTACACACGCAGACCTCTGGAGCTTTAAGTGTTCCACATAACCTTTGTGAAGTTATCTTTTACCGCTAAAGCAAGACAAAATGACAGCAAAGTGATGCAGCATCACACAACTGTGTAAGCCTCTCAACAGATATTTCTAAACAAATCATATTTCTTTTCAAGTGCTAAATGGGATGCATGCTGAGAAATTACTTTCCTCTATTTGCAAAATTTAAAACCAATCAAAATCAAGATGCACCTTTTCTTCAAAGCGGGGAAAATAACACTGGGAGTAGCAATAAAATTGGAAGGAAGCTAGACAGTATTGGCTCTTCATAATAAAATTCCCTCTGTTTGAATGCCCTCTTTCTTTAGTTGCAGGACAAACGCCTTGTAGGGTGGGAGACCTGACTCTTCTCTATGTTTTTCTAGAGCAAGCACTACCTGTACTGGACCAAAGCAAACAAACAATTTTTCTTTTTCAGACTGAGCATTTTCTTACATAGATTTAATACAAAAGGCTAGAAAGTGTATGAGTTATTGTGATACACATTTTAAAAAGCAACAAAAAAGTTGTTTTGAGCAAAAAGAAAATGTGTTCTGTTTGCAGAAGGAGGGAGTTGTCTTTGTGCTCTCAATTCCAGGACTTATTGATTTCAATTCTTGGTACTGCAGATAGTGTGGAGAAAGAGCAAGTCATCAAAGAGTGTGTAGTTATAACTGGTGCTTTAGTTAAAGGAAATGGAAAATGCATGTGTTCAGCACCTGTCAAAGTCAGGACTTTAAGCTGCCATCTATGTAAACAGCTGAGTAACTTGGGATTTTCTAGGCTGCCAGAAGTCTGATTACTGATTTTCATACTGAGGTGGCCAGCACATATTAGCAATGTCAATATGATCTCAGTGAAGAAAGGCATGGCTAAATTTTCACTGTGCATTTAAAGAAAACAGCTACTAAAATAAGCTTGTAAGTCACAACAGATTAAAGCACACATTGCCATGTTTGAGAAAAATTTGGTACTGTTGACTCACTTCCGAGAAAGGTTTTCACACAGCTACTCAGCACTTACCAAGCTCCGATATGTACCACTTATATATTTTAGGCTTCCACTGGTGGACCAAAATGTTTCTATTTCATGGCTTCAACGCAGCGTCGCTGCAGAACCAGGCACTGACTTCTTGCCTAAGCAGTATTTGGCAGATGTTACCTACTGGCAGCCTGGCTGGGAGCAGCTCCCTTACACAGCCCTTAAAAGGGGAGGAAAATGTGATGTGCTCTGTGCAGGAGTGGTTTGTAGCTGAGGAAGGTCTGAGGACAGCTACCCTCGGTGGAGAAGGCTCCCTTCCCTCCCTGCTCTTCTGGTAGATCTCTGCAAACCATCTCATCTGTGTAGGAATATGCAAGAGTTGCAACTCCAGAAAAAAAAGAGGAAGGCTTTAGCAACAGACTTTATCCACTTGATTGACTTTGCTAGCAGCACACAGATGCAGCATTTTGTGTAGGATGTGAAAGGGTGATGCCTCAGACCAGCTATCTGCTCACCCTGCGCCCTTTATTTCTGTTGTTTTCTTCTCATTCTCTGCATCTACCTCTGTGCTTTAAAGCACCTAACAGTGCCCAGAGTAGTGCATTAATGTTTCATAACACAAATCTGTTGACACAGAGGGGATAAATCCCTTGGTTAGGCTTGCACTCCACGATGGCAAAGTGCAGCTTCAGCAGCTACAGGGAGAATTGAACAGGTCACAGTGCTACAGCCTTTGCAGTTTCTCAAATTACTGCCACAGGTCTTAGGAGCAAGCCCAAGCAGTGTAAGTAATGTATAACAGCATTCCAGCTGTAGCCCCTTTCCCCTCATACCTGCAGGCAAAAAGCAGTGCTACTGGAAGTTCATGTATATGAAAATTAGAAATGAAAATCAGGACACTCAGGCCAGCTTTTACTCTGACTTAGGTAACTGGGTTCACCTGTCTTTGAGTGTGCCTGCAGAACTAAGTCTCCTTTTGGACCTCAGTGATTACAAAATTCAGCCATGCTCAGGGGAATGCATGCTGTTCATACTTTCTCAATATCTTGAGTCTGAAAAGTTCATCTGGATGCTTTGCAGGGAATCTTTTCATGTACAAACTTGCTTAACTTTTGGCTTCACAGTCCAAAAAAGGCACATCAAAGCCAAGAAAAAATTGTCATTGAACAAGAAGTGTTATTGATTTTAATATTTTTAATTTATTTGCTTATTCCCTGAAGCATTCCTAAAGGTATTTCTTAAGATGACTTTGAACTGATGCAGTATGCTGATGTTTCTAGTTGGCAAGCATAATTGACAAGTACTGCAAACCACAGCAACGTGATTTATTTGGAAATGGTGACTAGATTGTGACTGGATAGTCAATAGTGATGAAGAAGGGGTGAAGAGATTTTAATTATGAACTTAATGCACAAACTCCCTGACTGCTTTTTGCTGCTTTGCCATAGGGGTCTGTCTGTTATTCACGTCACTGTGAATAATTTGACTATCTTATGTAAGTACCATATCCCATATAAAAATTTTTCATGTCTTTTTATTTTCATCACAGAACCTAAAGAGGATGAAGCAGAGCTATCTGACGATGGTAAGAAGTACATGTTTTAAACAGGACAAATGCAAATCTGTGTTCTTCATTCACATTTTCTGGAGTTTTTTAATCATGGTCCTTAACACTTATTTGTAGAGGGGAAAGAAACAGAGGTCGAATATCGGACGGTTACAATCAACACTGAACAGAAGGTGTCAGATGTCTATAACATCGAAGAAAGACTGGGATCGTAAGTACTGGACTGTGCTTTTGAAGACACACAGTTTTCAAGCCTACCAGCCAGTTATAAAGATCACGTGCATTTATTCTTTGACTGTCTTGCACTTTCAACATCCCAGTTGGGCTCCTTTGTTGTGGTAAAAATAGATTCTAACATATGTTGGCCTCCACTCCATAAAGATCCTTTGCTCCTGTTAGCTGATAATTTGAAATAGGTACTACACATATTTCTGGCAAGGAAAACGGAGTCCACAAATGAACAAAGCTAGAGAATTCATTCGTTTTTCACTGTCCTAAAAGTATCTGAAAAAAAAGGTACACATTGTGTACTTGCATTTCCATTATATCCATTAGTGGTAATAAGATTATCCTGCCCACAGGCTGGAATCTCTGTTGACAGCGGCCATAATCCCAAGAGCATTAATACTATTGCTGAGAGAAGGTCAGTGATTAGTCTGGCTGTGCTTCTCAGGGCCCCAGCTCGTGGTGGTGTGAATTGCAGGCCATGATAATCTTTCAGTGATCAGTGCTGAAGGCCAGGGGATCCTGTGTGCTGCCAATAACAAATCCTGAGAAGCGTAACATAGAGGGAGAATTGTACATTACTGCAATGGGAAACAATAGTATTGAAGCCCTGAGCATTCCGATTCTGATTTCACCTACATCCTGCACCTGAGATGTGCCATCTGCTGCCCCTTCAGAGGTGCAGGACCTACAGAAAACTGTGTGCAGAAAGACCTGAATTAAAGCCTGGTAGGAGTCTCAGTTTTTGAACCCTCCTCTGTAAGACTTGTTAACTGGAATGGCAGAGTATCTCTAAACATGGTATTCAAAAGTTCTTGCAGATTGCTCTGCACAAAATCAGTGTAGAATAATACTTGATATTAAGACATTTTTATTTCAGAATGGAATGGTTGTGCTGGAATATTTAGTAGATTGTTGTGCTGGAATATTTAGTAAATCACTGCTATTTGTGGTGGCCCATATATTGCAAAAACATTCTATGGAAATAATTATATATTTTCAGGGGAAAATTTGGACAAGTCTTCAGGCTTGTTGAAAAGAAGACTGGAAAAATTTGGGCAGGAAAATTTTTCAAAGCATATTCTGCTAAGGAAAAAGAAAACATAAGGGATGAAATCAGCATCATGAACTGCCTACACCATCCGAAACTTGTCCAATGTGTAGATGCCTTTGAAGAAAAAGCCAACATTGTTATGGTTTTGGAAATGTAAGTATAAAGCAGAGCACACTAACAAAGTTAACAACGTTGAAAATTATTGTGTGTACAAAAGTAGCAGCTTACAGACATGGGAATGTCAAATGCTTCAGGATTTGCAGGGCCTGGATGGTTTTCAGATCTTTCAAGTTTTTCCAATTATTTATCCAACTTGTTTAACTGTGTAAGTGAATCTGTGTTAATCTTTTAAAAATCAGTCAAAATGTGCTACAGTTTTTATTGTCTTGTTTGCTTGTTTCTTAAAGTACATGTGGTGGGGTTTTGCAGCTTACTCTTATTGCCCGCTTGGGAGAGGTGAGAACTAAGTTAGCTGCATTTTGGACTTTCATTTAGAACCAAAAATGTGCTTAAGGAGGAGAACTTTTTTTACTTAAGGCAGTTCTAAACATGTGTTGAACAGGCTTCACAAACAATAAAGGCCAATATGACCAATGTCTTCATCATCCATAATGCACCTGCTTAGTGTGAATCCCATGCTTGTGGCAGTACCAGCTGGAAAGTAAATTAAATCCTGATCTGTGCTGATGTTTTTCCCAAAAAGTTACTTTAGTTACAATTCTGCTGCCACATCGACTTCATGTGCTTGCTCTCTGATGCAAGGAGAAGCAGTTTTCTTGCTGGCTGGAAGTTCTAAGTAAGATACAAATTGTTTGAGGCAAAAGAGACTATATGTCTATTTTGCTTGCTTGGCACTTGCTTAGATCATGTGTAAAGTACTACTGCACTGGCATATTTCAGAGACTGGATTTTACAACCCTGGAACGTATGTGCAGGAAGGTGTTTTTATTTTTAAATTGAGCAATTGAGCAAACTGACAGTGGTAAGGGAAGGGAACCCTACTTAGCTTGGAACTGAGAGCTGGCAGACCTAATGGAAAACAAACAGGGAGATGTATAAAGAGTCTGGAACAGCATATGGCTTTACACTCCATTAGTTCCCCCCTGGCAGCAAAGGGGTTTTACTCTTTAAAAATATAGAAAACTGCAATCAAATTTAAAGTCGTTTTGATACCCAGTCTCACTAGGATGGGGATTTAGTTTGGGGTGGCCACCTTTTTTGGTTTTTGAGCCCCACCCCCCCCCANGAGCAGGTCTGGGCAGTGAGATGCTCATGTGACACCTGTGTCAGGTCACCTGGTAGCCTCTCTACTGTCATGTTATCCAGCTGACACAATCCCAGCCCAGCAACTGTACCTGTATTGATAAAGAGCCTCCAAGGGATCATTTCTGCTGTAATATAATATTTCTTTGCATTCAAAGAAGTTGTGGGAAATACCTTTAAAATTCTTACTATCCAAGCTGTTTGTTTTATTTCCATCAGAGTTTAAATGCATGGATTTCAAATAAATCAAGCTCACCTGCTATCAGTCTCCATTAAATCAGATTTTAGCAGTGACTGGAATTTAGGAGCTCCCCTTCTGCTTAAATTGATGAGAAACACCCTTAGATTTTTTCTTCCTGATATTTATTCTAAATTGTTCATTTTAATTTGATTCCCATACCTGTCCTAGAACCTTTTAAACTTCATACTCTCTGCTTTTAATATTTCTCATTACACTATTTAATATGGTTTGACTTCATATTCAAAATAAAATCTCTTATTATTATTTCTTATTATTACTTTTAAATTAAACACTATAATGATGTGCTCTTGCCTGGAAACCTTTCCATCTAACATTTACTGGAAGTCAGAAGCAAATCTCAGGCATTTCCTCTTCAAATATAGGAACATATTGGTTCCACCATAAGCATCTCAGTGGAAAAAGTAAATCTGAAAATAGTAGCATGTTATCAATGTAATTCAGCACTGGGGGATAAGTTCCTCAAAGTTTTATATACGTCAGATAGTCAGCTTATTTTTACATAGATCAGAAGGAGATTATTGTATTGCAAATTAAGATTATTAGAGCAAAATCTGAGCACTAAATTCTATCATTTGATGTGATTTAAGCTGGTACAAGTTACTTGGGTTTTCTCTTTTTTTCTAAGGTAGATTTTTAAAAATGCAGTTGAGTGTTTGCATGGGCAGCTCTAAGGTAGATTCTTCTCACTGTTCCTACTGGACCGAAACCTTAGATGTGTATTCTGTGATTCCATAGACATGAATATTTTCCTATATGACTCATGCAGAGAAGACTGAAAAGAGGAGAAACCAGAAAAAGTAGAGATTTAGATTCTGAACTAGTTGGACTGTTTGAACAAAGCCGACTTCTCCTCCTCTGTGTGTGTAGAACATCACCCACACTGGTTTTGTTCAGCTTCCTAACTGGCAAAAATTAAATTGGATTTGGCTCCTGATACAAATGCAAAAATATTCATCCCATAAATGCATTGCAGTTTAATCTACCATTGCTACCAGAGGGTTGAGAGCTCCCATGGTAAAAACAGCAGGCAGATGTATTAACAGTTGTTCATTTACAAAAATATGCTACAAAGTGGTGCTTGAGACAATGGTATAATTTCTGAAAAGTTTTCCCTCTAGGGATCTGAAAAGGATAGCACTTTTATAGTACAAGTAAGTCGTCACTATCTGCGTTAAACAGTCAAAAACAACTGGTACATTTCAGTATGAGGATGATTATCATTTAGATTTGCAGAGTATTCCAGATATAAACATTTTGCCTGCAGATATTTTCATAAACACCCATACTGGTTAATGTCTAAGCAAAGCAACAACAAACTAGATCCCCTGAATGTTTATTCAACAGGTCTGGCAATACTATTGCTTTATGTTACAAATGTGCTCTAATCCAACATAACCTCTTGAATTTGTCAAGCATATGCTCTTCTTACTATTTTCATGTTCATAGGAAACCACAATAGCATTTCTAATTACATATTTTCTGAAATCTTATCGCCAAAGCCAGAAATGCATCCAGAACTTCAGATGTTTCAAATTCAGTTTGAAACATGAGGGATATAATCATGTCTCTGGCAACCTGAAAACATGGCAAGGCCACTTTTCAGTTGTGTGTTTTCTTTCTGTAACTGAAGTGTGCAATTGCATTTGGCAATAAGCATGAACGCTGCAAAATATTAAACCATATAAAGACCATGGTGTGTTTAATTTCTAAAAGCAAAGCTGCTCTTCACTATGCACTCCTTTCTTTATGGGTCATTTGCCCACAGCATAAGAAAAAAGTATTTCCCATCTTTGGATGCAAGCAGATAAACCAGTTGAGTGATTACTCAGAATTTAAAAAAAACAACAACAACAACAAAAACCCCAAACACAAAAACCACGAACAAACAAAACACAAAACAAAACAAAACACCAAAACCAACAAGTCACAACTTAAATTAGGCTTCATTAATCTAGGTTAAAAATGTCCCACTTCAGTTGCATGAACAGTTCAACCCAGGAGATGCTACCCTGGAAAGACCAATTATTTCACATCTTAAATTAGCATAAAAATGGAATTGACCTACAAGGAGAGTGATGAGAGCTCTGCTAAAAATACCAGCACTGAAAGTGGTGTGGGCTATATCCTTCTCCTGTCATAGCTAAGGAGGAAATTCCCTCTGAGCTCACTTGGGTCAGCAATTTACCCTTTGAGCTTTGCATTCTTATTAACCATATCATTGGAATTCTTCCTTCTTCAGCCGTTGTCTCTTTTTCCTGAACTTTTGCTCATCTCCTTGAAGTTTTATCCTCTTTCCCTGGGACCCATTCCATGTATTTTAGTTTTCTTTATTTCTAAATTATGTTATTTACATTTGTGCGCTGATGGATGGTAGGAGGGGAGGAAGAAGTGGGAAATGTGTGCTCGGAGTCGGGAGCAGTGTTATGAACACGTGTCAGCAGGGTGGCAATCACAGAGCACACACTTCACCGTCAGCTGCAGGTGACCCAGTCCTGGAGGCAGGATGTAAATCCCTCCTGCCTGGAAAAACAACATCAGTGCTTCACAGTTCTCACCTGCGACAGAGATTCAGAATGGAAAACATGTATTGGTTTATACCACACACAAGGGGTGATTCTTCCCACATTTTCCATGTATCTGTGGAAAATGCAATTACAAAACACAGATTGCATCCTGAAGTTACTGCTGCAAGCTTGAACTCTCTGTATTGCTGTAAAAAAAAAAGTCTGATTACTCCCCAAATGAATATGTTACAGAAGTCTCTTTTTATTCTGTCTTTCATAGGGTTTCTGGAGGAGAACTCTTTGAACGAATCATTGATGAAGACTTTGAACTGACAGAGAGAGAGTGCATTAAATACATGAAGCAGATTTCAGAAGGAGTTCAATACATTCATAAGCAGGGCATTGTCCACTTGGATTTGAAGCCAGAAAATATTATGTGTGTCAACAAGACTGGTACAAGTATCAAACTCATCGACTTTGGACTTGCAAGAAGATTAGGTAATGAATTCTCTGCCTATTTCAGTATCACAGGGGGAAAGGGCAGGACAAACAGTAACTCATGATACCAATTATATTCTTTCATGTATAGAGAGTAAATAGATTTTACTTTATAGTTTCCTATAAATTCCTATAAATAGATTAATCTTTATAGTTTCCTATAAAGATTTCTGGGTTTAGGAAAAAATAGAAAAGGGAAGAAAGAAGACATTCAAGAGTGAGAGTAGGGCACCTCATTTTCAAGAGAAGTTTGCAGTCAGGTGTACACAATCTACCCATTTGTTTCTACAGCAGAGTATCCCTGCAGATTCCATGTAAAATACACTGTAATAGTAATGTTAAAAAATATTTACATTTGGTACCATAAAGCACTAACTCTCTAACTAAATACTACATGAATACTACAAATCCTTGGAACTTTTTTAACAGCAGGAATTAAGGTGATGTTCTAGAAGCCTTTCAGATAATTACAGTCGATTTACATTTTCCTGTTATTTTTATCATTTCCTATCTTAAACAGCAGGATATTCTCATACATGTTAAACATCAGAGGACTTCCATAAAGAGCTGTGTAATGGCACTACTTAAAAATAATGCAACGGGGGAAATTCCATTTGACAAGCCCTTCCTCTTCCTAAGCTGCTTTTTAGCTGCTTTCTATCATTCATTTTGGTCTAAGCTGCCAACATGCTCTGCAACTTGAAAGCCAAAGACCTTCAAAGGTTCTTGTCTTCATATTGTTCAGCTCTAAAAAGCAGCCCTTCAGTTGTGTTTTCAGTGTTAAACAATACCAACATCCGACAGTGATCTTTTTCATCTTGTATTTTCACAAAAGAGATAAAAATCGTTCCAGGAATTAAAAGAAACAAAAATAGTTTATGACCCTGTTACACTGGGAGAGCTGAGATTTGTGGCTCTCCTGACAATAATTGATTGGGACAACTTACATGAGTTCGTACTCTAGATAAAGGGGCCCACAGCTGGATTCTTACTTGAAATCTTTTGCCTTCCCTCTTTGAAAAAGTATTAATTTAAAAATTTTTAATACTTATTAAAAAGTAGAACCATGATTTTTGAGAGAGTACAGGTGAATTACTACCACCTACCTTTGTTATGTGCCTAAATGTTGCTCATCCTACTTCTTTTGACACTTAAGTAACAGACTACTGCATTCCCAAGAATATAATTTTACTAAAACAAACCAGGAATGGTTTGTTGAATGAATAGGGGAAAAGAAGTCTGCTTTGAAGAATTTTACATGATGTTCTCCTCCAAAAGTGTATTAAATGAATCTTGGTCACATGGACATTGTTAACTCAGAGATAAGATGCCTATTTTATTTATTTATAAGGAGATCACTGCCATTTCTGCTCCTTCACCAGTACAGAGCCAGTAGTGATCTGAGAACATGAACTGATTTTGTTCTTAGAGTTCAGGAAACAGATGAACTGTTAACTAAGTTCCAGTGCTGGTGTTTTTGTGTGAGAGGTGTGAGAAAGATTTCAGCCCATGATGTTCCAGCTGTCAGTCTGAAAACTGTACATTTACTGCTGCACTGAGTGGATTTCATCAACGAAAGATATAATGTAAACACAGAATGGCCTTTTAGAAACTTCTTCAGCTACCTTTTTAACTTCAGACCACAGTTAAACCCACATTTAGCAAACAGAAGATCCTATTTTCATATCCATCAGCTTTCCCACTTTTCTGTTAATCTCATGGCATCACACTGCATTGCATGGCTGACAGCAGCTTCTGAGTTACTCCAGTCATGCCACAGGTAGGAAACCTCTAAACTACAGATAACTTCTCTTGATGTAGAAGGATGAGAGTTGTGGGTGCTGATGCTGATTTTAGAATACTGTACATTCATTTGGTTTAATATGCTGCTAATTCTTGTCAGGTTCCATTGTAGGTATTTGCTGTTCATCAGCCTGCCATTCTGGATAACTCCATCGTGGGTGGCATTCCCTAGGAAGAGAAAGGGCCCTTCCATTCCATGCCCAGCAAGCACAAGCACTGTTTTAATTGCAAAGACAATTGTAACATTTCAGTTGAGATGATTTCCAAAAGCAGAAAACAACTTTTACTGTTTCATTTACTTACAGAAATTGCTAAAACCACTTTTCACTAATGCCTGCTTCTTGCCAGTTGTCTTATGTGGTGCACTGAGGGCATGTTCCTCCACTTGTGTTCCTTCAAGCTTTGTGATTTTGAAATTGGCTGTCAAATTCACTTTGGCATTGACAGATGTGGGATTGGAGCCCTCATCCTACAGACCTGATGCTGAGTGAGCAGAAACTGCTCAGCCAAGGGATTGCTGAAGGGAGCAGTGGCTGGTTCTGCACTTCAGCTTCTGAGATTTAACTTTTTGTAACTACTGCAAACTAGTGCCTCTAAATAGTCAGTGTTTTGATCAGTTTTAAAGATACTAGAATCAGCTCCTTCTGCAGTCATCTTCTGCAGCTAATTAGTTCTCTTGCACTGTCAGGAAATACCAAAGCTGCAGTGGGATATTTTCCTGACCTTTTTTGGTGTGCTGAGGAACACATGTAGAAAATTGTTTAAGATAAACTTCTTGAGGAGAAAAGAGAATGGTTTTTGAGTACTGTAAAGATTTTTTTTAATCAGTTGATTATACACAGTGTCAGCAACAGTTTCCAGCTAGCTTGTCAGCTTTCTATCTGAACTAAGGGATATCCAAACACAGATCCTACTTGTGTACTAAGCTTGTAAACAACTGGGTAAAGACTTGACATATTACTGCATAGAAAGGGTCTTACTCTTTTCCTTTCTTTTTTCTTTTATACACAGAAAATGCTGTGTCAGTTGTTTCACACTGTATGCTTGCACTCAAATGCCATGTTTTCAAAAAAACCCCCACATTTCTCTGACCTGTGGGCAGCACATTTCATACACCAGCCTTTTGCATACACAGTTGCTCATGGTAGTTTACACAGCGCAAAGAAAAGCCTCCAAACTTGGATGTGAAAATCTGAGCCTGAGACTTGGATGATCATGATGAAGCTTTTAGAAAATAGGTTCATTG
>WEIT01035355.1:20078-40586 GCA_013389985.1 Dryoscopus gambensis
TTCATTGTGATAAATTCCAGTAATTTCTTGTAAGGACAGTTTGAAAACAAATGTAAGTGTTGACTTTAAAATTAAGGCGGATGGGAAAACAGGATCTTAGGCTTCCCATTGGCACTTGGAAAAGGACAGTGATCTCTCACTCTTCATTGCCACTGTGGAGAACACATTGCCCTTCTTTTAGGCTAAGTCATTTTAGATTACATGTTAGAAAAAGTATCATACTTTGGAGTAAGAAAACTCTGGTTATGTGACTGTAGGGATGTTGTGGAACGGTTTTTGAATGTGCTTTTTAAAGGATAGTCAGAGAGCAGGAGGGTCTTGATGTCGGTGAACTTGCATGGGAGGATCTGGGTAACTTCCTGCAGCTGCTCCCAGGCATTCTTCTCTGTTTCTGTCTTTAAAAATGGTGGGAGCAGGGAAAACATGTGAAAATGAGGTTTCTGCAATTAATTTACTATAACCATACCTGAACAGAGCAAAAAAAAGGGTTTCACAGCATTTAAAATGGGAAACTGGCACAACTGCAAGTGAATTGTTGTGACTGTGCTCAAAAGTTGCCTCAACATGGTGTTCAATCATTAGGCAAGTTATTAACCCCATATATGCTTCAGATTTTATTCAGTAAGTTGAGGATTTGTGTACCTCAAAAGAGCACTAGCTCAGGTGTTTGATTACCCTTCATGAAGGGCCTTAAGAGCTGTCCATGCAGCTAAGTTTGGGAGTGGAGTCGGTACTGGGATCAGCATTTATCTTGCAAAACTTGGTAAATTAAATTCTGGTAAATAAAAATATTCTATTCACATTCAGTGTTGTGGACAGGTCACTTCTTTTGTAGACTCCTCAAAACTTTGATTTGCTGTTGTTTAAGGGTTTTTTAAGCTTTTCTCTTGATTATAGAGCTGCAAATCCCTGTACTCGTGGTAACCTTAACAGGAGCAGGACTGGAATGTGTTACATCTGTTTGCCTTCCCATCCATATCTGTTTTGTTTAGATGGTAATCTCTTTGGGAGAGCAATGGTTCCTCACTAGGGCATTCTACTGTGCCTAATCTGGCTGCTGCTCTTGCACAAAAGATTAACCTAATGCAATGAATCTCACTTAAGGCATACACTGATTGCTCAGGCACATGTGCAGACTTGACATGAGTTTCTCAACCTAAATCCAAGCCTGTTTCAAGTCAGAAACAATTCTTTTTCTGACATTTTTATATTTTTACAATACAATTCTATTACTGGGATGTGGGGTTTTCACCCCTAGTCCCTAATATATTCCTTAGTTTTCTTCCTTCCTGACCTTGCTTATTCTTTTCTTCTTCCCATCAGATTTAGAACAAGCATTGATGACAATGAGCCCACTGAGATTTGCCTAAGAATTTCTGACTTAGTGACTTGCACTGTGTCTCACACTATACTAGAGGGTAAACATATCACTCACTTGCACACTGGCAGCATAATCTGGCACTACCTGGTTATGAACAGGTTTTTCTCTTACCTTCATCACTGTATTTTCCAGTAGGGCAATACTGGTGGGTCAGCATAAGAAGAATGTCAAGCCAGTTCACCTGTCTCATGACCTCATTCTTTCCGTTTATATTGGTAGCAGCAGCTTCACTGTAGATCATTTTAAAAGCACCCACAGTGTGTTTAAGCAGAGCAAATGTAGAAGACCTGTGCTCCAGGCCAGCTGAATAAAAGTTTGGAGCAGCTGATGACTGAGAGCTGGTGATTTGTGCTTCCCCTTCACCACAGGTGTGCTTGTAGGCAGCCTGATTTTGAGAGCATGCCCAAGTCCAGTTTTACCTGCGAGGTAATCATCTGACTGGTGCACATCATCTGCTGCTTCTCTTGCTTCACTGCTGGCCTGTGCCACTTCAAATTGAAGAGACGTGCAACCCACTATTGATTTTCTTTCCTGTTTACACTAGAATAAAATGTGTTGCATTGAAATAGTTCTTTCCTATTATTATAATTTTAGCACTACTGGTTCTTTTTATCACAATATGCAGAGCCTCAAGCTTTGATAAATGTTCAATGATTTGTGAAAACTGTAGCTTCTTTGTGACACTGGAGTCCTGCAGTTCTCTTGTGCAACTGCTAAAGGGATGGAGGCTCAAACACTTCTGTACTTCAGGACATACAAATCTGAATTAAACACTGGTGGCTCTCCTTTTTCACAGATTTGGCCTCGTGGAAGCTCCATGCAATAGGATCCTTCCTATGCACCTTATACAGTGCTGTGTGCTTGAGGATGCTTAATATAATTCTTTATTGCTATACATGTATCAGCTAAGAAAACAGAAATTCAGGCAATATTTATTTCTTCTGATAAGGATCTTTAACAAAATCACAAATATGAGGGCAAAACTAGTTTTCCTGTTACGGGAGAATACCTTGTTTTTAAAAATCTCCATGCAGCAGTTAATGGTTTTCTCTTTCATTCTTCACAGAAAATGCAGGCTCTCTGAAAGTTCTCTTTGGGACACCCGAGTTTGTGGCTCCAGAAGTTATAAACTATGAACCTATTGGATATGAAACAGATATGTGGAGCATAGGAGTTATCTGCTACATTTTGTGAGTACATTGCTATTCATAAATTCACAAATCCTGACAGCTGATGAACGTACAAAATTTTCATCAACTTCTGAAGTTTTCAGGCCTTTCTGTGTTGTAATTAGCAGCTCCAGCATGTTTAATAAAACTTTGCTGCTCTCTGAAGGGTGCAATTGGTAAACTGCAGAACTGGCAGTTCTGGAAATTCAGCTATTTAGTGTTGTACATCTTACATCATAAACCAGCAACGCTTCATCTAATTTAAAAAGACAATGTGACTATTTTATTATTAACTTCAAACTATTTTTCCTTTCTAGATGTTAAAGAGAAATGTTTGGGCATGCACTAATAACCAATAATTTCCATTCTTTTATTCCATGAGAGAAAATTTTTGTGAAACTTTGGCATCTCATGGGACACACTGAAGCATCCCAGCATTACCATATCTGTTCACAGTGCATTTTAATTTATTACCAAGCACAAGCAACTGGATAAATATATTTTAGAAGCAGCATGGATCAAGCTCGTGGAAACATTTTAAAGGATGGTTAGCTGCAGCTCTTAGTTACATATTTTAGTATTTGTATTTCATATTTGATTTTTATATATGATTTGATACAGCATGCTTATAAACATCCATGAATCTAGAGAAATGTATATGGAAATAGTATCTCCATGCCTAGAACAGCAAGTGGCTTTCTTTCAGCTGTGACTTTACACATTTGATACCATATAAACAAGTGAAAAGAGAAGCTTAGTCTGGAGCATGGTTCCTTCTCCCTTGTTCCAACTTCAGTAGTAAGTCAGTGGCAGATCTGCTTTGCACTGGTTCCTTTAAAAGACTCCTCTCAATGCCTTCCTTCCTTTATTAAAGAGTCCCCTCTGCCCTGGCTATCCTGCTCCTTGACACCTCGCAATGCTCAGTTGTTTGCCTCAGTTTTACTCAGTCGTTCTGTGCTCCTGCTTTTCTCATGAGCCTGCACTTGTTCATGCTCTTCTCATTTCAAAACTAAGCAACATAATTTCCTTACTTGGCCCATGCAAAAGCTACTACATCAACTCCCTCTTACTCCCAGCAAAGACTCGGAATATTTCTGTTATCTTCAGTTTCAGATGCGAAGTGTGCTCCACGCTTCAAGGTCACTTCGCTCTGCCAGTTTATTTACAGGACTTCTATTTTTCATTCACTGCCAAGCACTTCTTTCTAGACCTTGAAAGCTGCTTTGGATCGTTGCGCAGCTCCAGCAACGCGGCCCACCCAGGCAGCAGCGCGATGACAAATGCCTGCTCCGGGCCGGGATGGCGGCGCCGGGCACGGGGACCGGGACTCCCTCGGTGCTGCAGCGCCGCCTGCAGCCCGCCCGCGGCCACGCACCCGCCACATTTTGGGGAGCTTCTCGTCTTTCGGGGCCGTTTGTTGTTATCTACACCCATGGCAAGTTTCCGCGTGCTCCCAGTCTGAGCAGCGAGGCACGGGTCGGTGCTGGCACCGAGTGTTCCCGGGGAATGCAGCCAGGGCATCGGCTGAGACAAAGCGAAGGGAGCAGGTGGAACAGGTGGGGAAAAGGCGACAGGTCTTGCCAAAGACCAGTCTGCTTCCTCCCAGTTTCTCTGTGCCAAGCAGGATATTTGGATGCTGTACCATTCAGCTGATGGGGCTGGGGTGGTGTAACACTCATTCAGCCGATCTGATATGCCTTGTGAGAAATATTATA
Organism: Dryoscopus gambensis; assembly: GCA_013389985.1. Lineage (NCBI taxonomy): Eukaryota > Metazoa > Chordata > Aves > Passeriformes > Malaconotidae > Dryoscopus > Dryoscopus gambensis. Next base: position 24,344 of record WEIT01035355.1, read on the forward strand.
AAAGTACTTGATTGCTAAGGTGTATTTAAGCTTATTTAACCCATCATAAGGGGAAAACTGCATTACCCAAACAAAATGAAAAAAAAACTTTTTTGATGCATTGCTATTGCCACAAAAATGATTAGCAGTGATAATCAGCTTTTGTCTTTCTTGCCATAAGAATAAAGTATTAGAAGTTAGGGAGGACCCGTGAGTCATCACTTGGACTTTCCCTCTCCACCCCAGAGTGACAGAGGTTCCCAATCTGTCTTAACTTTCTTAGAGCCCAGCTATTTTTACAGACTTACAAGTATGAGCCATTATCCAAAATGAACTATCACATCATCATTACAGAATGCAAATAAAAGTCATTGAGAACCACATCTCTCTTTAGCTGCAGCTCTGCTTTCCCATTTTGATTGTAAGCTCAGAACTGCCAAATCGCACACCTGAAGTGCAAGACTCACTCACTTGGTGTCTGTCTCACACACCATCCCTGGGCTCATACGTGGGCATTTGCATGCCCTCTCCCTGCCATGGGAGTGGGGCCATGCAGGCAGAGGCGAGCACCGGACTTAAGGGCAGCTCTGCCACAGGCAGCTGATGGCCCAAAGCTGCTGTGTCCATCATCTGTCCCAAGGGAAACAGCAGGCAACACGCTACAGCATCACTTGACATAAAACTTGCCTAGAAAGTGACGGTGTTTCCATGATGTGCTGCACAACAACAAATACAAACCAGGTTTTGCAGAGAGCTGCTAAAGTGATCTCTGTGAGTGAACGGTCTTCCCTGCAAAAGAATAAATGGTTGGGATGTAATCTCAAGTAGGAAGCAGGGTGCCAGCGCTCCTCCAAAACCCTGCAGCAAAACCTCTCCCCAGCCCTCTGCTATGCAGATATAAGTACAGATATTGCACTCCCTGCTGGGATACTGTGTCTGTCTTCCTTATGGCACGACTGATTTAATTCCATCCTACAGTTCATGGGTTCCCTTTCCACATTTCTAAGCTACATATTAAATCCTTTTAATCTCCCTGAATAACTTATTCAGTCCTGTCTCTTCATCTGTCTTTGTTCTTCCTTAAATTTCCATTTGTATTCTCCACCTCATGTTTTTTATCTTCCACTTTTATCTTGTTCTCTGTCCTGTTCTGCATCACAGTACTGTTCCACATACTTAAGTTGATCTACTGCCTTTGAAATAACAGGCCACAAATATTATAGCTTATATATATCATCTCCATTTATGTCTATTTCAGTGTTCCTTTCTGCATTTACAATAATCTTCATCTAATGAAGGTTAAACCTCCTGAATTCTTTCCAGCTCTTTCTGCTCCATTTATTCTTCTGGACATTGCTGAATTTGTGTGTTTTTTCTATTTCTAGCTCTTTTCTGATGATCAATTTGGATTGTTTTGAATATTTAGTAATCTGAAGCAATTTCTAATTTTTATTTAAAAGCAATTTTCAGTCTAAGGTTTGAGCGCTGCATGGGCATACATTGAATGTGGATTGCCCTTCTCCTTCTGGCACCATAGGATCTGAGCAGTTTCAGGCAGGAATTGTCTGTGGCTGATTCAAACCCCTGCTTGCATTCCAATAGTTCTCCTTGCTTTATCAGTGCCAGGCAGTGTTTATCTTTTCAGTGCAGTTGATCTCTGTCAATGAATATTTTTTAATAGACTTTATCTTAGGCTGTGTTTTAATATCACATTTGATCTTGCTGTATACTCTTTTCGTTCAGCACCTTCCTAACAGCACACACCCTGGTTCTTCAAACATGCCCTTTCCTTTCTATCCACTGTGTTTTTCATCACTGCTGTTCCCCCTCCCTTGTTTGGCAGTTTGGATTGGTTGAAAGATCTTCGGGCATCGTTCATCTTTTGGGTGTGCTGGCTTGGAACCTCAATAAAGCAAGACACCGCTGGCTTACAGTTGGCTCCGTGTCATGTTAAAAATTTATACCTCTTTAATATAAAGGTGTGAGAGCACTCCTTGTTCTTTCCTTAAACCAAGAGGAAGGCTTTAATGTCATACTGTACTGCTCAAAAGAAAATGTTTTATTTGTTCAGTGGCACTGGCAAACTGTGGTTCCTCATTAATCCACTGGGCATGTGAAACAAGGATGAGAACAGCAGTAACATCCTTGCTTCAGCAATGAGCTCTCTTCCTTTTCATGGACTCAGCGGTCTGCTTCTTCCAGAGACCAGTGTGGGAGTCAGCCAGCCCTCAGCTAAGTGTCCCATGGATGTGTGTCCCTGACAAAGTATCCTCAGACTATTTATTTGCTTTAGTTCACTTGAAAAAGAAGTAATACACTACATGGTCTCCAGGGTGCAGGTGTCATCATCATGTGCTTATCTGACATGCCCTGCACAGGTTTATCAGAAGCCGATACCGAGATCTGTTCATACTGAGATCTGTTACTTTGTTTGCACTGCCAATGCAAGGCAAAGCCTGCAAGGAGGAGCTGAGTGCCAGCAGTCCCAGTCAGCTGGTGCTGCGAGCACTGCTTGCAGAGGAACGCTCACATCTGACTCTTTGAGACAAGCAGCAAAGCCATCTTCCCTGGATTAGTGGGAGTCTTAATGCAAAGATTTCCTCCTGAAATGCCATGGTGTTTGTTACATAGGCAACGAGATTTGCATCCGCATTGGACCCTTTTCATCTTAACATTTCTAAGTCTGCAAGCGGAGTTTTGTTAGAACAGACCAATAAATGTTAAGGAACTCCTAGAGGATAAGATATATTTCTTCTTTATTTAGAAGTGGAAACTGTGAAAGATTTTCTAAACAAATGGTCCTTAACATGCCAGGAATATTCCTGCTAAAGTAGCTGGAAAAATGTTTTCAGTAAACAGCCTACTGCTTGTCTGAGAGTAACTTCGCAGTGTAAGCTCTGTGTTAATTTTCTGGAGCAGAAGCTCATCTTTATCACTTCAGCATTCCAAAAAGAAATTGTTTCCATTATCTGTCAAAAGAGTTGCTGTACCATTATTACTTTAAATGGCTATTAAGAATTGAACAACCAAGACTTCGGTCAGTGAAATCTGTGCTAGAGATAAAAAGTTTCTGGCTACATAATTTCTAATCTACACTAGTAGCTGGATTTTGTTCTCTGACTATAGACAAGGGTCTAGTTCTCCTTAGAAGTATTTCCACAACAAGGCAACTGATTCCCAGTGAAAACTGTAGTAGAGAGAGAAAATTATTTTAGCTTTATAAATCTGCAACAGCACATTCAGGAATACAAAAATAGGTTCATTGAAATATTTGAATGAGTACTCTTACACTGGTATTTGTAGATGACAAAATGAGTGGAGGCTGAACTGAGACCCACTTGGTCATTCACCAAATGCATGGGATGGAGCAATCCTACCACAGCATTTAAAATTTTATCAGGTAATTCTGTTGTACAATTCTAAAATTAAGAAAAAACGAATACACACACACACACATACCCCCAAAAACAAACAAACGAACAAACAAAACCCCCGAACCAACAACAATTACAGATTTTTTTTTCCTTCTCTAACTTATCATTCTTTCATTTATCCTCACCCTTCACAATCTGTATGGGACGTGCAGTGTAAGCACTGCCTCTTACGGCACCATGGAGCAGTGATGTTTCCACATGAAGCAATGTCTCTGTACCTAGAGCAGGTTTTTTAGTATGCATTTGATCTCTCAGTACTGCAGCTTTAATCTCTGGAAATAGGCCAAAATCTTGTCTAATGTAGTGCAAGAGCTGCACAACACTTTCTGTGGTAATACTGTGCAGAGGTCACCTCTGACATACTTTGATCAAGTATTGAAGGGAAATGGGATTGGTATTGCTCCGGCTGCCCAAGTGTGTCCTCTGGAAGCTTAACTGGATGAAGTGAAAATGTGCATCTCCTGTTTTGACAACGAGTTCTACTTCACAGACCTGTCATTGCATAAGCTGCTGGCTTGGCTGAGACTGTTGTTCTCACTACAAGGTAAAAACGAGACAGCCCAGCAGTCGGGATGTGGAAGCCCAAATCATAGCTGCGGTCTGCACGAGACCTTTTCACTTTCTAAAACATTATGGGGAACACTGACATCGTCATAACTAAGCAAATGCTCAGATGTCAGAGAGGAGGTGGGTTTAAGGCCCTGCAGGAATGCTTTGTGGGTTCCAGGTCAGAGATTCCCGTACCTCCTGGATGGCCCTGGCCATGAGGGCTGGAGGGCGTGAGGGCAGAGCAGAGCCTCGCGCTGCCCACTGCTGTGCCAGCTCTGCAGAGCTGTCAGTGTCAGGCACAAACCTTCTCTCCTCCAGCAAAGCAAGCGTCAAACACAGGGAGCAGTCATGGTAAAGCTGCTTTATGGGAGCATTTTTGGTATGTTCATCCTTCAGCTTTTGGTAACTTGTGCCTGTTACAGCTTCAAAAATGAGTTTATGCGACCTTGCACATTTACAAAGTCAGGCTTCACTGTTGCATTCGAGTGCACCACATATAATGGAAAGTAAGACAGCAAATACATTCAGTTCTGATTTACCTTGTTCTGCCTGAGAATAAACAAACCTTTTATCTTCAGCTCATGTATTATTACTAAGAAGTTTCTGAAGTATACACGTAAGATTCTAGACTCTGCTGTACTGCAGACAACTTCCAGAAATGGTAAAAGATTTAGTGTCTGCTCTGTGTGAGACTTCAAAGAGTGTGTGTTTCTGCTTTGCTTCTAAAATGAAATGCTTAGGAACAAATTCCAAATCAGATTTTGAATGTAATTAGATAGAAAAAAGAAACGAAATTAATTTTTAAGAAAAGATCATTCTAATATTATTAATCTAATAGCTCACTTTATTTGACCCCAATCTTTTTTTTAACCAGTCTGTTCTCTGATATTTCGTGGCATCATGATATCCATATAGCATTATATCCATATAGTACTATATCCATGTAGTGTTTTCAGAACCCTAATAAGTTACAGTTATTTTTCAATATCTAAAAGAAAGGAGTAGTACTGTGAAATGTAACTGGTTAACACAACTGTACTGAGAAATCAAATAAAGTCTGTAAAAATTCATGAATAATAGGTTATTCTGTAAATTGCATGCCAGGAGGACCAGGAAAAGTTAATAACTTGTAGTTCTAAGGAATAAGCAACCTTTCACCTCTAAGTTTTTACTGGAAGAGTAATATATACAGGCATCAAATGTATCCAGATGCACAGTGAAGGATAATGCTCAACTAGAGAAAGAGACGCAAAAATGACACCATGATGTTCTGTAATTGCCTTTCACCAGCAATTTATCAGTTCTATTGTATAAAAAGCCTTGGAAGCTCAACTTAGATTATAGGAGAGCATCATTTCTATTTCATGCATCATCGTGACTGATGGAGAACATAAAGACCAAATTACTTGTGGATGCATCTGCATAACTCTGCAGCCTGCAGTGATGCAGCACTGTTTTATCGGTCTGTAAAACTCAGGGTGGGTTTGTTTACAAAATAGCCCTGTGGATTTCATTATTTCATTATGCATCTTTCTTCTGGGGCTCTCTCTGCAGGAGTAAATGGAATAAAATGTAGAAAAACCCCTTGGTTTGACAGTAAAGGCAGCAAAATCACCCTGAAAGTAGATGATCTTCAGAGGTCCTTTCCAACCCTAACAATTCTGTGATTCTGAAGAAGTGCCAGGGGAAAAAAAAAAGATATTCCACTGAATATGGTGTGAAAAATCCAGTATTAGTTATGCAGAACTAGACAAGTCACTTAACCAAACTACTTTGCACCAGTTTCACCTAATCTAATTCTCCCCCAAAACATCTTGGGAGAAGAGAAAGAAACTAGTAAAATGTGCCTTCCAGTTTTGCTGGCAAAATTCTAGTTTCCTTCCCATAAGGCTATCTGTAGTTAGTTTTGAGTCCTTTTTTATTTAATTTAGTTTTTAAAGCGAGCCTTTATTTATAAAGAACTGCAGAGTATGGGAGATGCCACACACGATTTTAACTTGCTCCTCCGGTAATTTGCAAACTGACGTGGTTTGTTCCGTGTCTATTCCGTCCCCAGGGTCAGCGGACTTTCTCCTTTCATGGGAGACAACGACAACGAAACTCTTGCCAATGTCACCTCGGCAACGTGGGACTTTGACGATGAGGCTTTCGATGAAATCTCTGACGATGCCAAGGACTTTATCAGCAATCTACTAAAGAAAGACATGAAGTAAAGCTGCTGGACTTGCTGCACTTTCTGTGTTTGCATTTAGCTGAAGTTGCCATTGGTGTTTCCCCCCTGTGAATCCCCCCAAGGCCGCAGCACCTCTGGCCATACTTTATAAGGAGCTGTGCATGCCCGCCCGGCTCTGCGTGTGCAGCACTCTTTATTTCACTCGCAGGGTGCAGGGGCTGAATGGAGCCTTTGCTTCAATCGCCGGCTCTTTGTGCTCTTCTCCCCTCGGCCGAGGGGCACCCGGGGCATTTGTGCGGCCGCTCTGATCCCCGCTGCTGGTGACACACGTTCCTGCATGACACGTTCTGTCTTGCTCTGAAGGGGTTGCAATTTCGCCGTGTGTCGCTTTTAAGTGTGGTACCTCTGAGTAGGCAGCTTCCCTAAAAATGCAGTAACTGGGCAAGGAAAAAAAAAAAGTCCGAGTTGGAAGCCCTGTTTGCAGAAGTGTCTGAACAAACCAAGGAAGGGAAATGTACTTCTTCCAATGAGTGTGCAATTGGATGGATGGAGAACAGAGGGTCATTTATCTGTGCACCCTGAGCAAAGGGAAGAATGGGTGGGGAGAGAAATTTGGACATTTCTGTTTCATTAGATGTTCAGCAGGGTATTAAGTGGTGGGTTGGGGAATCTGTGTAAGTAAAGGAAAGGAGATCTGGGACAGGGTTCTGCCAGCATGAAGCAGCTGAATCATTGCCACTGTGGCTCTGCTGTATGTGTTCCATACCTAAAACATATGCTTTTTTCTGCTTTGTTTTTATAATGTTTTACTAACACTTAAAAATACACAGTTTTCTCTCAAAAAGATCTACAGAAATTGTGAAAGTGAGTTAAATAAGTTAGAATGCCTGGGAAAGCAAAGTGATTTGATCTTTGTTGCTAAATTTAGGAAAGAGAAAAATCAGTTCCCAGCAAAGAGAGCACAAAATAATGTTACAGCAGGTAGGTTCCTCTTTTGTTATTGGCAACACTGACTGGTCTTTTTATACAAAAACAGGAGTCGCTTCAATTGTACTCAATGTCTTCAGCATCCCTGGCTGCAAAAAGACACCAAAAACATGGAAGCCAAAAAACTTTCCAAAGATAGGATGAAGAAATATATGGCCAGAAGAAAATGGCAGGTAATGAAGAGGACATGGAATTGGGCTGGATATCCTAATAAGTCTCTTTATTTTTAATGTTTGTGATTCTGGGGAACACATCACACCAGGGGGTTTCTGCTGCTGGTGAAAGCTCTGGCGTGGCCAGGGTGGGAATGCAGGACAGCAGGTCTGGTTCCTGCAGCTGGGCAGTAGGAGGGTGCACAGCTGCACATGGATTACACAGGATGATCCCATTTCAGGTTACTAAAAGGCATATGAGCTCAAGTAAAGTTCTTCCTACTCTTCTGGGGCTATGCCTCTCTCTCTTCCCTGCCCTCTCTATGCCACTGAGGGCTGGGGGATTGTGTAATTCTTAACAAACCTGAACAGTTCAGGAAACTGATCTGCCTGGACTCCCTAAAGGTACCTTATTTTGTGGCAGTTTTATTCTACTAACCCAAGAGTTCTGTCCTGTTGGAACCCCAAGCTTCCCATGGATTCAATCAGATTGGTTTAAAAATTTCCTTTAACATATTCAGTCTCCATATCTTCTTTTTTCCAAATGCTGGAACTGGAGTAGCAGGTCCATCTGTGCCACGCTGATAGCCACAGGAGTTGCTCTGTGAAATCCTGGATCCTTTTGAGTAGCCTACAGAATATTAATTTATGTAAATCTATCTTATATTCCATCTTACGTTCTGCTGTACGTGTTTCTTGAAGCTCATGCAATACAAGTCTCCGTACTACAGCCCTCATGGTCTGAGCATATTTTAGTAGCCTGGTGGTTGATCCTTGATCCTGTCAGAGGTCTGCTCCCATCATGCAGATGGTGCTTTCTCATTCATTTCATATCAGCTCATTATCCATGTTGGACGAAATCCAGCCCAGCCCAGAAGGCTGTGGAGAGAGGCGTCCCCCACCAGAGTTCAGTTCCAGTTACACGGGACAGGGCTCCTCTGCTGGCCCTCCTCTCCCACAGTGCTTTTTATCCGCAGCTAACAGAGACATTCATTTAGGTATGAGTTCATCAGGGGAAGTTTATATCTGCAACTAAATTTGGTAATTCAGTCCAGCCTGCTCTGTCTCTCCTAGAACAACAGAGCTATATATAAGCAGTTTGTCCACCAATTCCAGCGAGGTTTGCAGAGATCCCGGATAATTTGTCCGAAGCACGATTGTTGCAGAAAATCACATGCCTGTTGGATTGGATTGATCAGAAGCCTTTTCTGTTATGTCTTAGAAAACAGGCCATGCTGTCCGAGCAATAGGAAGACTGTCGTCCATGGCAATGATTTCTGGTATGAGTGGGAGGAAGGCCTCTGGGAGCTCGCCTACCAGCCCTATAAATGCAGACAAAGCCGAGAATGAAGGTAAGGAATTTTTCTGCCCCATATTTTTATCTGTCTCTGAATCAATCCTACTAAAACTTCTAGCAAATTGCTAGAGACCAATCATTGAGTTGGATATTCCTGCACTCTTTCACTCTCTCGCTCTCTCTCTTTTTATCTTCCTATTTTTTTAAGAAATCTGTCAAAAATTCACTGTTCTTTTATTGTCCTGCTACTCAAAATGCCACAGTATAAGCACAGGCAGTAAACTCTTTTCTTTTTAAAGCCAAAGAATTAAGGGAGATTTGTCAGCTGCACTTTCTCTGAGTTTGGGAATGCATGTTTATACAAAGATGACAGTGATGTATTGCCTTCTCATGCAAGCAAGCAAGCAAGCAAGAAAGCAAGAAAGTATGAACACTTGCTGTAACCAAGGCATACACCCTGCATTAACCATGCTCCTCAGACAGAGCATTTAAGGAAATGTCTGCGTTATTCCCCTACGTCCCCAGATGAAATGTGGATTTGTGGTGTGTAACAGTCAGAGGTGCAAATGTTTGACACTACTGAAAATCAAGCGAGTAATTTTGACAAATCCACATAGACTGTGGGCCTGGTACAAGTGGAGCTGGTTTATCCCTCTGACTAGCAAAAGTCCAGATTTGGTTAGAAACAAATTCAAGGGGAAAATACAGAGGATTCGTAGGGTGGTGGCCCTGCACGTCCATTTCTTTCTATTTATGGCCTGAATCCTTGTCCAGCTGCAAAAGATTGGCACAAAGCTAAGCAGCAAACATCCTCACTGTCCCGTTAGTCTGACAGAATTAAGTGAAATAAAAGATGCTTTCATTACCATCTGGTAATTAAAAACTAAGATACATCTTTTGAGAACACGCCCTGTAAAATTGTTCACTACCTCTTTGCTCTCCTCCAGATGCTTTCCTCGAAGAAGTGGCTGAAGAAAAGCCCCACGTAAAGCCATATTTTACTAAAAAAATCCTTGACATGGAAGTTGTGGAAGGAAGTGCTGCTAGATTTGACTGCAAAATTGAAGGTACTTTGAATAAGCATGTCTCTTTCTTTCTTTCCCTCTTTGTCAGCTTTCTGCACTGGGCAGTTGTTTCACTTTTTCAATTTTTTCTTCTGTATTATTGTTGAGTTGGTGCCATTTTGCTTTACCAATATCTGCATGTCACAGTATGAATATGTTGCAATAACAGAAATTATTCGGAGCTTGTTCTGTGCTTGCCATAGAACAGAAGTCTCCAGGAGTCCACATGTGAATCACTAATTTAAAATAGCAAGTGGGAACTGTCATATGATTTTTGAGGGCAGGAACAGCAAAAGCAAAATGCAAAGTAGAACCATAAATTCCAAGAGTATACTCTTAGGGAGTGCTAGCCAGAGACCAAGGAGGTCAGTTGTCTGAAATGACAGACCAGTTTCAGGTCACCTCAAGATAACTTTAAGCCATACATGCATTTTATTAAAGGCAAACAAGTCCCTAACTGTATATGCATGAGAAGTAAAGATAATATTCTAGTCATATAAGTCACATCTAGAAAATACTTGTTTGGGGTTTTTTAACTTATGAGTTCAAGAAAGAAAACTCAGACTGGAATATGCAAAGTGTAAGTTTATGAGAAGATACTTAAGGACCATGGGCTTGGTCAGCCCAAAAGTCTGAAGGCCAAGACCACTGGCACTTCTACTGCAATGAGAGTATCCCAGCTGTTCATGAAAACTAGAAATTCAGAAAGAAGAGCTGTGAGAACAAAATGGGTAGAATCAGTACCATCCTGCACGTGTACAAGTTAATTTATAATCTTAAAATGAGGTTCAGAAACTGCCTCATGAACCTTCTGCTCACTCATTTCTGTGCTCCCAATCTTTCCCTGCCTGTGTTTCCTACCTCACAGTGGAGATGTGAGGATGGATTATTATTGCTGATGGATGCTCAGCATGAGGGGTGCTTGCACAAGTACTGCATGGAATAAAATAGATGGATGTACCACGGCTGACGTTCCAAACTTTGCAGTGTATTGCTGTAATGTTTGCTGGGTATTAGGGATTCCTGCACTTTATTTCTGCTCCGTGGGAAGTTATCCTCCCGTCACAGTCCAGAACTTGGCTGAGACCACAAACCTTCAGTTTGTTACAGCAGCCAAGAGTACTGTATAAGGGATTGTTCTGCAGCAGGCACTGTACAGCGCTGCTCTGGAGGCTTAGCAGAGCCGTTTGCTTTACAAAAGGCTCCGAAACTCCTGTTGAGATGCACAATCAAAATGCTTTTCTTAGACTTCCTCACTTACCCTAACAAACAGAAAATGGGACTGCAATGTACAGGACAGGCTGGCTTGTAAGGAGCAGATTAGGAGGAGGAAGATTCAGAATAACCACATTAAAGCAGCCTGAGAAAGACATTAAATTGTAGTTACAGCATGAACCACTTTACCCTTGGAATGCTAAATCTCGGTGTTGGGAGCTGTTGTCTCCAGAGAAGCTGCAGTGTAACGTGAGCCTCAGATGCACTGTCAGGAGTCCCCCGCTGGCTGATGGCTACAGCACACAAAAAGCTCTCTGCAGGCACTGCTGAAGGACTGGAGGGAGGAATCCAGTGAGTACCGCAGTGCTCACTTGCAGTTTTTGCTATACATAAAAAATTGTTTCAGGTAAATGTGAAATAAAAAAGCTTCACATCATCTACATTTATTTTAAATAGAGATCTAAGAAATATTTGTCTATCAACACATTGGCACATCCATACACAAGAATTAGAGCATAAGGTAATTAGCACTGAGTTAATGCTCGTTTATTGCAGTCACTGTTCTCTCTCCGCTCTTCCAGGCTATCCCGACCCTGAGGTGATGTGGTTCAAGGATGATCAGCCTGTCAAGGAGTCCCGTCACTTCCAGATAGATTATGATGAGGAAGGGAACTGTTCTTTGACTATTTCTGAAGTATGTGGGGACGATGATGCCAAATACACCTGCAAAGCTGTTAACAGCCTTGGGGAAGCCACGTGCACCGCAGAGCTCCTTGTGGAAACAATGGGAAAAGAAGGAGAGGGAGAAGGAGAAGAAGAAGATGAGGAGGAGGAAGAATGAAACAAGGCTAAAAAAAAAAAAGGAAAAAGAAAAAATATATTTAAAGACTCTCCTTCTAAGGCTCAGAAAACCAAGTTATCAAAAGCACCTTGTGTGAAACATAGGTCTTTGGGGGGTTGTTATTTCAGCATGATCAGTTGATACCTGTTAGCTTTATGTATGGGCATTACTTCAAACCAGCAGGCATTTTTAAGTTGCTAGCATGATTGGATTGACTTTAAGCAAGCCATCAACCAAGTTGCCCAGACTACTTTTAAAATCAAATGCATGGAAACCAAGTTATATTCTGAACATCTTAAAGAAAAATGGTCTATTTACTGAGCTTATTGCTCTTTACCATCACTTTTCTCAGCCAAAACCACAGCTAAGTTGGCTCCCCGAGATCTACTTTAAAGGAATCATTGGCCAGACATGCAGTGAATCTCTCCAGTCCTAAGGAATAGGCTGCTCCCTGAGCTGTATTTTCCGTAAGGGAAGGTTTGACACAGCCAGCACTGCAGTTTGTATGTTGGCATGGTTCATTTCTCATTTGCTTTAAGCAGAGTCTCACAGCCCAAACTTCAGACACATTTCCTGCCTCTGTCAGTGAGCTGTTAGTATTACTGGCTAACATTAAACATCCAGGTGGTTTCCCGAGATACTCCTGATCTTGCTTTTAGCCAGCTGATCCCACTTTGTCATCCTTCCCTTATGAAGCCTGTCACTTCAGTGCAGTTGCAGCTGCCTACCTAAGAAACAGACTGAAACACAAAGACTGAGAATATTTTCTGTGTTTCTGGTCAGTCTAATAAAGACTTATGGTTCATATATATGCTGCTGTGAAAAAACAGGTTATTGCACAATCAGTGATTTCTCTGTGCATGTGTGAATGGAATCCCAGGTTAGTTAAAGTTTTACTTGCATTTATTTGGCAATTGCAAAACAGATCTCAACTGATGATAAGCTGGAAACTCCCACAGATTTTTTGAGTAGCCAAAAAGATAGTAGCCTGGATTACAAATTCCTCTATTCTTAGCAATTTCCAAAGAATCTTAACCCATATAGGACCTACTTCTACCTTATGAGCTTGACTGTCTTGTTTTTGTCTCGAACCTGCACCAGTAAGGCTGCTGCGTTTTTTAATAATGCAGAAAAACAAAACAAAACAAAAAAAATCCAAACCCCATTTTTTTCCTCAGAAATGGTTAACGCACTCAGTAATTTTGCTTTCCTTTCACAGTATTGGCACTTTTTAATTTTTTGTTGTTGTTCAAAGGTAATATCAGAGGCTGCAAGGTGATTATGCATAATCCAAAACCAGTGTGTCTTATATCTATGTATCATTCCAAAAGTGATTCTTTTTCTTTTCCACTTTTTGTGTGTAAAGTGCAACCATTTGCATTTCAAAGGTTACCTCTTTTAAAAAAAGACATTACCTTAAATCGTCACCATTAAGTAGTCAGTGTACTTTAATACAGGTGTGTACATTATCAGCCTTAGGTTGTTTGATATTACCTAGTTGTGTATGTGTTTCATATGATTTGCTCTTCTACATTCAAAGTTCAACTAATGTGGATGACACGATGGTTTGTAACTGCTTTACTCTTTGTTGCTAAGTTCAGATTGCCAGCATGTCTTTTCTTTTTGATTGATAAAAATCTCTTGTTATACTAAACACAGTATTGCCACAATTCCTTATACAGAAAGGTTTTGAATCTGATTTAGAGCATACAGAGCTTTCCTCACTTTTTTTTTTTAATGTTTTAGGCAACAACGGGGTGTATTTTGTACCTTAATAAAAATATGCTAATGTTCTCCCTGTTTGTTAAACCATCAGAATTGCAAAGATGAGACCGCTACGGCTGTAGTTACTCACGGTTCCTAAATAAATACTACCACAAAGCACACTCCTCGTATGCTCTATTGCAGCGTCACCGTGTTCACCTTGGCCAGGCCTCTCCTCCTGCCCCTGAGAGCTGCTGGGCACACGTACCCATGAGGTGGCACCAGTGAAGGCCCCCTGATGTCTGTGGTGCTGCTGCCCTTCTCCTGCCCCGGCAGCAGGCTCGTGATGTGCGGAGCCTGCCCTGCCCCGGTGCTACCAGCCACAGCCTGGCGCTGGCACTCGTGGCCTTGTGCTCTGCCTCGTCTCCAGCATCATCACAGGCCTCAGTGGGAATGTGGATGGGGCACCAGGGTGGCTCTGGGTTTGTTTTACAGTTGGGAATTCCCTTATGGTGGGGAAACAGAGTTCTGAAAGACTGTAGGAGGAACACAGAAAAAAATCAGGGAAGTCTCACTGTAGATATGAACTTACAACAATATTTCCAAAAACTGTAAAGACAGAGATAAAGACAAATCTGCATGTGCTGCCTTTATGCAGACTTCTCCTAATATGCAGCCCAAGTCACCACAGACCACACAGGACCACACAGAAACTCCTTAAAGCAAAGATTGTGCAAACACCCTGCTTGTAGCAACATGTTTCTTGAGCAAATCTTCGGCCCTTCAAACAGTCATCTTTGCAAGCTGTGCCCCACTGTCTTGTGAATGTACCTGGCTTTGTTCAGTGGCTGCTGGTTTCCATCCAGGCAGGCACATGCATGAAGCAGGAAAGGTCTGGCTCTGCTGGGCTGCTCTGCGGGCACAGCAAGGGCTGTGGGTGCATGTACTGGCTATCAAAACCCACAGACGCAGTACTGGTGTTCCTGCACAGATCTTCCCCTCCCTCTCCTCCTTTATAAGTCCTTTTGTGTTCCACAGGCTATGAACTGCCTATTTTTCTTTTGCCCCAAGGATTTTCCAAGGAGTTTACCATCTCCCTGTAGCTTCCATTAACATCCATTCTAGTCTGCAGGAAACAATGACCTCTACTTCCAAAATTATGTGACACGCATCTAATTCAGCTCTGAGCAATTGACTCCAAGCTGTATCTGACCTTGAATTTTTTGTTTTGTTTGAAGAACAGAATTCTATTTCCACTGAAGAAAGATATTTTATGTACTTGAAACCCTGTCTCATTTTGCCTGCCATGGTCTAATAAAAGGCATTACCTCTTTCTATAAACCTTGTCTTGCTTGTATAATGTTTGCAGAAATCCACTCTTGGGGTGTGATAGGGCTGAAACCCAAATAGCAGAGATTATGCAAGACACTGGTACTGCCCTAGGTGGACCACTCAATTCTCCTTGTATTTCTTTTGTATGACATTCAGTCTTTTCAAGAGACATGGAGAATTTGGGACTGGCTGCTGTTTTTCACTACTCGTGTTTCTGGATTTACAGAAACTTAATTTACTTAATGACTGTCCTGTCCAACCTCTCAAGCATCCTGTGCGCATTTCTGTTTGATGAGGAGACCTTTGCTAAATGCATGCATGGCATGCAGATGGCTGGGTTTCTGCTTCCCTTTGCTGACAAGGAAGACAGCACTGGACTGCAGAGCCTTCTCCTCTGCAGTGACTCTCAGATTTTGAAAACAGAGACCTTTTGGTTTTTTTAAATTTTTTTTTACTTGCATATATGAATAATTAATGATTTGTTTCTCTAAAATTTCTTGGTATATTTACTGAAACATTGCACTAAAACATAGCTGTTTGAAAATGGAATTCTCATAAATCATCTTTGCATTTTGAGCCCTGTTGTCTGCAAGAGATGTGCACACGAATTTAATAGGCCACAAAAATATTCGTGTGGAAGCAGAACTTTCTGAGATGGGGAGTGAGGCTGTTATTCTGCACTGCTCATAAAGGGAATGCACCATGACATGCATGGGAAATAAACCGAGAGATGTTTATGGGAGTGGAGAAGTAACTCCACAATGCGTTTACAATTTCTGTAGGGGAGAAAAAATAAAAATTCTTCCATCATGGCTGTTCACAAAGGCAGTTCTGTCTGCCCTGATGAGGATGCTTCAATGTTTGTTGCTGGGAAAGTAATGCTTTCCAGGCTTCTGCTCTTGCAGAGAGTTTCAGCAGGAATTGAGTTACAACTCCTTATTCACAGAATTGTTCGGGCGGGAAGGAACCTCTGGAGATCATTCAGTCCAACCCCCCGTCAAGCCAGGGTCACCTGAGCAGGTGACACGGAACACGTCCAGGTGGGTTTGGGATGTCTCCAGAGAGGGAAACTCCACGACTTCCCTGGGCACCCTGCCCCAATGCTCTGCCAACCTCAGTGTAAAGAAGTTCTTTCTCATGTTGAGGTGAGAATTGCTCCTCGCCCTGTCGCTAAACCCCACCGAAAAGTCTGGCACCATCCTCTTGACACCCGCCTTTGAGATATTCATGTGCATTAATGGAGATCGCCTCTCAGTCTTCTCTCCTTTGAACCGTATTATAAAAGTCATGAAAACCTACGAGATATTCCAAAAATAACCGTACCAACTAACGCTATTAACGTCCCTAAGGACACAGCAGACCTATTTCTCCGTGCAGAGGGGCGTTTTGAACCAGCCCTAAAAAGCGAGCGAACAGGCCGCGATCCCCGCCCGGGAACCCCTCCCTGACTCCCGGGAACGCCGCCGCACCCGGCCCGAGCCCCGGCGGGCTCCCCGTGCCCGGTGTGAGGGGCGCG
>WEIT01035356.1:2384-34476 GCA_013389985.1 Dryoscopus gambensis
GAACATGACAATTAGTGGATGCCTAGAAAACATAACTTTTGTCCCATCTAATGGATCTAATTTATATGAAGTGTATTCAAAACATCACTTAAGGTTATTACCACATCTCTGAAATCATTTCATTCAACTGAATAACTGAAACACTTTATGTACCTTTTATTAATGCATAAACATGATTAATTTGCACTTTACTCATCTGAAATATTAAAATGTTCAAAGAAGCATAAAACCAGAAAATTACTGGACATTTCCTGCTTGTTGCTGAGTGAGACAGGCAGGTAGAATGAACCATAACCAACCTGTGACCCTTCCCTTCAATACTAATGTCACTAATGAATTCTGATGTCAACCAGAAACTCCATCAAAACAGTATGATCACTTGCCATCAGTCCCTTAGAACAACATAAAAATCTGAAAATTGAATAGGAAAGAAGTGTTTTGTTAAAGATGGTCTCGGAAAAGTGACTGCCTTTATATTCAGCTTATACAACTAATGCTGCATCTGCTTTTGGTTGACTACAGTCAGATTAAATTAGATCTAACACGAGGTACACACTGCTATACAGTCACCTCCAGCTGAGATTCCATGCAGCGCTGTTAGAAATACATTATTTTTTTTCAAAGATGCAGTGTGAAAGCAATGTTTTAATGCTCTAATACAACCGAAACTTCTCTTTCCCTTCCCAATAATATTTTCCAACACTGTAGCAACATGAATTACATAAAACCTCTCTGGGCCAGGAAAGAGTGCTTGAAGTATAAGCAGTAAAATCTCAATAATTCTGCTCCAGATCATTAAAAGAAACATTTTTTTTTTCCTGAATAACTGAACTAGGTAAAGAAAGAGAAATGACACGGCAGGAGAAAGGGAAAAAATTTTAAGTAAAAGAGATTATTTCAAATAATCAGAAGACAAATAAGGTAGAGTAAACTAAAGTTTATACTAGTATTAATGGGGCCATGATATGGATAAATGTAGGTCTGCAATATCCCATCTGGACAGACTGTGTTTACACTGTTTCCACTTCTGTAGGCTTTTAACTGGCTCCTTGTCTGATTGCATATAATTGCATTTTGATTTACTGTTGCTTCAATTCTTGTGTGGTTTCCATTACATGATATACTCATACCCATAAGAAAACTGTTCATCAGCAGATCA
Source organism: Dryoscopus gambensis (assembly GCA_013389985.1). Classification (NCBI taxonomy): domain Eukaryota; kingdom Metazoa; phylum Chordata; class Aves; order Passeriformes; family Malaconotidae; genus Dryoscopus; species Dryoscopus gambensis. Next base: position 3,544 of record WEIT01035356.1, read on the forward strand.
CACGGATTTGTTAGTTGGCTACCTAAGTTCTGCTTTATAAAATAAACATGTGCAAATTATGCATGCTGCTTTGTTGCTCTAGAACTGTTCAGACAGGACACACCTAAATCCTTTCAAGTTGCTAGAAAGAGCACACACCCTATGGTGAACTGAGAGGGGAGCACAGCAGACGCAAAGACTCAGTTTCCCCAGGCACACTGAGCTAGGGCCACCCTTCATGCAAGCAGGGTGTAAGCAGACAAGGTCTCTCTCATTGATACCCCTAGCAGTGGGGTAGAAATGGTAGTCTCTTGAAGGAGTCAGACTCAGCACAGTCCTGTCTCAACCACTCTGTTAATACCCATAAGAAGAGCACAAAGAATAGCAGGAGCCTAATCCTGTTTGTACAGCAAAAGATGTGAGGAGAGTATTTCTCCTGCCCGCTGACAGCATGGCTGAGATCTCCTTGCAGCACACATCCCCTGAATTCTGTCCAAGCATTGCAGCATTGTCTTTGCAGCACAGACTTTGCTTTAAAAGTCATCTTCTGGCACTCAGTTTGCAGAATAGCTGGCTGCTTGGCACCCTCCGCACCAGATGTTACCTTGTAAACTCAATGAACAGATGCCTATTCAATTCTCACAATAAAAGAATAATCAGAGTTACCACTTAATTCTGTGATTCAAAGTTAACGATATTTAAGATTTATAAATATGCAACAGAAGCCTGTTAATTCTGTAACTGTACTAAAAAAAAGGCACTTAGCTCAGGAATGAAACAAATATTTCATAAATATGCCTAAGAATTAGTATTTAATTTATTAGCAGTTTTGGCAGAACAACTGCAAAGAAGATTGCAGTTGTGAAGCACGTTTGTCATTTGACAAAGGGGAGGCTGTTACTCAATATATTAACAATACTAGGTTTATTTTCTTTTAACTATTCAAAAAATACCTGCCTGAAAAATTCTCCAGATCAGACTGTTTACTTCTAATCTCAAGGTGGATTTCACACCATACTTAAGAGACCAGACACCAAGGAGCACTGCATCACAGATCCTGTTATATTTATGAGGCCAGTTACAGGTTTACAGTAATCAGAAGTTTCATGGAAGGAGTTCTCGGGCCCCTGTTTCATAGACGGATGACTATGGCACTTCATATGCCTTTTTTGACTCCTCCACCACAGCTACTTCAATCTCAAGTGCGATAGATGGGAAAAACTAGACATCAAAACAGCAGGTTAAATTAATCATAAATCATTGCACTCCGTCTATTTATGCATTTATCCTACTCTGTGCATCTAAAGTTGAATGAAGTGCCTGGAGGTTTTTGGTTGAGCAAACTGAAGCAATGAAAACAATTTCCTAAATAAAATATAAGCATTGTCAAGAGGTCATAAATAGAAGTCCAGCAAGATGAGTTTCCACCTCAAAAGGAGCAGAAAATTGGTTCCTTCAGACCCACAATCAAATGCACCAGTAAGTGAAATTTTGCATATTGAAACAGAAAGACAGAGCACTGCAAAATGTGATAATCGTGCAAGTTAAAAAGGTTTTATATCATAGCCACTGCTGTCACCATAAGGTTAGTGAGACAGTTTATATAAACCACACCAGCTTGTTCATCCTTCAACAACATATTCATTCAATACCAGCCCCTGTTTTTGTTTTCCATGAAATCAAATGTTGAAGATCAGTTATCAGTTATACCAATTTTAAAGAATTTACCATTCCCTCAAACTCAAGGATTTCTCTCCCTTACTTCTGGCAACTGCTCTTTCATTGAAAAATAATAATATAAGGCAGACAGTGAAATATTCATCCTGAGTCTTAAAGTTCAGAGAACAGCTACAGGAAACAGCCAAGATTTTTTAAAATTATTTTTTAAGTAGTTGCTAAGAAAAACTTAAAGGATCAGGCACAGTAGTAGAAAAGAGCTGGTAAGACGGTACATGTAAGAAGATTTAGAAGGAAAACATATCCCTACTCAATGATATTGGTCTAACATCTTGGACCCAAAATGCATAATATTTGCCATTTTTTAACAACTTGTAGATGACACTAATTTACTCTGGAAGGTAAAGATAAGGGCAAGGGGTGAAGTATTGCAGTAAGACTTGAAGCCATGTTAAAACTAGGAAGAACCAAGGGTCAGTAGGAGCAGATGTGTACAGTGAAATAGTTGCTGCAGAAAACCACACATGATCCACGTTTCATCATTTTTTCTTTTTCTTTCTTTTTTTCTTTTTTAAATTTAATTAGGGCTTATTCCAGTCTGCTCCCACAGGTTCAATGTCTGAGGATAGGACACCCAAGCTGCACTTCAGGAGCTCATCTTTTGGTTTAATTACATCTGAAAGGAATCAAAGTCATCTTCTGTGTGTACAAATGCATGGTAAGTAGAGACAATGAGGAGATTTGCTTCAAAAGCACCCTTCTGTTCCTACACCATCAATACAAGTGCACTTTTTGTAGCTCAGAACCTAACAAATTAAATAGCAGGTAAAATTGAAAACACATCATTTGAGAGTGCTGGACATGTGGAAAAAGCCAACAATCATGGCTTTGTACACAGGGTGATGAAGTCTTCGGTAGGTTATTATAAGGCACAAATGAGGTTTCAGAGTCACAACAGTCAGCCCTTCAAACAGCTCACCTCAATGCTCATGAAAGTGAATGTGCTGTGTTTTGCTGGGATAGAGTTAATTTTCCTCACAGTAGCTGGTATGGAGCTGTGTTTTGGACTTGTGACCAAAAGGGTGTTGATAACACAGGGATGTGTTTGTTACAGCTGAGCAGGGCTGACACAGGGTCACGGTCCTTTCTGCCTCTCACCCCATACCAACAGAGAGAGGCTGGGGGCATGCAAGGAGCTCGGAGGGAGCACAGCCAGGACAGCTGACCACAACTGACCAAAGGGATATTCCAGACCATATGGCATCATGCTCAGCATACAAAGCTGGGGGAAGAAGGACGAAGGAAGAGGACGTTCAGTTATTGTGTTTGTTCTCCCAACTCACCCTAAGGATGATGGAGCCCTGCTTTCCTGGAGATGACTGAACACCTGCCTGCACATGGGAAGTGGTGAATGAAATCCTTCTTCTGCTTTGCTTTTTTGTGTGGCTTTGGCTTTACCTGTTAAACTCAGCCTGTGAGGTTTCCCACTTTACTCTTCCAATTCTCTTTCCCATCCCACCAGGGGAAAGTGACTGAGCAGCTGTGTAGTGCCTAGATGCCATCTGAGGTTAAACCAGAACAATAAATCAAATTACTAGGAAAGGAAGGGAAAACAAACAGAAATATCATTCTCTCATCACAAAAGTTTCAGCCTTATCTCCTGGTTTCTCTACCCAAAAAAGACATGGAAAAATTGAATAGACCAATAGGAGGGTGGCAAGTATACTCAATGGGATGGAGCAGCTTCCAGGTGAAAATAACTACACAGTTATTTTCAGCCTGGGAAACCAATGACTAAGGATAGAATGTGACAGACATTCACAGAATCATCAGAGGAATGAAGAGGGTGGAAAGGAATCTGTTCATCCTATCTGAAGATACAGAGAAGAACAGCAGCATATCACATCTAACTGGCATGCTACAGAACTAGCAAAAAGATGTGGTTGTTCACACAGCACATCATTAAATTGTGTGCAAGTCCTTGCCATAGGAAGCTGTAAATGCTAGAAGTTTACATGCTCTGAAAAGCTGACTGGACCAATTCATAGGAATGATAACCTGTCAAGGGCTATCACCTCTGGCTCAGCTAGTCTTTAAGCAATGAAGCACAGCAATACAAACTATTTTTTGGAAATAGCTATACCTGCCTGTCCTCCTCTACTCTTTCCTAGGTTTTAATTTCAGAGCTGAAGCCCAAGTATTTTGTTAGATGAACTTTTGATCTGACCCAGTGTGACTGTTCCTGCATTAGCCTTTCAGTCACTAGTCAATGGAAATAATCCAAAAAATCAAAAATCAGAAGTTGATTCTGAACTGAATTAAAAAAAGCTGACTCAACAAATTTGATTTATTTTTATTTACTCTGGAACATGATATTAGAGACTTAAATTTATAACCCAGATTTGTGCTGGGAAAAGAGTTTACACGTCACAGTCCTACACAAAGATGATGGAAAACTCTAAACGTAACAGAAAGCCTAAAGTTGACTTTCAGCATTCAGTATTATTACTTCTCAATGTATTTTTTCCTGCCCAATGAAATTTCCTAGCAAATGATCATGTTTTTAGCATGCTAAGACCAATTTGATGAAAATTTCAAATACATGATGGAAAAGGGAAAGTGTCAGCAAAGCATGTCAGTTATTAATGACATACTCTAAATTATGGTAGGCTGAACACTCCCAGCAAGCTGGGGGATTTGATTGTAGTGATTTGAGTCTGTCTTACAGAATTGCACATTTTGCGGTTTGGACAATATTTATTATACCTTAGAGAGCATAACCAAATACTTTTACAAAAGCAAACATTTAATAGTATTTACTCCATTTCCTTCCTTCCTTCCTTCCTTCCTTCCTATTTCGTTTGGGTGTTTGGGTGTTTCCCTATTCCTTTCTTCTGTCAAAGGTCTATTTGGGAGCAGTTTGCTAAAGTCCTAGTTTTCCCCTACCTCTTGAAACCCACATGGTAATTATCCTAATCTAAAATTATCCAGTTTTGCAATGTGCTCATTTACAGCTTAAAAAAAGAGATGACAAATGGATGAGTGATTATAAAAAAAAAAAAAATTGGTCCCTACACTTTGTGAACTGTGATTTTTTCCTATTTACAATGGAGCCCAAAATGCTGCATATGTTGGCTGAGTGTCACTAATGCTAGTAACTATTGCTCCCAGCTGTTTTTTCTTTAAATACAGGATACAGTTGAAATAAGATCCGTATCTGCCAGCACTGGGCTTCCCTGGTTTTGAGGGGGAATCAGACATGTCCTCATTAACTGTGACCATGATTACTTTATTCAACAAGCCCCATACACAAACCAGCAACACGCAGTTAAAAATTGATGACTGCATCTTGATGAAAGTGGTTATTTCATTTCCCAGTGGTAAACTGGACCTCCTGGGAATTTTTTCCCCATCTTCTTTAACCATTACCACTAACTAAAACTCCAGTTTCAAAGAGCTGTTACGAACAAGCAGTTAATAAGGCAGCTGTCTATGGCTTCAGCCACTCTATGGAAACTAAGATATCATTTTGAAGGTGATGACATAATTCACAAGGAAATGGTGATTAATCCATCACACAAACTAGGACACTTCAGACTATGAGTAAAAATGCACATTATTCATTTGATCCAATTATTGTTCCAGATATCATTCTACAGCAGAGACTTCAATTTTTTTTTTCGATCTTGAATTTAATCTTTGTAGGAAGAAAAGAAAGAAAAAGATGGAAAAAAACCAAATCAGAGGTGCAGATAGAGTTTGGTCTTGGATTACTACTGGGTTATGAATGTGGCTGTGGGAGAGGGTTCTGGCCCCAAAGGTATCTTGTGCCACAGTAAAGTCCCTTCCTTAATCCCTGAGGTATTCCTTGGGCAGAGCCTCTGAAGTGGAGGGCACTTGCCCTGCTCATTGAAGCCTGCATATGAAAATTACCATTATTTTATCTTCAGCATCCCTCCTACAACTGACTCAGTGATAAGAAAAGGTTTGGGTCCAAGCAATGCTTGCAGTGACCCTGTATCAGTGACCTAATTGCTTTTCACCTCAAGGCAAGAGCTGAGGTCTGTGGGTGCAAGGATCTCACTGCTCACTGGCCAAGAAGCAGCTGGCCATTCCCAACCCAGAGGACATGAAAGCTTCAAATGGTGGTAAATTAAGCACAGGTTAGTTTGGGAGCTCTAATCAAATGCAAGCAGGTTGCAATTGAGAGTTTGGAAATCTGGGCTGACAAAGCCCCAGGAATGTTCAGTGCTATACATACAGCACATATACAGATGCAGATAAAATGAGAGCTCCATGTTATGCATTTAAGAGGTTTGTTTCAGCCCTCACATTATAGGATTGGTGTGCCTTATACAGGAGTGTTACTCTTCATTGCCATGACTTCATGAAGTCTGCAGTGAGACAGACTTATACCCTAAACTTTGGTACACCCCAATGTACTCTGGCAAACTGGAAATCCTGTGTTACTCAGGCATCCTTTGTCATCCAGGCTCCTCTACCAGGGTTATACTTTTCTATGAGACGTTAAAAAGAGGCTCCTGAAGAAGGTAAACTAAAGGTCTGAAGTGATCACTGTACCACTTTGGAACAACAAATCCTGTGCTTACTTCAAGGCTGGAAATGATATCTCAGGCACAATCAAGAGTAAAGCATGAAAACCAAACGAACCCTTTCAACACAGGCATTGCCCCAGCTTTTACTAAGCATCCAGCTGCAGACGGCTCATTGTTAGCACATAGGCACTTATACTAGCTTTTTAAATTCCACAAAAAATGGATTTGGAGTTTTGTTCACATCAAAAGAATTATAACAAAGAAACAGGAGACTGAATTTATGATTAAGAAAAGCAGACACATTCATTTTCTTTTCCAAAGCAAAGCAGCACAGGAAAACCAGACTACGGCTGCTGAAGGCATTCAGTGATGAAGAGTTTAGATTAGCATGCAAACAATAAAATGTTTGACTACATAAAAGATAACCTGAGTACCAGGACTATATTTTATGCAAAAACTAGTTATAAAACTGCTGCATAAACGATCCCCATAGGGATAATTTAGGGAAAAATAATCTGAGATATTTACGTACCTGACAAACACTCCAGACTCTGGGAGATTTTTCTGCTGTTTATATGCCAATCGTCTAAGCCTACAGTGCTTGGCCATGATATCCAAAGTCAGGCTGACCATAGCTGCCAGCCTTGAGGCTGGGAGCAGCCTGGCTGTGTAAGAAGGGCTAATCAGCCCAGGTGGAATATCACGCTCAAGCAGCCTCCCAGTGCTGTGGCTAGTGTGTTCACACAGCTCAGGTGTTACTGCAGCCTGCCACAGGGACACGTCCTAGGGTGATAAAGCTAACAGGACAGCTGAGCTCCAGACCACCTGCATTAACATTTCATCTGAGCAATGGTCCCTAAACCCATTGCAGAATGGTTGGAGCCCAAAGGATGCATCCTCCTCACCTTCACTTTTTGTGCCCTGCATCTCTCTAAAAATATTGCTTCCGCCTTATCAGCCTCCCCACTGCTGCACACGTCCCCAGTGAAATACCATGTCCTACCTTGTTCCTGCATCCTTGGTCCAGAGCTTCTGCCAGCACAGTGAAATACGCAGAAGAGATGGAAGCCTCTTCTTCATACTAGAAGCATCACATGTACCAGAGCATTGTACATTGATCATGTGCCTATTTATTCCATTTTCTTACCTTGTAGTGCTGGCATTACACTTCTCTTGCATTTTGGGCAGCAGCACTAACACTGAATAATCAGCAAAATAGACACATTGTAAGAGCTTATGAGCCACAAGCATTTTGCAAGCTGGAGTTTGGCCATCATCATCATAAAATGAAAACAGACCAGGTGTAGAAAAGTCTGCAAATATCAGTTTAGAGAGAGCTTTTTCTTTCTTCAAGGGAGATTAGAGGAGCTTAGTTTGTTTAGTCTAGCAAAATGAAGTGAAACAGCTAAGGAGAAAGGTAAGGGAGGATGTGTTTGCTCTCTATTAAATATTAATTAATACTCTATTAATTATTAATAAAGAACTATTCAAGATAAAAGGTAATGGTGTCACAAAACAAATGGATAAAGGTTATTCATGAATATATTTAGGCTAGGAATGCAAATAAAGTTCCTAGCCATTAACTGGGCTTGGAATCAGTCTTCCAGTGGGAAAAGTGGAAGGAAAAGACCTCAAACACTTCAAAAATGATGGCTCTGTCAAGAGACTGTATGTTCCTGAATTCCATGAGCCAAGAGAGGGTTCAAGCCCTCTAGCCCAAATCTGTTCTTTCATCTCACTTCTGAAAGAACATGCTAAGACCTAGTTTCCAATGTCCTCTCCTAAATCTTGGGCAAAGAGAAAGTCAGTGTTTTCTAAATACAGGGGGGAAACCCCCAAAGTCTCAGAGAGTTTTGATAAGTGCTATTTGTATTTTACATGATGAAGTCCACTTACCCTGTGAGGTGGAATGAAAGAGCTATGTGGCCGCCTGCCCTGCTGCCAGATGTTTATGGGAGTTCACAGCTACCACCCTGGCCTGTGATTAAACTAGAAGACTCTGAAGTTCATCATCAGTATCTGTAAGTGCATAGTTCTCCTAAGAACCACCTCAAATACATGGATCCATCACCAGAAGCATAAAAAGAGACATGTGATTACAGAGGCAGTGGGGGATGCTCCAAATGAAGTTTTCAAGACAATATTGTTTAAATCTCAACTGTAGTACTACACTGACAAGCTTGCCTATTGAAAGATATAGGTCAGTGCTCTGTCATAAACAAATGATCTCTTTAATACAGAGGTGGCATTGAATATTTACACAAAACATATCCATTATAAAAAGTTGTTTCCTGATATAAGTCATCCATCAAGCAGTAAGGCTTTATTGTGAATGGTGGGGCAAATGCACTGGGGAATATCATTACATCAAAATATAAGCTTTTACTTCAATGCTTTGTTGGCAGAGAATTTAAATTCTATGTGAAAAGCAAGAGAGTAGAGAAGTAAAAGACATTTGAAATAGAATGGGAAGTACACCAGAATGATAAAAAAAATAAGAGATCAGTAAGAAAAGTCAAGTTTTCACCAACAACTTTAAAGAAGAGTGTTAAGAAAATAAATATGGGTATAGACGCATGGGAAATGGACTGTGGTAGTTTAAGGAATGTAAGGGAACTTTAAAGACTGAATCTTGGACTTAATCCCATTTAGAAAAAATATTTCTAATACCCGCTTCATAAACCTCTTAGAAGTTTTAGTACAGTTCCTAGTGAGAAAAGAATCCACAGAATGAGCCAATATGTGGCATTTATGTAACAGCGTATTCAAAAGGCTCCCATAGTCAGAGAGAGCCTTGCAATCATGGCTACTCCATGCCCAGTAAGTGGTTCTTTCAAAGCAGGGTTCAGGTGCACCATTTCACAGTCAAGAATAATTTGCTCACATCCTCCTGCCCCTTCTATTGCATTTGCTTTCTGGTTCAGCAAGTGACTATAGGTCACACATAAAACTAAAATGTAGTAAAGAAACAAATCCCAGGTTACCCACATAAATCCCTTGGTCTTCCATTGGTATGATTTAAATTTAGTTGCTATGACTTAAACCCCACTTTCAATGCACTCGAGTAGCCAAAAGAATTTCCACCTTTTTTCCCCTGTTAAAATAGGTTCTTCCATATTTTCTTTGTTCTATAGGCATAAAAAACAGTTACACAGGGTCACCAGCCAGGATTAGCAGGATAATTAGTCTTGTCTGCGGAAGCAGAACTGTCAGTCCCTCCATCTCCTGGCACTGTGCCTGGTGACCAGCAACAGCTGTGACTGGAAGTTTTATGGGATAACCAATCAACACTAGTAGGTAAGAAAAACAAAAGAAAAGAAAAATCCCAGAAAACCAAAACCTCACAATGCTAGAAAAATGCACAAACTACTCAATTTTCACCATTTTCAGGAGGTTTTATTTGTTTGTTTGTTTACATTCATTATGTGCATAGGTCCTATAGGAGTATTATCTACTATCAATAAGGAAAAATTAACCCCTGCTTCTAAACCAGCATTTCTGTATTGGGATTTCTGACAAAAAAAATATGACATTTATACAAAATAAATACAGAAAATTGCTAAACTTTACTTACAAACCTGTTCCCCACAGAAACCACAGATGTGCAATGAGATGGGCAGATTCACTAGGCAGGATAGAAATCCAGAGGTCTGTAGAGTCTCCATATATTCCATGAATTATACTTACATAAGACTGTCTAGTGAAGTGTATTAGAATAAATGCCTTAACCCCATCAATACTTGCCTCTGCTGAAGTTTGATTTCTGGCTACACTGATCTGGAATTTTTTTTACCTTCTGAAGAAAAGTGGTGTGATGACAACCACTACCAGGGGGTGTGCAACTGGTGCTGGAACTATCGATAGATTTTGTTTGTTCATTTTAGTTATCATCATTCAGATGCCTGATGGTGAGTTACTGTCAAGGTGCTCAGAAATTAGTAAGATGATCATGTCCTACTTTCACTTACATAGTTACCATCACTGGGAATGAATTGAGAAATTAAAGAGAAAAGGGGAAAAGAAAGATAAAGGGAGCAGGCCCTGATTTTCTGAGGAGTTGAGCACCTTGCAATGCCATGTGTGACAGACCAGGAGCAGAGGCAGCACACCAGATCAGCATCTACCCAAAACTGAAAAGGACAGTTTAGTTACCTGTCAGATATTCTGACAGCCTACAGAAGGAACATTCCTCTCTGTTATTGACAAACCATAAATAAACTGCAATACTGGATCCAGAAGAGTTTCCAGTCAGGAATGAATGTAATTGCAAATCAGCTACTGTTTGTTTTTAAATGACTAAAATACCAAAGTAATCTCAGGAACTCCTCTGGAAAATGGGATTTATAATGAAAAATATTTGCTGAAAAAGCAAAAGTGAGAGTACAGTTTGCCTTCCCATTTGTCTTTTATGGTGCTTGACAAATTGACACACAATTGTTAATTATGGGCACTGAGTGCCACATGATTATGAATAAAATATTCCAGCTGATCAGAGCATAAGTCTAATAGCATTTCCAGGAAATTAAGTAGCATTCTTACAGATACTGAAGCCTACAAATTTCAAATCATGACATAATTAAATTTCTCAAGCAGATATTCAAAATGTTCTTAATTTTTAGTTAGCATTTAACCATATCGCAACCTGAAAGTGTTCTCTGGAGAAATGTTTTGCATGCAGGCTTTACCAGCCACTGTGGGACACAAATCTGCAGATCACTGAAAATAATGCAGAAGAATGTAATCTTGGACATTTTTTGTGCAGGGTGTTTTCTGAATTTTTCTTGAAAATGGAGAATAGAGAAAAGTCAGTTTTCACTTTAGAGGTGTCAAAAAAATGTGAAAATACCTAATAGACTTGGGATGAGGCTGCTGCAACAACATAGTAACCAGAAGTGGAGAAGTCGACACCTCAAAGGGTGAGCCAGACTACAGTACAGAAAAAACAGTGTCATGAAACGTCTATGTCTTGGAAAGACACTTGGAATTTGCAATGTTTTTAGTTCCTTATTCAAGAACAGGATTAACCATACCTGCCCATTGCAGAAGGGGGTTGCACATATTTGTCAGTGACCACTGGACCCTCTAGGTCTAAGAAGTACAAGCAAGGATCATCATTCCTTCAGCAAAGTGCACACCGGCTTCTTTGTCTGGTGTTGCTCAGCTCTGAAAAGTAAGTGACTCTGCTAACAAAACATTTTTGAAGAGAACAAACACAGATAAACTACTCAGCACAATCAACGGTCTTCTATTCAGCACACTAGATATTTCTAGTTCAGGCTAAAGATACAATTCAACAGTGTTAAGATAAACTCTTGAACAGAGGCAAATATTTCAATATTTAACTGTGGATAATGCTCCTTGTGGGTCCCGAACTCACTTTGCCTTGAGACAGCTGCAAAGGATCCTCATCAGGTTCCTCTTGCACGGGGAGCTGCCAACACAACTGATCACCTATGGCCTCAATGGCTTGATCTTGCTAAAGCACAAAGATGGTCAGTGCGCACCGAGAAACGCCAGGAGATTATGAGATTGTTAGAATGACTGGAAAGCCTTCAAAATAAACCAGAGGCACAAAGCTACCTCTACTGTATAGTCTTCTCCTTCCATGGAGGCTTCATCTTTGTCAAAATATTGATAAAGCAATTCACTAGTCAGCGTCATGTTCTCAGGTACTCAGCACCTCCAAGCACAGGTTTTCAGAAAGATCAGTTCCTCTCCCATTGCATTTTCCACATTAAAGTAGCATCTTTTAACACAGCAGAGCACCCCACAGGTCCCTCATCACTATTTCTAGAGAGGATTTCTGGGTAGCTGAACCTTCTCTTTCACATCCTATTGAAACCCCTAGGTGTGCACTCAGGGCTGGGGCTGGAATCCGAACCTTACTGGAAGATGCCTCCTGCTGTGACCCCTGGGCATATTTGAAAACAGCCAGATAATCAGGTATCTCCTCATCAAAGCCAATGAAACCACTGCAATCTATTCCAGTGGAAGTAAGATATGGAAGGCAAATGATTTTAACAGCTATCTGCAACCAGTTTTGACATACAGTATAAAGCACTGGGTATATTATTGTCTATACTGCTTAGTTTCTGTAATATCCTCCTAGAAGAGTTGAGGAAATAATTAATGTTTAGGAGAACATCAGAAGGAGGATGTGTAAAATGGATACAAGCTGGGAGGGGAAGGGTGAAGGAGCCTGGCAGGGGGCTTGGCATAAAAAGGGGAGAAGGATGAAGGAAAGCGAGGAAATGAATGAAAAGTGGGTGAAAACATACTACTGAACATAAGAACATGCAGTTTGATCAATAGTTCAGAAAAATGATACAATCTTAATATTTTTTGGTTTTTTTCCCTGCCGTTTGAGAACCTGAATTATTAAAACAAATAGGCTTGTAAAAACACTTGTTCATCCTGCAGCCAGTTTAACTCACTGTACGGCTCACTGATCCAGGCTGACAAAGGCAAGTGTTAATGAGCAGTTTGCAAAATATGGTGTCAACTTGTGAGCACGGGTTCAGAGGGCTCCAGGCTCCAAAATGACATGGACATTGCTTGAACAGCTGGCCAATGGGCAATTCCACTCAGTCCTGTATCAAGAAGAATTTAATTCTGGTACATTTAATCCACTAAATTAACTATTTTGGAATCAGATTTTCTAATCTTCAGATATTTTTAAAGGCAACTACTCAGCTGAAGGAATTCTCAGCATGAAATACAAATATTTATAAAACAGAAGTCATGCTGTCTCCATGTTGCAGTTCATTTTTCACTGTAATTTTTACAAACTGTGAGAAACATTTTATCTATTTGCAGCTAACTCAGAGGCTTTTTTTTTTTCTGTAGCCAGTTCAACATAATTCCATTTTCTCTCATCCTGCAGGGCTGGATTAAAACAAAATCCATCACTCCTCCACCTGCTGCAAGAGTAAAGAAAAAAGTTCTCCAAAAATCCATCAATCCTCAGCCCACTTTCAAGGAGAGAGTTCTGTGATTCTTGTTCAATATGAGTGATCTCTTGATTTGGAGTTCGCAGACCCCTTTTTCCCCCAGCTAACAGCCTGAGCTTCTCAGCACTAGCCTGCACAGCAGACCCTCAGGGTCTGAAGCCAAGGAGAAGCCTCCCCTTTAGCTAAGTCCTCCTGGTCTGTCATGTAGACATGAGAAAAATAATTGCTCTGTGTGCAGAGAAAATTTAGCAAATTGAAAGTGAAATAGCTGAAGTGCAGGGTAAAAAAAAAAAAAAAAAATCTTTACAGAAGAGAATTTCAGTTTTCTCTCCAATCTACTGGGTAAAATATCTCTTAGTAACTTCGTTTTTACATTTTAGACTGTTTCCCCCTAAGGTTAACTACATCCTTCCCACATGAGACACTGCCTTGGTGTCTTATGTATCTGTTTTCTGCTATTGCAACCCAGGCTGCCTCCAATGAACATCCATCACCACAGGATCCGCACACTTTTTGGTCTATCATGGGAAACGGCCTTTATGAAAGACACTGTGGCTTTCTACCATGAAAATGTCTACAGCACTACATACAGTAGAATTATGACTTCTATAAAGAAGGGGAAAAAAATAACCCAGACAGGATATGAGGAACATCTGTTTATATGAACACCCTTACGATCAGCAGTCTGAGCATGAGAACCGTCAATATATGGCAGACAAAAAGCACTCAGAGCGCACACGAAGAAATAAGACTTGAAAGGTAACATTTTAAAATAAATTGTTTCTTCTCAGAACTGAATTAAACCCAGATGATCACTCTAAGTTAATACAGCAACATCATGGAAAAGTGATTTATCCTTTAATTGCCATAATATTATCATTTACAAAAAGCACATATGATTGGCAAATCCGATTTTGTGTACATCCTGAACAAGTCAATTAGCACTGACACTATCTCCTGCAATCACTCTCTAGCCAATTGCTTCCTATAATTTTTTTTCATAGAAATCATCTGTACTCATAGTTCTTAATGAAGCAGGTAACTAGTTTTGCATTTCAGTAATTCAGTTCCTTCAGCTAGAAAAGTTTACACATTTCAGTTCACCCAATCTTCTGCTGATTTACTTCCATGCACATCAAAATATAAATTTTACTAAACCATGTTTATTGCTACGAGAATAGGCACTTAATATGCACACGGCATTTAGACATGAGTGAAAATTATAACACTGTTTACACACAGTATCAATAAAACCCTCTTGTTTTTAACTTTAAAACTGCAGTAAAGCAGTGATCATATCTGCTGACTAAGATGGCTAAATCCCTAATAGAAATTGCCAAAATAACTAACTTCCTTCACACATTTGTCTCAAGTGGGAAAATAAACTTTTTTTGACTTTTTTTTTTTGCTAATTTCTTTCCAGTCTGATTCCCCAAATCTTTAAAAAATAATTTGTGCCTGGAATTCTAAAATGATTAGAAAATACAGAAAATATTATAGCAAATACATTTTGATTTTTGCACATTAATTTATCCCAGAGGTCAGTAACTCCTATTCAGCTAGGAGACTGACACCAGTAGCACATACATCCAATTCAAAGAGCAAAACCAATATGTTTGAATATCTAGTTGTATAAGGGATTAAGTTCATGAGAAATTCAGCAGTCACATTTGTTTATTTATGTTTCCATGTGTCAAACTCTGAAAAACAAACAGCACTGCTGAAATTATGATCTGTTCACAGATAAATGACAAAGAAGAAATGAGGCCAACCTAATAAATTATTTGTTCACTGCATACAATTGACCCTCTTCTGCCATGTCCTCAAGCAAATATCCCATCACTTTTAGTCCACAGAACAGCTGTTGCACTGCTTCCTGGCTGTGTGCAGGAAGTTTGTTTAAATAAGGAGCAAGAATTAAGGACAAATTTCAAAATAAGTGGGAAAAAAAGTTACTACCCTACTCTTTAAAGAATTCTGGACTCATTTTATTAAACTACAATATATCACTTTTTCTTTGCATGGTGAATCTTCAATTTATGAAGTGTCCCATTTAGCATTATTACGAAAATAGACTTCATGGCTTTTAATTGGTTTCCTTATCAGTCCCTGAAAAACAGTTTTTAATAAACTAGGAATGGACTAACTCATTCTGCTAATTTCAAATCCATGCTCTGCAGAGTAGAACTCAGATATAATGTGGCTTCTTTCAGCTTAGGCAGGAATGAGGGATAGAGAAGAGAGGGACAAAATATAAAAAGATACTAAAAGAAAAGGATTCTTACCAAAACTACAAACTCCTGCAAAGGGGATAAAACTGTACCACCTTCTTCATCCAGAACAGCCTCTCAGACATTTGGAATTGTGGCTGGATTCCTAGAGGATGCAAGACCACAGGCAGAGCTGGGGATTTGTGGGCAGCTCCTCAGTTCTAGTGAGGTGTGTGTGGGGAAGCACAGATGGAACCTGACTGAAAGGGACCAGCAGAGACAGGAGAGACGTTTGGGTTAGCTCAGTCCCTGCCATCATGTGCCTTGCACCAGCAGGGCAATGCCTCTGCCGTAGAATGTGCTGGGGAGGGAACTGCAACCGCTCATGCAGACTGGAACAATCTTGGGCAGGGATGGTGGTTTGCTCCTTGCAATTGTGTCACATTTACTTCGTGTCCTGCCCACACTCTGCTGTGTCAGTAATGAGGGAAATGCAGCTTTGTGCTGTTTTTCCTCCCGAGATACTAATAATTTCTGGAGAACAGAACCTCTGTACTCAATATACTGGATCATGTGCCTTCAATTACACACCAGCTCTCAGCTTTTTGGGAAGAGCCAGTGACTAAAATCACAAGGATCCAGGCTTTGCTGAGTCTTACCTTGTGTAATTCAAGCCTGTCAGCAGGATCCGTGTCTGCATTCACATTCAATCTCATGCAATCAGCTGCGTAATGGCCAAGTCCTGCTTTTAATGTCTCGATGAATGATGTATTTATTATTTGTGCCCAAGATCACAGGGTTTTGTCTAAGAGAGGAGATGACAGTGGGGAGCAGAGCTTGCTGAGCGTGATTTTTAAAAGCCCTTACAACAGCTGTAGCACAGTGGCATGGTCCTGGCTCCAAGCATGCCATGACCACCCAGGATGGGTCTGGCCTGGAGGAGCTGCAATCCTACAAACCTGAACCTTTAGCGTGGACCCCATGTGCTGCCCACAGATGACAATAAATGGCTTTTTCTGAAGCAATTATCCATCTCCTTTTTATTAATTCAAAAAAATCGCATCAAAAAGTAACAGATTTCTAAATACAAAGGAAAGGTCCCACTCTGCCAGCCCTTGCACAGCAGGGTTTTAATGTGCCTCTCTGGGACTATACAGCACTTGTTAACACAGTTTGAGGCCCTTTTTAACATAGTTACAGTTTTACACATTAATTTCAACTCTGTTTTTAAAGTATGGAATAGAGGTTCCAGCCTTTCCTTACCAAGGCATTAAACCAGTTTGATACTTGACCTTTTGGTAAATTTGTGATGCTGCTATCTACTCCAGTAGACAAAAGACCATGGTTATTATTAACAAGAAGTTTCTGGGCTCTATACTCTTCAACATAGTTGGCTGGCTCATAAGCATGAGCTCAAAAGATAAGGACTTTTTGCAATCTGGCAGTTTTGGGTTTTGCAGGTGGTTTTTGTTTTGGTTTGGTTTAAGTCATGCTTGGCTTTTAATGTTTATACTTGTTTCCTTTAGTTTGGAAAATGGCCCTCCACCAAGGTCATACTGCCACCTTTATTTAGAGTGCCTGCACCGGGTTCACTTTCTTGAGAGAGTTAGATTCCTCTGAAAAGTCACGTTTATTGTCCTTATGGTGGACCCCAAAAGAGATGTAGACAGAAGTGAAAGAGATGTGAAAAACTGTTTGTTTCTTGTCAGAAGATACCTACATCAGATTCCTACTCCATTTCTGTCTTCTTTAGACTAACTAAAGGCCACAGGGTAAGGCAACAGGAATACCCTTAGGAGAGACTGCCTGGCAAGAGGCACTGAGGAGATTTCCACAGCAGTGATGTCTGAGGCACAGCCAGATGGACACATCATGCCAAGTCCTGCTGGGACTCCAGCTAGAAAAGAGCAGGTAATGTACTCCTGTAACTTCAAAGATACTTTTGGGCTCAGTTCCAGCAGACACCAATTAATTCCCCCAGAGCAACTCAAAATTGATAGCACATCAGTTCCCAAACAGAACTAAGAGCTTTAACCACTCGTTTCATTTTTTCTTGTTAACAAAATATTAAACCAAATCAAAATATTAAAAGCAGTACAACAAACACACATTTTATGAAAAGCAGCATAGCAAATAAATGACATAATCCAGTCATCAAAATGTGTGCATGTGTAAGCCAACCATATACACTTGTTTTTGCTAGCTTGCTAAATGAAATGGCATAGGACAAGTCTAGCAGAATGAAATTTAATTCTTCTCTTACATGTAAAGCTGTCAGAGTTTAAGAAAAATAATCCCACACGATGACATCTGATTCTTCTGTTCGAAATAATGCATTACAAAGAATTTATCAGACTTCATCCTGGATTTGGTTTAGGTTTCATTTTCTTTCTTTTTCTTTAAGACCTAGGACAAAACCAAATGCTGCTGAGTCTTAGCTTTAAAAAATGAAAATGTCAGGGTTGAGAGTGAAGCCCACATCTATTGCAAAGCTGCAGAACTGTAAGGCAGAAAAGAAATGTAAAAGCAATACAGAAACAATATATTGAGGCAGAAACACCAAGCATCTCCCTAAAACACTATCCCGCAAAAGAGCTGGTGTCTCTGTTTACAAAGCAGAAAGCCCCGTCTTGGCTACATGTGAATTTCATTACAATCCATTTATGTTATCAGCTGAAATTGCATCAGCCCTGCAGAATGCATAACTCAGGGATTAGGAATGGGTTTAATCGCGTTTCTTATAGGACAGATACTCTGGCAAGTATTAATGAGAAAATTTGTTTGGTGTTGTCTGTCTAGTTTTCACTGACGTATCATAGAAACAGGTCATGGATAAAGAATTGAACAGCCAGAAGATCTGGTTATCGCTGCATGTGCGAAGGAATTTCCCTGAACAAGATTTTCACATGTTGCTGAGCAGTAATGGAAAATACACACTGCATCAGCCACACTGGACTAGGACATACAAGTGACAAACCGTGCAATACCAGGATTTCTGTGCTTCAGTAAAAAACCTTCCTGTCAGCATCATGAAAAGATGGTTCATCCAAGGCACTAGCCTTAAAATCAGATGACATCTGTGATCCCACCCACCACTGCAAACATCCTCTCCCCTAAGTCACCAACAAATGTTACTAGTGTCACAGCAGATTAAATTGAGCTTAAATGTCACAGGCGACATTTCTCATGCTGCTGCATCCCTCTGCTCCAACTGATTTTTTTTCCACTTGCTCACTTTAAAAGGTATTAGAGCACAAGCTTTATTGCAGCTCCCTGGAAACTGTAGTTAAAGTACCAAGGTTAATTCAAAGTTTTCAGACTTCTTTGAAAAACAATGCATGGCAGATGTCACAAAGAATTTCTAAACTCTGGTTTTCCCTATGAGTAATCCACTGCCTTACTCATAATGTCTCAAGTTTCTACCTTAGTAAGAATCCTCATGTTTAGCAGGTGTGTCACATATGTGCAGAACATAAAATAATTCCTATGTCACTGTAAACAAAACCAAGTTTTAAACCTTGAGGCCGTATTTATGATCTTTTGTTGTTCCTTAAGAGAGGCAGCTTTTGCCTGTGAGAGGAGGATCATGATTTCAGCTGGCGTGGTGGGTAAAGCTCAGCCCTGTGCATCTTGAAGCCAAATGACTTCAAGTCATTTGCAGAGCTCCCACTTCGATGCGGGCAGGCTTGTGCCTCCCCCCAAAGCACTGCACTGCTCATATGAAAATGCCCCTAATGGGCCTCGGGAAAGGGCATGCGACAGATTTTAATGAGGTAAGTGACTTGGAAAGAAGACTTGGAGCTAAATTACAGCTACTGGGAAATAGTGTCTATGTTATACTGTGCTTCCTCCCCCTTGCCTCCCAATCTAACATCCTGCAGGACTGAGATCAGTTTTTCCACCTCTGGCAATGTTTTTGGTTGATTTTTTTGTTTGCCTTGGGGAGATGAGGTTGTCTGGGCTTTCCTTTTTAATTTCCTGCATACAGTTATTCAACTGGCCAAATTCTGTCTTCTTTCAGGATTTGAAAACATACCTAATTTTTCAGTTTTCTTCAGTTTTCACCAGTGTCATGCTAGTGAATTCAGTATCAAGACGAAGAAAGGGGATGTGCAGGAAACAATGAGATCTGAGAAGCTGCCAGACCCTAGAAACTGGAAACTTCAAGTACTCATGTACATAGGGGCCAAAGACCTCAAAGGAAAGCAAAAAAAAGAAAAAAAAAAAAAAGTAAAGGAACAATTTCTTATAAGCTTCTGCCCTCAACAGGTGTGGATCATATGAGCAGAAGAGTAGTGAAATCCAGTGGCAGCCACAACTGAACTCATAATAGCCCATTTGAGTATAACCAGCCCACATCAAAGCCCATGTCACTGCACTGTCCTTCACTACTTCTGGTTGTTGAGCTGTCTGGAGGGAAACTTCTTCAGGCTGATCCCCACCAACTGCAGTACTGCAGTCAGAGCCCTGCCTGCTTTGTGGATGTACCAAGGGTTTTGCAGATTCCTTCCAATTAACATATCTCAGACACACCTCTCACTCCCAGTCCTGCTGTTAAATTCTTATCTGGGCTCTCATCGCCTCATGTCTCAATTACTCCAACATCCTTTTCCTGGCCCCTGACAAACTCATTCACGCCCTGATGGTGTATTGATCCACAGTGCTGCTGCAGAGATCATTCCCCAGCCTGGCTTTCTTTTCACTCATCTTCCTGGCTCCTTTTCCTTTTCATATCAAACAATCAACTGGTCTTCACTTTCAAGGACTCTTCCACCTTATTGCTCATTTCATTCAGCATCCAAAGGTCAACTCTCACACCTGAACAGTCCACAGTTCCTGCTTCAAAACCTGACTTGCTGATTTTGTAGTGTCTCTTGAGACTCTTTGTCACATTTGTAAGAAAGTCTCTGTAAAATACTACTTTGTTGCACCCCTCAAGCTCTCCCCAGAATTCAACCTCTCCCCAGAAATACCTTCTGGCCAAAAAACATCTAGCCAACCGACATTCTTGAGCTGGGCTCTGGTGGCTATCTGTGATGTCCTTTTGTTAAGGCTAATTTTACAAGAAAGGACATGCTACAACATCAGAAACTTAGAGAAACACCACGAAGTCTCTTCCCAAAGTAACCAGGAACAGTTTGAGATATGCTGACCCACAACACTTAAGCTCTTTCAGATGGTTGCAAACTTTTCTTTGTCTGTTTGTGCAGCATCTAGCAGCATCTTTTCCTTGTCTGTGGCTGAGATCCCACAGTAATGCAGCAGACAACCTCCAAGAGGTCTCTGATGAGTTGTTATACAAGAAGCTAATACAGGAGCTAATCAGCCATGAATGAATAAAGGATAATGTCATAGATGAAAAATGGGCAGGACACAGGAAAAAAGGAATAATGTTTAATTGATAGCTTTCATCTTGGAAAAAATTATTAACAGTTCCTTTGAGATTTCCTCTTGTCTTATGACATTTCATAAGTATATGACAGAAGAGAAAAGCATGTGTGTGGGGAGGATTGCAAGATAGCGAAAGCAGCAGGTAACTTTTATTTATCAGCTGAGAGTTTTGAGAAAAACTTTAGAGAGACGTAAACTAAGGTAGGATATTAAAAACAGAAATTTCAAGCAACAGATACTGGAGGACACAGTGTGTGCCAACACACATTATGTGGTCAAGCATTAAGTGGGTCAGCCTTCAGACCAAGGTAAGTGGTTGTTCCCCTCTATTCAGCCCCCATGAGGACACACCTGGGATGATGTGTCCAGCTTTGAGACTCACAGTACAAGAAAGATATTGGCAGTGAGTACAGTAGAAAGCGAATATGACAGCAGGAGGTGGAGCACTTGGCACATAAGAAGAGGCTGAAGGAGCTGGGTTAGAACAAAGGTGAAGCCACACCATTCTTGCCGTCCACAGTGAAAAGACAAAAGCCAGCAACCACAAATTGTACCAAGGCAAATTATAGCTGGACACACAGAAAATTTTCTCTCTAATGAGAGTGATGCAGCACTGGCATAAGGGCCTAGAAGGGCTGTGGAATCACTATTCTTGGAGAGTTTCAGAATTCAATGGGACATTGCCCTGAGGGACCTAAACTAATTTTGAGGCTGTCTCTGCTTTACTGCAGCACTGGATGAGATCCTCAAGACATACTTTCTCTGAACACCAGGCCAGAGAGGTAAATGTATACCCCCATCATACAGAATTAAGATGAAAAGATTAAAAAATGCTTAGATAGGTAAGTCTGAAGCGTTGAACTGTTTTGTCTCTTGTGTATTGGACCGTGTCCAGTTTTGGGCTCCCCAGAGACATGGGCTTGCTGGAGTGTGTCCAGAAAAAGGCCAGAAAGATGATGAAGGGAATGGAGCATCTAGCTTGGGAGGAGAGCTGGGACTTTTCAGTCTACATAAGAGTAGGCTGGAGGGGATCTTATATCCATGTGTATAAATATCTGAGGCAGGCAAAGAAAACAGAGCCAGACTCTTCTTTGTGGCACCCAGAAATAGGCTAAGAAGCAAAGGGCACAGACTGAAACATAGGAAATTCTACCTGAAAAAAAAAAACACCACCTTTTTACTATACGGGTTGTTGAACACTGGCATAGGTAGATCAGAGAGGTCATAAAGTCTTCATCCTTGGAGATATTCAAAACCTGACTGGACATAGCCCTGTTATGAGAGGGGCTGTACTATGTGATCTCAGAGGTGCTTCCAGCCTCCACCAGATTCTGTGATTTTGTGACTGTATAAATTAGATAATGAGACTGTGAAGATTATATGACTGTAAGATATTTTGAAACAGGAATATACAAAACCTTATTCTTCCAAGGTTTGCAATGAAACATAATGGGAAATTTCTTAATTCCTTTCTGAATTGCTTCACCCTTTTCCTCAGCTACTTTTACAGCCAGTTTAGAACTCAAGGACACCCAAATTATGTGCCAGTTCCTGTGTTCCTACAAAAGTCCCTTCCTTTTCCCCTCTCCAGATAGTTGTGTGAGGTTCAGATTGGGCAGGCAGACATCTGTGATTCAGAAATATTTCCCACCAGCAGGATTCCCAAGATGTGGACAACATAATAACAGAGAACCTTTCATGGCCCATTCACAGTCATGCAGCTTTCTGCCTTCCCCTTCCCTGTCACAGCAACCACTCACATGGAAAAACAGCGTTCAAAGAATATAAGTTCAAATAAATACACAGCTGCAGATTCAAGGTCAGAACAGTGTTCTCTGCCACCTCTCCATCCTCTCCTACAATGTTCTTCATTCACCAGGAAAAAAAACACAGCAAGATTAAACATGTCTGAGTTAGTAGATTATGATAGGAAATGCTGTCTTATCTTCTGCTTTTCAGCAACACACATTACAAATTGTCTGGCAGCTATTCACTCATTCACTCTCTCTGTAAATAGCTACTCAGAGAAACTTGATGGAGCTGTACAAGTCACCAAAGTCTTACTGAGGTTTTCTGCACACAACTGCCTGGTTGGAAAATTGGAGCATCTTAAGAGCAAATTGCATGCAGGCAGGGAGAGGCTGGTGGGCTCTCCTAAAGATCTGCTGAGTTTTGGCCAAGTAAAATTCACCTGCTTGCTTGGTGCATGTGTTTTCATTATTACTATGTCGCCTTAGGTGACTGGTGAATCTGCACTGCTGACACAGAAAGCAGCCCTGCATCTCCTGCACCGCTGTGTGGCAGAACAGGTCAGGACCGCGCCGAGGGAGGGATGTGCAGCTCCTCTTGTAAAACCCTGGCTCTGATCCAGTCCTGCAAAAGCTCCTTGACCATCGCTGGGAATGCTGACACCCCCGAGACTGACAGAAAAAACTCTCCCTTTTGCTGGCTTTCATACAGAGGAGTAATTTGTCCCAAAGCCCAGAACCTGGAGCAATCTCTGGTGTATTTGGTTCGATTAGAGAATGTGTTAATTATGGTAATAATGCAACTAATATGGCTTAGAGAAGCGAGTCTCAAATGGTGCTTATGATTTCCTGCTTTTCCTTTGCATGCTGCCCAAACTAAAGGTTGATTAGAAATCAGTATAAATTTAGGTATTTAATTTTTGTTAAGTGACCATTTATATTTTGCATGTCTGCAATTTTTTCTCTTTTGTGCAGATAAGCTTTTTGTACCTGGAAAAGGAGATAAGATAATCTGACACCTGCAATTTTCTGTGTTTACTGAAGCTTTTCAGGCTGAACCATAATTACATATATTTTCTAATTATGAAATCAAAATTTGGGAAAAAGACCTCTTATGATAGGGTGGAAAAAAACAAATGGATGCCTGAAGTTATCTGTCCCTTTTTAAAATAATAGAGTTGTTCCCTCTTTCTTAAATCACTGTTCTGTGCTGCTGACCCAAAAGTGACATCTACTGTCTTTTCTGCCTGTGAATCTCACCTTCAAGAAACAATTTTTTTGTCAAGTTTTTCTCACTTTTCCACTCTCATCTGCTTTTCTATGTAGCCAGAGGAACAGGCAGAAGACAGTTATTATACTTATGGCAGGGAGAAAGAAATTGTGTGTGTATTCACTGCCAGCAAACACAAAGCCCCATTGTAGACAGAACAGGACCACAAAAAGATCTCATCCTCAAAAATGAGGCATTGTCATCATGATCCCTTGAATTTCTGTGTGAGGCTGGGACTTGGAAAACATGCAATTGACACTATATTTCCTGGTGGTTGAAAGGGTAGGAACTGACAAAAAACCAACAAGAATTTAGAATTAGTGTCCATGCAGTGTAAGGGTGCAAAAAGATGATAAGAATGAGAAAAAGAGCAATCCAGACTCTCAGGAAAGGGCAACTCCCCCAGCAGAACAATATATTTCTTAAGCACCGAGATCCATTGGCTTCCTCCTTTTTATCCTATAAATCTTGCCAACTACCCTGACCTGCTGAGACCTTTGATGGAAATACAGTAATTTAATTCCAACGTAATCCGTTCTTTAATGATACAGCATGCAGGAAAAGATTACATGGGCTTGCCTGTATACGTAATTAGTAGATCAGAAGAATAAAACAATTTCTCTCTGACCAGTTCAAGGAGATAAATGTTTATTTAATCCAAATTAAAATGTTTCTTATTTATTTATTTTATTACTTCTTCTAGCCCAAACCCTGGTATATGATTAGAGCTGGGCAAGAAGCAGTATTCATACCCCACAGAAGCATGCTAATTAGAAGAGAACCAAAGAAATCTGCATTGGAGTAAAATTACTGATTTCGGTTGTTCAAGATTTTTGCAAAGAACCTTTTGTTGAAGTGTGCAACCTGCAAGCTGCCGTTGCACATCTCAGGTGAGTAGTGTGCACCCGAGCACAAATTAGCCGTAGTCCCCAGGACAGACACTCATGGGTTGTGACCAGAAATTCCACCCTGGATTAAATAGACCTTTCCACAATGGAAAGCAGCTGGTATGTTTTCCCACCTCTTTTTCCTTTCCTCTGAGGAAAACATCTGTTTCTAACAAATTGAGAGGTGAATGAAGCTCCCATCTGGCCAAGAGCACTGGGCAGCTGCGATTATGTCAGGCAGTACGAGATCATTCCCCTCACTGGCCAGTGCTGAATGGAAATGCAGAAGCAGACAAAGTCCTTCTGGAACATCATAGATACATGTCAAAACTGATGGCAGTGAGGATTTTCTCTGACGAGAAACTTATTCCTCACAATGACCAGCTCTAAAAGTCATCTCTAAATGCTAAGAGATAAAACAGTGCTGTTGGGAGTTACAGTCTCTTTACCTTGCATGAGTACTAAATTTGTTCTCCTTCCAGGAAAAAGAAAAGAGGAGAAAAAAATACCACGCCATATCAGCAGTTAAAGCATTATGTTGGGAATCTGTGCTAACACATTCTAGGAATTCTAGAGCTGGTGTGAATGGCAGACAAGGAACAAGAGAGATAATGATTTTAAAGGCAGAACATTGTTTAAAAAAAATTTAATACATAGCATATCTGAATGCAAAAAGGCTTAGCCAATGCTTCACACAGAAAGCCCCACTGAAGGTGAAATGCAAATAAATATCTTTTAGTCATTTTGGGCAGCTGTTGACAGGTAAGATTTCCTGTAAAACGGATGACAACATCGACCTTTAGAAAATTATCACCAGAAAGCAGAACAAAGCTTTGCTCTGTTTATCCTTGGGGGACTAGGAGCTGCACACAGACAGGATGCCAAAACAAGACAAAAAACACTTGGTATTTTTCAGTGTGCTGGGGAGCTACATGCACCCTGAGACAATCAAATTTGAAATAAAGCTTTAGGAACACAGAAATAACATGCTCATGAAATGTCCTGATTTTTACAAGCACCAGCACTCTGGGCAGAACCCTGCTTATAGAAAGGGCTCCATTAATTCCTGTTAATGGAGTTGCCTCTCTCCAAAGGTGATTTTCAGGCAGACTGAAAAATTAAAAGGGAGATTCGTCTCCTGACACCAGGAACCTTTGCTGACTGCACACAAAGAAACAAGGAGAGCAGTGTCCTAAAATTACACCCTGTGGCAACCTCTTTTAACAATAGGCAGGCAGGCATATGGATTTCAGGAGAAATTGTTTTAATTACTCGTACCGACTCTATGGATAAATTAACAATTTCTTGTTACACTGTCTGTAGCTCTAGCAATCCTCATGGCCTTTAAGATGCAGACTCTGAAGCAACACCAGCCAAGCACCCCCTACCAGCAGGGAACCATGAAGTCTCAACTCAAGATGGGGAGGGTAAAAGGACTTCTGTCTTCTGACACCTGGCTACCTGACTACTGAAAGGAAAGAAGTCCTTAAAAGCATTCTCATTTAACTATCTTGCCCCTTTTCTTTGTAAAGTACATAGAGTGTACTTCTAAGGAGTAAGCACTCCCTTTCCTTTTTTATTCCATTTGATGAGAGGCTTGTCTAAACCTGCCCTTTACAGAAGCATGGCAGAAACTAGTTGCAGTGTGCACTGCTACCAGTGACCCCTTGTGGAAGCAGATTATCTTCTCCTGGTCCATAAATCTACCTGTCAACCCTACCTGGAGAGTGGAGAACTCATCAGTATGGATTACCGAAACCACTTGCTGCAGAAATAAAGCTACAGCAAGACAGACTAAAAAATAAAACAAAGATTCCCCTTGGGATGTGACAATTCCTTAACCTCAGCCTCAGAAAAAAATACAACCTTGAAATGTAGAACAGTGATCTGTAGAACCAGATGCTTAGAAGAGAAACACAGAAAAATGGCAAAGGAGCTTCAGCAATGATGCTTGATCCAATCTGGTTCAGAGCACGGGTTTACTTTATGGCTCATATTCATCACAGCCAACAATGCTGAAACTCTACATTCCAAGGTTGCATCTATATTTCAAATTACAAATCCCTGTGGTTAGGGGATTTAAAATTCCACCATAAAATCTTGGTCAACGCGATCACAGGCCAAGGGCACTTTTCTTCCTTTAATATAATAATGAAATATTTTGCTTATGACATTGGTGACTTATAAGTGGATTTAACACAAGAACCTTAGAAAGAAGAAAAAAAACCCAAAAAACCACACAGGAGTGATTTCCAATGTCATCTACACATTCAAAACAGCTTACCCAAATGTTTGTTAGAAAAAAACAACTTTGATCCATGATATGGTGCAGTGACTGGCAACAAAGATTATTTATGTCAGGTTAGAAGCTTTTTTAATTTAGCACTTTTTTTCTTTGGTTCCTGCACAGTGAGTTTTCCACATTAGAATTCATAACACATAGCTCTGTGACTCTCTAACAGAGAAATTAATCTGATTCTGTTCAAGTAGAAGGACAATGACCAATTAAAAAGTCAACTCTTCTGGAAGAACAAGAGATCTGTGAAGACAAAGGTTGGTCCAGGTATGTGGTCTGGGCATGTCTAGCTGGCCCTGCCTGTCCACCTAAAACAGTCAAGCAGAGAAGCTCAGCTCCTACCCTTCTTTTCAAATCACAGGGCTGAATTCGGTCTCCATGCTCAACTTGACATTTCCCCAGCAGTACATGTCCAAAGGTACATAAAAATGAAATTTTATAGTATTAATTAGCCAAGAATGGCTAAATATATAGCTCCAAGGCTGTCCATGCTATGTCAGCACAAATCCACTGCCTTCTATAGGCTCGTTAACTCATCTGAGTCAGCATTACAGTCTGTATCATTACAGACAATCTCAAATTTCCTGACCTTTTCAGTTGTGTGATAATGTTGATATAAACTTAAAGGAACTGTCATTTCTCTTTCTGAAACCCTTTTTCTCCTTGGATTGCAGGATCCTGAATCACAGGGAAGAGAAGGCATATTTCTCAGTTGCCTAAGAGAAAATGACACCTGAGGTCAGCCTGATGTGCACAGGGACATCTTCTGTTATATCCAAAGGGAAGTATATTGCTCAGAAGGCTGATATATCTCAAGTTTAGCTTAATAAAACTGAAGCATTGCTTAATAAAACTAAAGCACAGCTTTTTTCTATACTCTTCCTCTTAAACTTTCAATAAAAGTTTTGAAAAGAGTTTCTCTTATAAATAAATATTGGTATCATTTAGACTGTTTTCAACATCCTCCAGTGTCATTGTCCATGACTTGCAAGGAGCTCCTAAACACCAATAAATTCATGCCTAGGTTAAGTCTGTTTTGTGGACAGTAATTGTTTGGCCTCATTTTAGAGAACTGGAGTAGACCGGGGTTAAACTCCTTACAAGGGACCACATGTCAAAACAATGAACTGAAAAATGCAATCAAATGCTGCTGAGCTCCACTAACTCCTGTTTATATGTTATCAGCATCCCTGCAAAAACCCTAAGCACACATGCTCCTGAATGACAGTATTTAATGACTGGTGATCATGCAGAGAGCTGGGACATAAATAAACCTTATTAGGGAAACTTACAGTGAGAATCAGATGTGCATTGGCTGCCGTGTTACCAGCCCAAAGTATGTTCCTTCCTCCAGTAAAAAAAAACGCCCAAACATTTTTCTGTTTCACTGAGGAAGCAACTACCCAAACTACTTTCATTTACTGGGGGGTTATGCTGTGCACGATCATATTGTGAATGTAGATACTTGCCCTGTAGACATTTTTTTGCTGAATTACATTCAGTAGTGATACCTTTTTGCCACTCTAACAATGTAAGTGCCACCTTCCAGGTTGTTTCTTTTTTTAAAATAAAGGTAATTGAAAAAGCTCACTTAGCATAATTTCATCACCTTTGTTTAATCTCCTTTTTAAGTGGCTGACCTTAAACTCAGATCAACCCCAAAATAAAAGGCCTCTGGCAGAGACGTTTGTAATGCATTTCACACAAAAGAAGGAACATATAAGCCAACAATGGCAAAACAGAGCTCAACAGGATGTCCTTGCTTTAAAAATTTCATCCCTAATGCACACTGATGCACTTTTATCTACAGTCATCTTTTTTAAGGGATCCAATCTTAAAAAGCCTTCTTCTTACATACAGCCTGACAAGCTCATTGAAAAAAGCCTCTGAATATAAAGATACCTTATGAGCAGACGTTTGGAAGACGGGGTGTTTATATTTACGAGCTTGAACTATAAGCACAGCGGTACTCATCTGGTTTACCTTAACTCCTATGCCTACACTACCCAAACAGGACAGCCAGGTATGTGAGGAGATGGACACCCACGCACCAGCACATCTCAGACTCAGAATTTCTCCCTCAGGGACCACTGCTGGACAGCTTTATTGGCACCTAGCAGTACTTTGCACCAATGTGAGCAGGGCATCTTGTGCGTCAAGGATCATCACCGCGTAAGCACAACTATGAGAAAGCAGCTCCACATGGGATGCTGAGCACCCTAACTGAGATCCTCACTATCAGGGATTAAGGTCAGAAAGCAATGCATTAAAGTCAGTGCTGACAGCCCCATGGGCCAAATGTCCTGTCTAAAAGCCTTCATGGCTGCCTGAGTCCATTTAAAATAAAAGAAGTAAGCAAAGAAAAACAACCATTTTTTCGTTTACAAGGGAAACAAAGTAATCTCTCCATGTCAATTCTGAATGGCAGAGAACAAACTCATTTTACCCGAATGTGAGCAGCACCTCTAGACTTCCCTACGGTTCTCTCCCCATTACTTACAGCATATAAAAAGGGCAATTTAACTGAAGGAGTTTATATTTGGGGCTTTTTTCAGCACTGTTTCCAGAAACTAGCAGATGCCAGTTAATGATCTTTAGACATTAGATCATAAACCACACTCATTTCAAACACTGCAATCTGACTGATTATTTGTATATCATTAAGCAACATTCTCAGAACAAGCTCAGCATATTTCCTTATTCTTTCATTTAAATATTCCTTATCGTTTCATTTAAATACAAAAACACTGGATAACCTTTCCTTTTATATTTTTAAATTTACAGACTACGAGCAAGGTTCTCACCTTCATTTCATTTCCTCTTCTCAGCAAAGCAATATATAAACACAGTGTCATTACAAAGTGCAACATTTCTTCAGCTTCACAACACACCGACACAAAGCAGATGACATTTGTACACGCTGAAGCTCTGGATACGCACTAGAACTGAATCTTACGAGTTTCCTTCTTCCTTGTGAGGAACAGCACACTGGTCCTCACAAGGGGAATTCCATGTTTTAAACTCCAGAAATAGAAGAAGATTGTTTATTTGAAAGTGAAGACAGATGGGCTTGAGCCAGACTAGCGTGAGCATACCCGGGTGTGCATACATTTAGTAAGTAAAGAAATTGTCTGTATTTTCAAACATAAAGAATCTGCATAGCTATATAAATAGATCTATGTATGGAGAGAGCAAGTCCTACATGCACCTACGCATGCATATCTACCTGTATATGCCCAGCTGTGCATAGATATTTATAACTGCATACGTATATATGTGTTAAACAGTATAATACATATTAAGACGTATACATATACAAAGCAATATTCTCTCTCAAACCTTGAATTCAGATTCAGTTTTATCTAAATATCCACTGGAAATATTAGCTAGGCCTCTGATTCACTAGAACCACACTTTAAAAAATTAATTACATAATATATGCTGAAAAATGCCTAGATACATGACAGATAAATTAGTTTTATTTGAACACATGTAGTGTATGAAAGAAATTAATTTAATAAACATTGTGGCTCTCATCCTGCAAAAGCATATGTAAGTCCCAGTGAGTTCAGTTGTAATAACTAAAATTATTCATGGGCAAAAGAGTTTGCAGATCAAGGCTCTATATGCGATTTGGTTGTTATATTATGTTAATTTTTGGATCTACTATTTCACCATAAAATCTGACAAGGCAGAGTCATTTATGAGACATAAATATAGAGAATTGAATTATAGGGAGTCCTCTACATACATAACAAGATCAATTATTAATTAACATTCAGAGATTAAGATATGTTGCCGTAGAGAAATTACTTAAGGGTGTCTATTGACAATGCTGGTCATGGGCTGGGATCCTTTCCATTCCCTCCATATGGGCTATAGTGATTTAAACACAGCACCTGGATACAATCTATCTCCTCACACTTACTGCAAAGGGGATCCCCCTTTCCCTTGTCCCCCCCATCACTG
>WEIT01035356.1:34594-44867 GCA_013389985.1 Dryoscopus gambensis
CACGGGGGTAACTCATCCCATGTACCACATCAGTATGGGTTCATCTCAGTGAACTGTGGACAGTTCTCTGAACTAGTCACTCACAACTCCCTTCACCGTTAACAGAGAGAAAAACTTTTAGGGCGTGATGAATCTGATTTATTTTGCCTGTCTATTTAAAGCTGAGATGATTCTTGCCCTAGAAATGCCTGTTTGTCTCCACTGACTATGCAGGGTGACTAGCTCTCATGTCGGTGACAAAAGTCCTCTCACCTACGTGACAGCTTCACTAGCAACAGTGCTCACACTTAGCAAAATAAAACCCAAGTACCAACTGTTAACTAAAAACAAATCTTGAACAGACTAATGCATGCATATTTCAAGATACAGATCTTAATGCAAGGCAACATTAATACTCTTCTACTCTGTGCTTTCTGGACAGTTTCAGGAGTATGTAATTGCACAGGAGCAAGTGACATTTATGAACAGCAGCAAAACTTGCCTTGTGTTCTGTTTTCAGCAGTCTTTACTGGAGGAAATTTTTAAAGGACTACAAAAAACCAATTTCTCATAATCTTCCCCCCACAGGCAAAGTCTTTCTGATCCTGAAATAGCCAGAAATTAGCTCTGTGAAGCATAAAAATTAACATGCCTCTACTAATGTGTTTTTGCTAACTGTTGTAAGTTTGCACCACAAGTCTACAGATGGCCCAACAGGGCAAAATGGGATAAAACAGGATGCCCCGACAGGATTAAATATAGGAAATTCTTTTTCGTAATGCTGTATCCACAAGCAGCCCATTGGAGACACTAATCCACAGCTGATCAGGCCACCTTCACCTCCATTTGGCTTTATTTTGCTGAACCCTGAAAAGCCCTGTCCCATATTTTCCATGGAGCTGTTCCTTATTCCCTTTCAGCATTTGTAGTTAACACAGAAATAATGCATTTTCCTAGGTGGTTAATAAAAACTATGAAAGGAATCAGCTCCAGATGGGTTACAAAATTGATGCCTTCATCATCACCTTGCAGGCATTAACACTAGAAAGCTTTCTCAAGAATAGATGACAGAGAATACAGTGGAAAATACCAATGTAATGTAAGCACAAATGCCATTAATAAATCACAGGGCCAGCACATAACTCCACATAGCAATTCCCAGAAAGATTGTCCTAATCGATAATAAATACATAACTCCTCTGAATTTGCTAATTCGTGCTCGAACAGTACGGACCCACTTCCTAACGTCGAAGTGCTGTCCACTAACTCTTTGTGCCATATAAGGTACACATTTGGACATGCTGAATTCTCTAATTAGTCTATAAATACTTGACTTTTACCCACTGCTTTGGTAAGTGTGATAATTGCTGGGGGAAGGCCAAAGCATTTATGGTCAATCAGATGATGAGGAAAGGAATATGGCCCTTTCAGGGAGTAAAATGTAAGGTATTCTGTGGCAAAGCAGAAGCTATTAGCAGGATCAATATTTCTCCTAGTACCTTAATAAATCATTATATCAAAGAACAGTTGCAGGATGAAGAAAACCTCATTCTACCAACAAGGATGCTTCCAAATCAACAAATAAAACATCATTTAAATTACAAAGACCTAATTGGTGTACAAAGGCAAACAGCAAGCAGAGAATACAGCCTCTGATGCTAGGCATGTAAACATTTTAAATCATTAGTGAAGGAAGAAAAGCAGAAAGACAAAGAAACAGCTATGCTAAGAGCTCTCCACGCATAATTTGCAAATTGGTAAATATGCATGAATCCACCACACCGTAGCTGACTGATGGCACCATGTTTGGTGTAGATATCATAGGTGGCAGAAACAGAAGAGCATCTGGAAAACAGGATGGCCTTTGGTATCTTGGTTATTGCACTGAAAAGGAATCCCCTTGCTGTTATTTGCCTTGAGGCTTTTTCCTCTTCCCATCCTTAGCTAGCAAAGAATCAGCTAAGATTTGCAAACATTAGAATGAGAGAAAGGAAGAAATATTCTAATGGCTACTTTCAAGCAAGAGAAGTTCTCCTCTCAGCAGACATTGCACATCACTGCTTACCTGATATAGCCATCATCACATGTGCCCACAGTTCTCTTAGCCACATGGCACAAATTAGAGTTTTGTCCAAGAAATGACTGGGGCACCATGATCATGTTCTGCACAGTAGGTAACCCTCTGAGTAAACATATATGACTGTGAAAAGAAGATAAGGCTCCCAGTGTTGCAAACCTACATGTTGCTATGGAGCACACTTATGCACTGCTTGTGAGCAGCCACCAGCACCTTTTTTGGAAATAGCCACTCACAGCATTTTTGTTTTATAGTGTAACCTTTCAATCTAATAGAGAAATTATCTAGCCTAGTGTGGAAAGAGCCACTAAAGTAACAACTCGGTGGGTTCCACCCGGAGAAAAATGTAATATGCTGTTGTAAGCAGCATTTGGGTTTATTCTTTTGTTTCAGTAATCTTGTTGTAGCTCTTTATTGAAGGAATATTACAGAAAAGCAAATGCTTCTCAGTTGTTCAATCACTACTTTTAATTCCTGTCACAACTTTGGAAGCTTGTTCCTAATTTATTCAGAGGCATCATCATTGCCTTTGTGAAGAAGAACCATCTGTTGAAGGAATTTCATTGTGGAAGTCAAAGTGGGTACTCTTTGGTTCTCCAGTTCATATTTCATAAGCTTCTAATTCCATAGATGTGATACTTTAGAAGGTCAACTGTCATATGTCTGGAAAGCTGATGAGAAAGTAAACAGTGCCAAAGTGAAGGGGAGAAGGAGCATCCTGTTGCTACATGGTATCTCCACCTCCCACTTCAAAGCAGCAGAGACCTTACCCACTTACCAAAATTCTCTGGAAAAGCTTTTAGCCATATGACAATACACCTTACAGGGCTCTGGCCATCTGCATTTCCACCATATGACTGGCTCTTCGAGTTAAATATATACATAAAAATGGACAATGCCCAAACTTTTCATGCTCTGAACTCTCTGTAGAGATGTATTTATTTAATCAAACTGTACTTTATTCTGGAAAGTAAAACAGATCAGTCTCTCCATAAGTTACACCTCAAATCAGTTTGTTGGCTGATCCTTCTGTTGTACAAAACATATCAATCCTGCTTTACAGAGCATAATACACCAACTTTGGTAGTAAGGAAACTGCTGTAGTTTATGTACTTAAATGCCTGTAGGCATCCCAAGACTTCTCTCTTTCTTCGTGGGGAGATCACATATTCCTCAACTCATCTCATGCCTACTAACACATATCAACATAATTTCTCTGGTAGCATCCCAGGACTTTCTCAAAAAGCATTTGGAAATACCCTTTTTGCCTTCATCCCAATGTATTACTTTTTGCTTGGCTTTGTGGACTGTAAACCCCTCGAGGCAGGGACTACTCCTGCTTGTTTATGTCCTTAGTGGCCTAAAGGCATTATCAGCTTTATTCATCGAATTATCAGCAGCTGAGGGGATCATTGTGAGCACGACCCAAACTTTAGCGATCACGTCCAACGGGATCACAGGGGGAAGGCTAATGAAGTCTGTGTGCCCTTTCAATTCTATTATCATAAACGTCTTTCTTTTTCCAGTACAGTAAAAAGACAGACTAGTTCTTCAAATAAATAACCAAGAGTGATTGGGACGGTAGTAAACGTATTCAGCAAAGATTCAGGATTTTCTTATTCTAGTCAGCCTGAACAATTAATTAACAGTTTCCTTCTTTGTCATTAATTTTGTTGCCATAGTATCCTCTGTAAGTGGTTTCTAACAAACAAGGAAGATTTATCTGTCACACTCTAAATCGATCAGAAAATGAATGATTTCGCATTCATTTTTGTTTGATAATGATGGGTAAAGCACAGTGAATCATTACAACAGGGTTTTCTGAGAAGTATAATGTGTCTGTTATCTTAAAATGCAATCCTAAAGAACAGGCCCAGAGATTGAAAGTGAAGTGCCAGTTCTATGTAAACAAAATACTGTCTCCATTAAGAAATGAAAACAGTTTATAAATAATGAACAGAAAAAAGTTTCTAGAATTTTTTTAACACCAATTAAGCATATTTTGCTTGGATATAAACATTTGCATGCACTATGTTTTGCTCCAAATTCACAGCTGGTGAGAAACCATGGAGAAAAACATTGTAAGAGAATTTCCTAAAGAACAGAGTTAAAATTAATTAGTTTAAACAAAGGAATTTTTCTTCTACTTTAGGTCGCTTGGATTGTAAATAGAACAGCAATCCACAAGGGAGAAAGCAGGCAGAGTTACACGTCTGCAAACTAAATTCAGACTAAGTTCTGGCCATCATCATGTGCTAGGGGTTTGGACATTTTTAGAGAACTACAGGCTGCAACCTGCAAATTGGATCAATATGTTTCTTGCCTGATAAATTCCAGGAGGGAGATAACGGGTGCATTATTGGAAAAGATTGTTGTTGCCTTTCTTCTAGAGGACAAGGTGACAGATTCTCTTAAAGTGGTAATGGCTCTTTGCTTCTTCACCAAACAATGCTTTGAAAAGGGGAGTAATTTCAAACCTTGTCCAATCTATTACCTGTCTCAGTTGGAGTGGGGAGAAGAGTTGGCAACATAGTCAAATTACTCAGATTTCCTTGATTAAGAAGCTAGCAATAATCCCAGGGGCAAAATGCTCCAGTCACATCAATCGACTCTTTCCACCAAGAGAAATGAAAAAACATGAAGGCAATAAGACTTATGTTCCTCATTATATTTGTCATTTTCTATAGCCAAGTCCAAGTGGCCTTGAATATTTTGTCATACTATTGATACCCAAAGTAATTTACTCAGCTACAAACCATAACACAGTTAAATCTTATTGAGATCAAATTTTTCTGTTCTTTATTTCACCTCTTGAAAGATCTAAAGTGAAAATTTTTGGTCATCTCCTATAATGAACAAGGAATATGAACAACAAAGTACTGGGGACATCATGCAGTCATGAAAGCTACAATGCCACAAATACAGAATGAAATCAAGAACATAAAAAATTTTCAATTTTCTAGTAAAAATATTTCCATCAGTTTACAAATTCATTTTTTTTATTTTTCAATTTCTCTCCTGGGACAAGCTACCAACCTGTGGAGACAAAACAGTTAGAAATAAGGGGACCAAGGAGCAGGGATTGGCCTCCGATAACAGCACTTCACTGAGGGATGTAAAGTTCTCGATGTCGGTGAGTAGCACAGGGCCTTGTTTCTGACCCATTTCCCCCTCCACCACATTGCCCCAGCTGCCTCAGTTCAATCATTTGCCTGGCCATATCCAAAACCATACTAGAGTCATTAAAAAAAAAAAAAAACCTTTTAAAAAACTGGTTCTTTTAACATGAATCGTTTCTCAGATCCCATTTACAAAGAATCTGCCAAGCCTTTAAGATCTGCCAAAGGGAGGGCAACCCCTGGTGATGAGTGTGGAAATGGGAGCTTGAAGGCAGTAGGCTTCCAGATCAGATCTGTGTAATACAGTATCAAAATAATATAAAAATGCAGCCTAAGCACAAACAGCAAGTCTGATTTTCATTCACTGTGGTTATTTTTAGCTGAACCTCTGCCTGTCCATCTATTACACCTTTCCTGGCAGAACAGGGGCAGTAGCAAATCTGAACCCACTTTTGAGCCAGCATAAAAGTTGGACAGAAGTCACAAGAGGTAATTTCATTACTGGAAGTTTAATGAAAACCAGCAGCCGGACAGTGAAGCTGCACGCAAGTTGCTGCCTAGGGAGAGGGAGGCAGGCAGAGCAGCCAGCTTGAGCTGTGCCTGGGAACAGCCGATGGGCAGGTGTGGGCAGCCCTGCCAGCTGGCACCGATGTGCCTGCACAGCACGGGCTGCCCCTCATCTGCGGGGACCTCGGGGGTAGCTGGGAAACCAAGGTGGGACTTTTAAGGGACAGGAGACATTAATCTATTGAAGGAGGCTTCTTCTCTGCTCACAGAATACTTTGTTTCCAGAGATTTGTGGTGCTTAAAACATTGCAAAGTCTACCACAGCAAGCGCTTGCATGGTGTGGGTGATGGCACCAGCCTGAAGAGCGAACTAAGGATTGTTCTGCTCTGGGTCAGAGAAAACTGGAAGCCACATAAACTCACCAGCAGTGCTGAGGGCAAGTTGACTGCACTGAGTCAGAGCTAATGAACACTGCCAGTCATGGCAATTTATTAGCTTGTGCCCAGCATCTTTCTAACTGTGCTACACTGCTTCTGGTTGGCTTGGAAAATAGACAGAGGAAGCACCTCCACCGTGTAGATGTAAACCCGTGGCTGTAGGCCTACGGACTCTCACTGAGCATCTGAATCCTGGTAGTCTAAAGAATAAACCAAGGATTTCAACTTTGGGGGAAATTCTGTAGAAGGGAGTACAAATAGAGAACTAAAGAAGTGAGGGAAAGCCTCTGGACAAGCCACAAGCTGCTAAGTTACAGCTCTCTACTTTGATTTAGGCTCCATAGTCTTAAGCACATCAAGCATTCAGCGGTGAGACTCAGCAGTCAAGTGAATCTTGAGAACATGCAGTGAAACATCCCCAAAGAAACAAAATGTCATGAAGGACATCCATGTAGACTTGTGGAGATTTTTAATAACTTTAAGACTTTAAATACTATATTGCATTTGGCTATCAAACACTGACTGTTTTCTGAAAGCCCATCTTGTGACACTGCAAGCTGCCTGCTGACTGTATGGCTCTTGACAGAGACAAACTTCCTAGACAGAAATCTTAGATCACTTCAACCTACAGACAGAGGTATGGAGGTGGAAAAATCAAAGATGCATTAATGGTGGAAAGATTGCAGGAGTGACCATTACAAAATCTGAAGGCAAAGGCCTGTAGCATTAAAGGGGAATGTTCCTGGAAGCATTATAGAAAGATCAGAGGCTCAAAATGCTTCATGCCTCAGAACAAGAGAACCAGATCTCTCTGTATATCTACACTTCACTGGGAACAGATAGTGCATTTGATTGATCTGACTCATGTGTGACAGACACAAGAACGTGACAGGAGCTGGTCTGCAGAACTTTGGCCAGGATTTCAGAAACATTTCTGAATAGCTCACACACCCCTCAAAAAAAAAAAGAAAAACAGCAAAAAAAAAAAAAAGGAATATTGGGCAATGGTATAAGAACTCTATTCATCGAATAAACTATGTCTTTAACCTGTTACTCTGTAATCATCTCCTCTCCCTTCTCCCTTGTCACTTCAAAAGAGTAAAATAGCTGAGTGAAGAGAGGAGCACTCAGGATGTTTTCATGGATTGACATGATTAACTCAAGTGAATTACTAGCCCTAAAACATTAAAGAATGGCATTCTGAAGCAATTAAGTCTCCTTTAAGCAAAAGACATGATATCAGTCAATTTTACAAAGAGGGTGCCATATTTCAGAGTCAGTCCTATCCCAGATTTAATATTTGACCTTTGCTTTCAAGATCCTTGGTCCCTCTGAAATGTTTTCTTTTGTTCTCTTTGGTGCTGGTTCTTGTTTCAATTAGATCTAGTCAGGTTTTCTCTGAGACTGAAAGAATAGGGACATCTGTGTGCTACCTGTCAAGTACTGTCATAACTACCTTCAACTACTCTTGTAAGTCTAGTGCTTCTGTGAAGTCCCATATTATGAAAATTGTACTCTGCCTTTCAAAGCCCTTCATCTAGTCTGTGTAACATTTATGTGTACTTTTGTTGGGGGCTTTAAAGGTAGGAAAACCTCCTAAGAAAACCACTAAGTGCAATAGTAAGAAACCACTACTAGCAAGAGTGAGAAAAGAGTTGGTTTGCCACACATCAGGAGGGAAAGCTATTTGCAGGATCAGTGATGATCAGAGAGCCACAACAGTTAACACTGAAGACAAAGGAATGGCAATTCAGCTCATAATAGGAAAAAATAGATTAGAGAGAACGCTAGAGATAAGTAAAAATTTTTCAAATTGTCTAGGCCTTGCAAATTTCACCCTAGAATATGTAGATCACTGACTGAGAAAATCTTGGAACTGCTGGCAATTAACTTTGAGAGGTGAGGTCAGGAACAGTTAACTTAGCAAACAGTCATTGGAAAATAACCAAATAGACTTGTCTTGCTAAGCAAGACCCGAGGTTATCCAGTAGATCACAAGCATCAGGAGAGTCACTGTCACATATGTATGAATATCAGAATGGAGGACAATATAAAGGAGAATGTTATCTACAAGACACATGAGGGAATTCTCCTTTTATTTCATTTTGGAAAGACTTCAACAATAACCTTAGGTGAAGTGTTGGATGCCACATTTTAAGGAGGACATAACTGACTGACAGTGAGTACTCTTAAAAACATGACAAAAAAATTGAAGGAATAATTTGTTGATTAATGCAAAGAAGACAAAACTTGGGGAAACATGACAAGACACACTGAAAATTTCAAATATGGTTTCAGGAACAAAGGGAATAACCTATTCCTGTTCATTGCAGGTAGGAGAGAAGTAACTCACATGTAAAGAAAAGAAAAAAAGCATTTTTCTAATGGGAAGGAAAATTAGGCACTGGACTGAATTGCTCAGAGAATCTCCATGAGTGGAGGCCCTCAGAAATGGGTCAGCCACAGCTCTAATGGGAAGTGTCAGTACAATCAATATAGCCGCAGGGCCCTTGCGCTACTTCCTAATTTTCTAGGATAGCTCTAGGAGAAAACCTGTGGCTACTTAGATGAAGAATAATTTTCTTTTAGTTCTAGGATATTTTGAGCAATAGTGTGTATTACCTTTTCCTTGGTTAAATTTTAATAGTGTTCTAAAGGCTCAAAGTTAAAGAGTAGCTTGACCCAAGGTATTCTTTCATCTTTCTACTTTCATTTTTGGTGTTTGAGCAAAGCTGTTCAAGATTTGCTCAGATTCTCATAACACTTCTTGAACACAATATTCAGTGGTCTTTTGGGGTTTTTTTCTGAATGTGGGATCAATGGCATTAAGTAGGAACACCTTCTTTCCTGAACGGTTGCCTACAGTCATTTTTGGGTCATTTCTTCCATGTAGTCAACCAACCGTATTAAAGTTGACATGGTTTCCTTTAAGTTTTGCTTTTTGATTGTGGTTAGTTTTTTTAACTCGTGGCATCTAGTAGTCACTTTCTCTGTATCTTCCCTTTTCTGAAGTGATAATTGACCCTAGAAACCTGAGTCATTCTGGAGCAGTATATCTTGGGACTCTCAATCCCAGAAGTGCTGTATGCACTACATCTCAGCCTAGAAAGAAGGTTGTAACTTTATCAAAATCAAAACTTTGCCTTACTATTACTTATTATATTGATTTGAATTTGTTCAGCTTTGAGTTCTCAAGATGAACAAAGCTTGGTCCTCAGTTAAGGTGGTGTCAAAGAGTTTTTACAAGGCAGATAAAAAGGAGCTGAATACTTATCATAGGCAGCTTCTAATGCTGATCACATTGTGAATATGTTAATTGCAGGATCAAACTCACCATCATTCACAAATTATGTGGCCAGCAGGATTAGGGTAGTGACCGTCCCCCTGCACTCAGCTGCTTTGAAGCCACACCTAAAGTGTTGTGTTCAGTTCTGAATCCCTCAGGTGCTAGGGCATGTCCAGAGAAGAGCAAGGAAGATGGTGAAGGTTCTAGAGCACAAGTCTAATGGGGAGTGGCTGAGGGAGCTGGGGTTGTTTAGCCTGGAGAAGAGGAGGCTCAGGAGGATCTTATTGTTCTCTACAACAGCCTGAAAGGAGGTTGTGCTGAGGTGGGGGTCAGACCCTTCTTCCAAGTAACAAGCAACAGGACAAGAGGAAATGGCCTCAAGTTGCACCAGGGGAGGTTTAAGTTGGATATTAGGGGAAATCTCTTCATTGGAAGAGTTGTCAAGTATTGGAATAGGTTGCCCAGGGAAAGCAGTGGAGCCACGATCCCAATGCCTTAGGTTTTAACTTTTATATGTTTCAAATCCTATATTGCCTAGTGTGTAACTCTGAAGTTTCTTGTAGCCAGCTAGCTGTTCTCTTATGCCAGATAGACATAACAAAGCCTCTCCGAGCCTGCTCTCCAAGGATATCCAGACTGTCCTAGGCCCAAAAATGTGTGCAAACTAACGTGTTTAGAAGGGGGGTAACCTTGGAGAAATTACATCATTAACTGAAGCTTTAACTGGAGAATTAACCCTGATATGCAAATGAACCAAACTTATAAAAGTGTGAAGAACTCCTGACTCGCCGTCCATCTTGGGGTCCATTTTGGATGTAGCCTCTGGCTCCCCAGGGTGTACCTGTGAAGGCCTTTCAAATAAATACC
>WEIT01035356.1:44933-62675 GCA_013389985.1 Dryoscopus gambensis
GGAACAGGCTGCCCAGGGAAGTGGTTGAGTTTCCATCCATGGAGGTATTTGAAAGATATGTAGATGTGGCACTCAGGGACATGATTTAGTGGCGGACTCAGCAGTGCTGGGATAAGGGTTGGACTTGATGATCTTAAGGGTCTTTTTCAACCTAAATGATTCTAAGATTCCATGATTTGCTCTCATGTAAACTAATCAAAAAAAATCCTTTAATGTTTAGTATTTTAACAGGTAGCCTTTCTTTATACTTTAGCTAAAAACCAGAAGAAAAGGACATAAACCTGCCAACATTGTGTTGTGCTGTGGTGGAAAAAATAAAGGATTATTTTTTAACCATTCATTTTGGTTGGCGCTTGGCCATATGAACAGTCCTTGTTTCTAAAGTACTATCTCTTCAAGTTTCACTGCTGTTTATAGAGACTTGAACAGTAGTGGTGACAGCGGATTTCTCCTCTCAGCTGGAGAAGATGTTTTATCTGCCTTTCAGAAGTAAAATCAATTCATATCTTTCTGTATATGGCAACAGAGTCTCACTGGATCTGTAGCTTATGACTTTTATCTTATTGTGACACCTGCTTCGGTCAAGGGGATTACTCCTCCTGGAAGGTGTCAATACTGATGATGTTCAGGTGAACAGCTGTCCTCCCTCTTCTATTATTATTATTCATGATGTGTGATTGATTCTTCTGTGGGCCTTAGGGATAAAAAACTGAGCAGTTCTTTGCTGTCTTTCTCTTAGAGAGATCTAATGGACAATTACTGTTTCTGGAATGTGCTATGGCCACCATTTCACCTCATCTATTGTTCAGCTATCTCTGTACAGGCAGAATGTGGGCAATGAAAAGGTGCAAGATGTGCCATTAGCCATATGCTAAGAGCCATCAGTTGCACACTTAGTGCTTCTCCAACAGCGTCATTCATTACCCAGTATCATACTGAGAGAGTTTAGCTGATGGAAGAGAGAGAAGCCACTAGCAGTGACTCCACTTACACACAGCTGAGGCATAATATGGATTGGGGTCAATTTAGCTGAGGGTGTATCTCCATAATTAATTATTGAACTTTTAAATTCTGGGCTTATTTTACATAATTTGTATTATCTGAAAGTCATACTGACTATATTTGGCTTCTTAATGCTGGCACTTGTATCAAGAAGTTAGCAACACATGGAAGGATGAAGACAGGAAAAAGTATTTGAAATGGGACCTATAAGATCTTCAAATGCTTAGTCTGAAAAATAGATGAACAACTTAAATCAGCTACAATGTAAAGTCATTTTCCCTTCTAATATTTGAAAGATTATCATAAAAAAAGTTATGTTCAACTGTTCTCTAGCTTCACTATAAATAAGACACCAAATGGCTTCCTATGGAGCGAATAGAGCATAACGTGGAATTTAGAAATATCCAAGTGTTGTGTAGGTCTGGAAGAGACTACATGGGGTGGCACTGAAATACTCCTCACTGGAAGATTAGATAAACATCTCTTACTGATTATCTAGACAACTCTGCTCTTGCTGCTAATGAAGGCAAATGAGCCAAATTATCTTTGGTGTCTCTAAGGTGTTCTTGACCATTGACACTAAAGGTCTCCTTTCTTTTTATGTTATGCCCCAGGAATTAAGATTGGCAAAGATTATCACCAAAGTGCCATTTTGAAGCAGAAGACAGCCCCAAGCAAGGCAAGTAAAGAGCCTTACTCCTCACCTGAGCCTATGAGAACATTGCGTAGTCTGCAGGAGTCTCTCAACTGCTTTCCCATTCTTCTGGGAAGTAGCCATCATTAAACAACGGGGAGGTATTCAAGGATGTTTCTGGACCATTCCTCTGCTAGAGGAGGTACTTGAGACCATTCCTAGAAATACCTTGAAAAGAACTCAAAACATAAAAGCCAGTGGAAGATCAAACTACTGTCTGAGTTGGTTGTTGGTTTGTTTTCCCTGCATACATATGAATTCCAGTCTCTTGCAGTACCTCTGGCCAAAGATCTTATTCAGGTGAGCAAACTGACAGTTTAGATTTTTCTAATAATAACTTGTTCCATGTCTTGCTGTGGGCAACAAAAAATCAGAGCTGGATGGTCACAGACGCTCTGAGCCATCATTCAAAAATAAAAATAACAAACACATATAATATCATTGAATTGCTGAGGTTGGAAAAGACCTCCAAGATCATAAAGTCCAACTGTTAACCCAGCATGGCCATGTTCACCAGTAAATCATGTCCCCAGGTGCCACATCCCCATGATTTTGGACATTTCCAGGAACGATGATTCCACCACCTCCCTGGACAGCCTGTTCCAGTGCTGGACAATCCTTTCTGTGAAGAAATTTTTCTTAATATGAAATCTAAACCTTCCCTGGTGCAAATTGAGGCTGTTTCCTGTCACCCTGCCACTTCTTACATGGGAGGAGAGATGAACTCCCACCTCACTACAACCTCCTTTCAGGCAGTTAGAGATACTGGTAAAGCCTTCCCTGAGCCTCCTTTTTTCCGACTAAACATCCCCAGCTCCCTCAGTTGTTCCTTGTAAGACTTGTGCTCAAGTCCTTGCACCAGCTTCATTGTGTTTATAATTAGCTTGCACATAAGACTCATGATATGGACACAACAGTCTTTACAAAATCAGTCTTGTTTGGATTTCTGTTCTAATAAAATACAACTGTCCCTCCATGGCAGCATTGTGAGATTTAGTTCCCCCACCTTCCCATTTTATCCTCCCATATTTCCTTCAAGCATCTAGCTTACAGATTTTGTCCAGCTACCAAACTATTTCATTTCGATCCTTTTAGTAATTCAAACATATGCATCAAATGCGCACATGGCATATTTCCAGGCAGTAACATTCCCTTTCCTTCCTGCCTTTTTGTAGCCAGGTATTTTACATTTAAGATGCACAAAGATAACGATGCTCCTCCACAGTTCTGGTTTGTGCATCAGCTCCCTCTGGTTTCTCATTGCAGCCCTCCATTGGAGCCTCTGGTGTGAAAGCTGAGCCCTGAGCAGAGCCCAGTGGCACAGAGAGTTTGGCCTTTCTGGCAGCATAGCTTTAAGGCACCCATTTTTATCCAGTGCAGCAGCAGGTCCATGTGCAGCACTGGTATGGAGGTCAAGGGTATGGTTGCCATGATTACATGCTAGAGAGGAAAAGTGTCCTCCCTAGGCTCTTCCTCTCCCTTCTCCCTTTCCCTCCTATGTTTTTTGACAGATTGGTGTTTTGGCAGTAGTGATTTCTTCACTTGAAAAGCAGCAAGACAACAGAGCAGCAATCCCC
The DNA here is from genome assembly GCA_013389985.1 of Dryoscopus gambensis. Taxonomy (NCBI): domain Eukaryota; kingdom Metazoa; phylum Chordata; class Aves; order Passeriformes; family Malaconotidae; genus Dryoscopus; species Dryoscopus gambensis. Next base: position 48,207 of record WEIT01035356.1, read on the forward strand.
CCCCACCGAACTCCCCCAAGAGCCAGCCCACACCCACCATCTGCCCAGGAGGTTGTTCAGGAGGACAAGGCAGAGGAGCCCAGCCCCTGGGGTCGGAAGCTTCTCATCCCATGTGGTGGTCATGAACTGTTTCCACCACTTTTGTTTTTCTCTGCTCCCTGTAAAACCAAGACACTTGTTTCACCATAAGGGTGCTAAGGGCAAAGGTTTGAGGACAGCCCAAGAGGCATTTAGTGACCCCAACAGAAAAACTTTAGCAATAAATTAATAAAACTCCAACAAAGCAAGAAAAAGTAATAAAGATCTCAGGGAAAAAGAGGCCTCTCTAGAGAACGGGCTGAGGGATCATATGCAGGAAATAAACAAGAGATTAAGAAAACAAGAGGAGGAGATACTTACAAATGAAAAAAAATATTTGAAAATTGCAGTGAAAGACACGGGATAAATGGAAATAGCTGACCCAGGTTAAACTAATTATTTAGCTAGATCACTATCCTGTTTCCCTTCAACGTCAATACCAGACACTGTGGAGAAGTGGTATAAGAGATTCCTACACAGTTGCAGAAGAAGCTTCACCCAAACCCCAGGCTGAGGATCAATCACTGCTACATAACTGCTGTAACTGCTTTATAAAGGTATAATATGAAAAATATATCTGTGATGGCATTCTTACTGATGTAAATATCTATTTCTGGCAATACCTTTTGATAATACCTCAGGGCAATACTTTCCGAGGGGAAATTACACCTTCTATCTCCTTTTCAGTAGAACTGTCTTGCCTTTTAATTTGATTAGTTTTCCTTTGCTTCTGCATTATAATGAAGGTGCAGCACACCCATACCCCACTACTTTATGCCACTTAATATACATACATCTAATACGTACATGTATCAACTTAATATCATATTTATCCTGTTTTTAAAGGCACAATACTAATTTGTATGTACGTCACAGTCTTCCAAGAACTAGACTGGTGAAGAAGGAAATTTTTAAATGTGTTTTAGACAAATGACTTGCCTAAAACTTCTCCACATGGCAGCTGTTGATTGCATTTGTATCACATTATTAAGACATAGGCCCAACTCACTTTGCTTTGGAATTTTAGCAGTAACTCTTGGAAGTCTTAGGTGAGCCATGATTCAAACAACACTCATAGACAGGTCTGGAAAGGAAGATTTTATAAAGCTGCTGTTGCTACTAGTAAAGTAAAGTACCCAAATGCCAGCACTGCAACTAGTTTTTCTCTCTTTATCCCAAATGTCTTCCAGTGTTTTGCACTTCTTTCTCCCCACTCCCTGTCAAAGAAAACCACAAATTTTGCCTGAAGGGATATCATCATTAAAGAAAGAAGCAGTGCAGTCAAAGCCTTAGGATGACACAGATCATTCAACAGTTGTTCAATTACACTGAAAAGCTACTTATTTTTGAACCCAGAGCTTTCACTCAACACAGGCCCAAGGCATTACTATCAAATATGTATCTGCAGTATCTCAACCAGTCTGATGTAGGGCTTTCGCTCTTTACAGAAGCTGTGCCCTTGTGTGAGGTTTACATCTAGGTTCAAAGAGTTTCTAAAGTGTCTTGGAGCTGTGTTGGCTTTAAAAGGTATTACCAAAGCATTATCATTTCCAAGAATGAATTAAAAGTTGGTTTGGATACCTCTCATCTCCTAAATCCATCTGATTTTGTTTAAGGTTTACAAGCCACTTTCCCTGCAGAATTCCTACAGACTAATAAAATAGTTTGTGACTACAGAGTCAACAAGGAAAGCAGTAACACCTAAAGTACTCCAAGGTAAACCAAGCAAATGAAATGCAGAATATTCCAAAATTAACATTTTTGAAAATTATTATTTAGGGCATACAATTCCTACAGACCCTGTGTGTGACTGATAGCAGGGTATGACCACCCAGATGGAAAAGTTGATTCCCATAGGTTTTTCTTAGCAGGTTTCTATAAAAATGCTGTTCAGTACTAGCTTTGAAAGCAGTAAGAAATCAAATTTTTCTCTGTTATATAGCTGCATGGAAAAACATATTGAAATGCAGGGGATTGTTTTCTACCCTCTAAATCAGAGTGATCGCTGGCCACACTATCATTTCAGCTGACAAGGACATAGCATTAGCTACAGGCTCCTCACAACTCCTTGCCATGCTGACACTACAGGAGTCAAGCCATTATTATTATGCTCTTTTTACAGTCTCTTAAATATAAACTTTTTTTTCCATTTTCTTAAACTTTCTATGAACCTGAGCTCCTCCTGACCCAAAAGCCTCAGTAATTCTGCTGACCCTTTGCTAAGTGTGCTTCTGAAAACATCCACAGCTATAACTGTGGTCAGCTGCTCACATACGAGCAACCTGGGTGGAAGCAATCGATTGCAAGGCCTTTTAGGGTAATGCAGCTCCAAAACATACTGAAAGGCATAGCAGTGAGAAGAAAATGACATACAGGCCCAATTCCTTTCTGCAGTTCAACTCTATAAACTGCAATCATTCACTTCGAAGGAAAGACGAATGGGTTACTCTACATCTGTACAACAGTAACAGAATAGAGTTATGTCCTAAGCATCTGTCGAGACAAAAAAATAATATTTCACATTGCTCTCTCCAGCATAAAACTAGGTTTGATTTGCATGCATTTGAGATAAAAAAGATAACAAGTCAGCACAGGGGTCTACATGCTGAAATACTGTCCTCCTTCCAGCCAGGGCAGGGTTAATTTTTGCAGTAGCTGGGAGGGCTTGCGGCTAGGACCCAGAGGGTATTCTATACCACCTCGGGTCATCTTCCAAGGACAGGGGGAAGGGCTCGCTTCTGGACCGGGGTAGCGTGGCAGAGGGAGTATTCACGTATTATCAGAGGTTTCCATGGGGTCAGCAATAAGCTTTCTTTCTCTTACACACCCTCTCATTAGTATTGTTGCTGTTACTGTTCATTTTTTTATCTCATTGCTGTTTCCAGTAAATTGTTCTTATCTCAATCCATGATCTTTACCTTTTGTGACTCCCATTCTCCTCTCCAGTACACCATGTGGGAAGGGAAAGGGAAAGGAAGGAGGGAGGAAGGGAGTGAGGAGCATATAGTTTGGAGTGGCTTCAGTGGGAACACTAAATTGGAGAATATCATGCCTAAACCATGACAAATAGTCAGAACACAATACAGTTTACAGACCTGTACACAGGAAGGTAACTTCTCAGTGGTCCCATCACAGTATTTCCAAAGGAACGTTACAAATTCTCATGGCCAATCCTGTGAAAAGTGGAAAGAGAGTTAAAACTAGGAAGTTTCCAAAGGAAAAGCAAATAAGATCAGCTGTCTCCTTGGATATGCAATGTTAAAAGTCAGTGTAGAATTGGTTTAGAGGATGTCAAACATTTTACACTACAGGAGCAACTAAATCATAACAATTATATAAATATAGCAAAGTCCAAGTTAAATAAAATGCAAAGTGGTAAGTTGTTTTTAAAGATATTTTTTCACAGTAAAAATGCAATGAATATATGGTACTGGATTAGAAAGAAAAGAGAGAATACTGCACCAATTTATATTCCCTTTGAACTGTCTGTAATACAGACCTTAAAGTGCATTTTCAAATATATGGCATATCAAAGAACCAGACACTTATTTCTAGCCATGGCACTTCTAGGCTTTTGGGAAAGGAGAGCAGAAGTAGTGTAGTGAAATTTTGCTGTGTGACAAAGCATGTACTGATGGGTTCCGCCCAACATCAATAAACAATTGTTTTTGCTTTAAATGAAGGCAAGAATTTCAGCACTAAACAAATGCCTCACATCTTGCATGAATTCTTCAACAGAATCAAAGCAAACCTGTCTTTTCATACCTCCTGCAAGTGCTATTCCAAGTCAAAATACAAATCACATTGCCTGAGCTCTATCAGTTGCTAAGTTTTCAATAACGATAACTGTGATACCATGATACATAAGGGATGGTGATACACAAAACACTAAAGCTTTCTGCTATAGTCCTCCCTGGAATCCACACTCATTGTTGTAAGGATAATTATCCCTGAGGCCAATTTTTGCACTTTTTATATAAGTATCACCTATTGCATAAGACATGAAATTTAAAATTGTCTCCTTCACGGATATCACTGAGTCACTCCATTACCTCTGGGACAGATATAAATTATGCATTCTTTGAGTCTCTTTAAAATTTAGATGCACAAGGGGACAGGGAAAATCTAAATGGCATTAAAAATATAAAGCATTCAAGAAAGAAACAATAACTTGTATGGTATTAACTGCTACAGTGCTCCAAAGGCTCCCTGCCTGGTCAAGAAAAGCACATAAAGCACTGAAACGTAACAGCAGGCCTCCATGCTAATGGCTGCTAGTGACAAGGGCTCACTGAATGTCACTGCTTCACATACTGTGTACTGTTCATTTTTCTTATCTGTGTGACCTCTCTTTTGAAATGACTGATGAAACTCCCCTGAATTAGCATCTTCGCTTCTGGGCATTTGCCACCTAGAAGGCATTTAGTAATATCTCTACTAAATACAAAAATAAAACATGGGGAAAAAAGATCATAATCTTAACAGAAAATATTCACTATGTCTGTTAAAGAATACTCTGTGTGTAATGCAAAAGGGCTGCTTCTCTGAAGCCTCCTCGTTAGGTTATTTTTTTACCTCGACACCCTCTAAGAGTACTGGCTTGTCACAATACATGCATTCACATTCCAGACTTGGCTAACATTTTCATAATTGGTGTGAATAAAAAGAAATAGCTGTTACTGCAAGAAAAAAAAAGAAATGCCTCTGTTCTGATGCCCTGCTGCTATGATGACCTATTTCACACTAGCATCTGTTCTCTTCTCATGAACTATTCCAGATGTAAGCTGGCAAAACAGCACTGCAAGTATGTTACCCAGACGTCCACTGAGTGCTGCAGATGTTTTCTTCCATGCTTCACATTTAATGTGTGCCTGATTAATTTCTTCATTATTATCTCAACTGCTTGGCCCACAGATTTTCCTACAAAGTTTGCAGAATCCAGGATCTAATTTGCAGCCATAAGGAGCAGCTCCCTTTGTGTAAACAGGTTCATTAATGTCTGGAATAAGCAGTCAACAGAGCCTTGGTCTGAATTGCCAAAAGAAATGCAAACTTCAGTAATCTATTATGCCTTGATAATATTTGCCTGAGAATTTAACACAATGTTCATTTCAATTTCAAAATTACAGATGTTTGCAATATTCAGATGCATCAGTCTGACCAAAAATATTATGCCCATTCTCTGCCTCAAGCCCTTGACCTGAATGAGGTTAGTGACAGGGATATGAATGACTTGAGTGGAAAATGAAACACAAAAGTAGTTTTATCGTGAAGTACAATATTTCTTCTGTCACTTAACCATTTTTTTCCTTCTCAAAATTACAGGGTAGACTGCAAATCTTCAAGGCTAGCAGTCATGACGACAGCCTGAGTGCCATTTAAAAGAATAATAATTTATGAGGCGCCTTGGTAGAATAGCAAAGGTCACAGAGTAGACTCCCCAGGGAGGAGAGGATGACAAAGGTTACAGAGATGACTAAAGACTCGCCTACAGAAAGGAATTTTCTTGGAAGGAAGATGTTTTCCTGAAACAGCTTCATCCCACCTGACACACAGCTCCTCATCCAAATGAGCAGTTCACCTTTAAGTTAGCTAAAAGGCATTGCTTGCAAAATACACTTCTGAAATTCATGGATTAGCAGCTTGGCCTTGTACCCACTGAGGGCCCACTGAAGTGCTGGCAGATGGAGAACACTGTGGGTCTGTCCCACAGGGCACAAGGAGGATGCCTAATGACTAGTGTGATCCCACATGGGACATCAAACTTGAAAAAATCTCTGGAGTCTTTGCAAGGCACTCCCCAAAGAAATCCTGCTTTTGTGGCAACTGGTACCGTTTGCAGACCTCCAACAGACCACCACAGACTGGTGCAACTTCCCTTAGAAGCAGTCTGAGGAGTTGGTAGGTGAGGAACCTAAGACACACAGCTGACACATTGCTCCTGGACAGTTGTAAATATGCACACCAGCCATCACTCTACAAAGCAGCTTGGGTAGCTTTTCCTTGCCACAGCTATAGCATTCCCCTTCTTCAGATGCCACAAGTACAGAAAAAAGACAGGGCTGAAGACAAGCAGGAACAACTCTTTCTGGCACAGCTCCACTTTCTGCCAAAACATCTCCAGGCTCATAAAATACACATGAACGTGCGAGAATCTGGCGCTGCAAACCTGGGGGTAACCAGCAGTGTCTCCAAACATCAGAGTGATAAAGAATAGCTTAACCTGAAGCCAGCATGCAACACAAGACAGCTCATCTCTTCAGAAATGTGTGACCATAAATATTTTGAAAACTGACAATTTACAACTGTTCACGATCAGTTGTGGGAAGTTTCTGCAACTGAAGCAATGGCTGGCAGTTGTGGAGGGGGCTGGCACAGCTCTGAAGGGTACAGATGTACCATGTGCTGGTAAAGAAGAGGTTATTGACTGCTTTGAGTATATGGGATTATATTTAATTTCTATAGGATAATTGCTAGAGCCCATCTTGCTGATACTTGACCTCCTTGCCAGGCCTCCCAGCTCATAAAGAGGTACCTGAGAACTGAGTAATCATTCAGGTAGATTATCCAAGGAGCATTTGAGGACCCTTACCTATTTTCTATACTAAAATCAGGCAATTTTCTGAAGGGGATGAATACCACAGACATTCACAGTAACTTCATTCCTTTGCTCCAGCAGTCCCTGGTCCATCACAACAGCTGATGAAGCCTCTGGCTGGCTGTTCAGATCACAGAAGATTTTTACAGACCCACAACTGCATGCTGATGACAGCAGAGTGTGCCTTTGGGATAGGGAAGGGCAGAAGGCAAGTGGAAGGTGGGATGCAGCTGAGCAAGACTTCAGTTGAAACAGCCTCTTTTATCCTGCACATCACCTACAGGAAGGAGGGAATGTCACAGAAATGTTGTGAACACATCAAATAGCTCAGGCAATGCCCACTCCTGAGTGACAAACCCACCGGGCATGCTGCCAGGCAGCCCTCCTGAACCTGCCCAAGGAAGGGAACCAGCATTTCCACCACAATCTTTGCCTCACGCTTAGAGCCGCTTACTCCAGCACAGCAGCCTGCCCTCAGTGCCAAGCCTTGGCGGGATTTGCGTGTGGGGTTTTATGCGCTCCTGTGTTGGTTTTGTATGCCTTGTCTTCCTTTATTAATTTTAAACAGAATGGGGGGAATGTAAATTCACCATTGGGGATATGTCAGTGTTTGCTCAACATGCTCTATATACCTTTATTAATTTTGTATTGAATGGTGGATGCAATTTCACTCCAAGGGGAAATCAGGGATAGCAAAAGGTCTTTCCCACAGCAGGACAGCAGGGGGGGAAGGGGAGGTAATTTCTCTGTGGGTGTATTTCGAGTGATTTATGTGCTTCCATGAGTTTCTAAAGCTGAAGAATTTTGAACTTTCATGAACAGGCAGTTTCTATGTCATGACCCACTGCTCTAAAGAGGTTGATTATCTTAATGTAGCATTTGTTATTCAAGTCTTACAGCTTACAGTACATTTTAAAAGCAGCAGATGATGCCTTCTTCCAGTGCAAGAACAGTATATAAAGAGGGAAATTTAAAAGATTTCAAAATTGAGACCTATTCCAAATAAGACTTATTCTTTTAACAGTACAAATGCGTAAACACCATATAACTACAAAAGGGTTGTTATTTGACACAGGTTCACAAAGTTTAACTCTTGGCCACAAGGCTTAATTCTTGGCTCACTGCAAAAATTGTCTTTATCTGTGAGAACAGCTAGGCAGCCTGTCATTTCCAACAGTGCCACTCCTGGCCCCCAGCAAGCCAACACTTGGCTTGGAGCATGCAGGGACACTCAATACCCTGGACTGCTGGAGATGTGGCAGAGTTGCTTACTTGTAGATAGCTCTTTGATATCGACTTTTATTCACACAGTACAGTTACACTCCATCACAGCATGCATATCCTTTTGCTTACTGATTCCTGGTCCCAGTGTATCTTAATTCACCAGTATCCTGACAATGAAGGGAATGTCCCTTTCCCATCTGTCCTACTTACTTTTCTAGAAAAAAAGTTTTCAGAGGGGGAAAAAAAAAAAAAACTTAACACCTCCCTCAGTTTCCAGAGATTCCTAGGTTGCATCTTCTCCATACTCAGCTTTGCCAAATGCAATAAAATAGTGAACAGTGGTGTCCTGATGGACATGTACGACAGTCAAAAAGCATGGAAACAACTGGTGCTGTTCACTGTTCAGTTTTTCACTGCAACAAATTTCACCCTCATTTCACCATGTATTTTTTTCACCCACGTTTCTGCAATGCCAGGTACAGAGGCTGCTCCACTTTTGGAACCCTCTGAGCATGATGGGTGTCTTTTCTTCTACTGACTTATCTGAGCACAAAGTATGTGAGTTTGTACCTTATGTCCAGCTCCACCAGCACCCAAAGAGTGAAAACCAGCCTCATGCTTACTACACAGGGCAATTCAGATGGTGGTTCCTCTGTACTGTTGAGTCCCCTGTGACTCCTCAGTCCAGGGACCTGCTGTGGGAAGGTGGCCATGGGGTGAAGCTATCAATGAGCAGCAATTTGGGGAGTGTTTGCTGTGTAAGGAAGATTAATATTCTCATGGACAGTCTAATGCTTGTGCTTGTCCTTCCCCAGGCAGCTGTGACATGGAGGACAACTGACCAGACAGGAAAAGATCTGTTTTACTCATCAGAAGATGCTACAGTAAAATTTATACTTATAAAGACTTACTAGGATTTATGCTGTTGAACAATGCCTTACTGAGGCTGCTGCTCATAACAAACTTCAAATGGTCAACTGAATTAATTATTTGCTTGAGCAAAACCGAATTGCTATATGCTTGAAAACTGAATTATGGACTAGCTGGCTCTCACTGCACATGCACAAGTCATTCTTTTCCTCACCTGGTGCAGCTAGCACATGAACTCCTTGTGTGACTGATGGCAAGGGCAGAAAGTTCCTCACCGAGAAGCACAGTTCCCATTTTGAGGACCAGAAACAGCAGAACTGCTTCATTCGAAAAATGAGCAAAGGAAACAGGAGAGAAAGGGAATAGGGGAGTGCAGCTGGCTGTCATGGGTTCTGCAGGTCAGCACTTTTATACCTGCTGAACACAGCTGGATTTTGAACACGCGGGAGGGAAAGAGGAAGGGCAGGATTTGGAAACTGGCTCACATCCACCCAAGATTATAACACACAACCCAAGAAAAAAGTAATAAATACCAGGTACATGTCACAGCACACAATGCTAAAAGCCTTTAATAAAGGCTAATGCAATGATACTCACCAGCCTCCTTGCTGTGCTGCCAGCAGCCTGGGTGTTGCCAAGGACTGAAGGCAGGCAGGCAGGCAGTGAGGCAGGGAGCAAAGGACAACAGGCAGCCCTGCCTAACTGTGAGCATCTTGTTCAGGATCCTGCTTACTGACCCCATGTATATGACCCCACAGTAGTCAGCCAGTGTTCCACATGATTTCTCTGTTAGCTGTGTCCTTATCCTAGTTTCAGCTAGGATAATTTTCTTCCTAGTAGCTGGTACAGTGCTCTGTTTTGGATTTAGTATGAGAATAATGCTGATAACACACTGATGTTTTAGTTGTTGCTAAGTAGTGCTTACACTGAGTCAAGGACTGTTCAGGTTGCTGTGCTCTGCCAGTCAGCAGGGGCACAAGAAGTTGGGAGGGAGCATGGCCAGGACAGATGATGCCAGTTGATCAAAGGGATATTTCATACCACAGAAGATCATGCTCAGAAATGGGCAGGGCATTGGTCGCTTGGTGGTGAGCAGTTGTATTGTGCACCACTTGTTTTTCTTGGGCTTTATTTCTTTCTCTTTTTTTTCATTACAATAACTACCATTATCATAATTAGCAGCATTATTAACATTATCATTAATATTAAATTTTGTTTTGCTTCATTTATTTAACTGTTCTTATCTCAATCCACATGTTTTACTTTTTTTCCCAATTCTCATCCCCACAGGGAGGCGTGTTGGGGGATGGGGTGAGTGAGTAGCTCCATGGTATTTAGTTGCTGGCTGGGATTAAACCACAGCAGTCCTGGACAAGCCGCAGGTCAGCAGTAGTATTCTGTGCCCAGTTCCTCTCCAAGTCCTCCAAAAATAGAAGAACTGGCTAGAGTTACTGTCTCTGTCCTTCACCTTCCTGCAAGCTGTCTCTTTCAGTGGCACTGTTTATAAAACTTTGGGTGGGGATTACATTCAGTCATTGCCCCTCTTCACCCTGGAGAAGAGAAGTGAAGGCTCAGGGGGAAACAGCATTCCAGTACGTAAAGGGCAGCTACAAAGAGAATGAAGGCATAGGGAAAAGACAAAGGGCAACGGATGTTCCAGGAGAGGTTTCATCTCAATAAAAGAAATAAATTTTTACTGTGAGAACAATCAACCACTAGAAAAACCTCCCCAGGGATGTGGTAGAATTTCTGTCTCTGGAGGTTTTCCAGAGGCAGTTGGACAGGGTGCTAGATAATCTCATCTAAGCGTCTTTTCCCACAAAATGTTGGACAGACGATCTTTCGAGGTCTCTTCCAATCTGGGCTGTTCTATGTAATTCTGTAATTAGCTATCTGATTCTGTAATTAGCTATCCCCCCAGTTCCTCTTTCTCTGGAGACTGATTCCCAGAGCTTCCCATCCAGACCTTCAAAGCTGCCCCTATCATCTACTCTCTCTCTCTGAGGTTAAGGTTGTCACAGAACAATTTATATTGGAAGGGACCACTGGGGGTCCTCTGGTGCTTAAAGGAGATTGCTCAGGGTCTCCTCCAGTCAAGTTTTTTACAGCTTTGAGGTCGTAGATTTCACAGCCTCTCTGGACAATTTGTGTCAGTCTTTGAACACACCTATGGTGACTTTTTTCCCCCTCCAAATATATACAGTCAGAATTTCAAATGTTCCAAATTGTGTCTGTTGCTTCTTTTCCTATCATTGTGCACCTTTGAAAAGAGTCTGACTTATGCATCCCCTCCTATTATGTAGTCTCAGACACCAACATGATTCTTCAGTGACCTTCCCTTGATCTGAACAGTCCCAGACCTCCCCACTTCTTCTCATATATTCTCTGCTCTGGCTCACTGTGCATCTTGGCAGTTCTCCAGGGGCCTTGCTTCAGTCTACCTACGCCTTTCTTGTACTGGGGAGCCCAAAACTAGATACAGTACTTCAGGTGTGGTCTCATAGGTACTAAATGAAGGACAGTTATGGCTTCCCATGAAGCTAGGTCCAGCTGAAAACATCCAGGGGTCAGCGGAGCACAGAGCTAGAAGAAAAAACCCTACAAGTATATGCCCAAATGTGAGCAAAATATACAGACTTTTACTATGACCGGACTAGCACTGAAAGAGAGAGATTAAAGTTGGCCAGAGCAGTAGCAGGCTTACAGGTGAGGCAGACCAGCCATCTGGGAGAGACTGTACAGATACGAGAGGAGAAAGGCAGGGAACACCATGTTTCAGAGCACATAACCACTTAAATTGAAGCAGCTACAACTGAGTGTAAATTACTGCCAATCCTAACAGGAATAAAACCAGCAGTAATCTGTCCATTATAATATAACGGGGAACCATATCGTGCAAACACAGGTTTTCTTAATATCAGGGTAACATGATTAGACGCTGTACAGCACCAGCATGAATAGATCATAAAATGGGCCAAAAGTGGTATTAACCAACACAGAATATTTATATAAAGACTGCAATCCATACAGTCTTTGTGAAGAGATTACGTATTTTTATCTGCTATCCAAAGCAATGATATCCTGCAAATAAAAAAAAAAATATAATTGCTTGGGAAAGCTGCGTCTTCAGTACACAATACCATAACCTCCATAGACCTTGAAATGAGACCACTAATAACAGGAGGGAAGAATTTCCAAGTGATACCAGAAAGGAAGCATACACACACGGGGAGGAAACACAGTGATGTGTCTACCACCTTTGTGAGTAACTCCCTCCAGAAAGTCATTTTATCATTAGGACCATGGAGTCTGCCTGAGACATGGTAGCAGTAGTAAGTCTAGGGGAAACAACAGACTGGAGGAGAATGCTTTTATCAGGTCTGCAAATGCTGTCCGTACTAATGAAAAAGAAACTTTGCATCACCATGGGGGTTTTTTACACTGGCAAGAGCAGCACGAATTGAGTCCCTATCAAGACCTGATCATAAAGAACAATTGAAAGCATAATTTAGGTTTCTTCTTACTTTGTTACTGGATGAAAAGAGAAAGAATGAAGGAGGCTCTTGCACCAGGACTAGTGCTCAAAGCACTGGAGCAAAGTTTCTGATCAGTTCAATGATTTGGGAAATTTGCCCATGAAATAGAAATTCTAGTTAACATTTAAGGAATTATTCAGATGAGTAACTGCCTGCCATGGACACTTTTCTGCCAACATGGATTTACTATGTGGACAAGACTTTCCCCAAGTCCCTTCTAGATCAGAAACATTGTCCACTTCTTCCATTTTCCTGGAGGGAAGGCATTAAAAATGTCAAAAGTTAATGACTTATACAAACTTAATCTTATGTCTGTTTGTTTTTCTTTCTTCCTTTTTTTTTTTTTTAACTTTGCCCTCTGTCAAAAGAGGCATATTCTGATTTATTTTGTTACTGGTGTGTTACAGAGAGTTGCTTGCAATAGTCTTGTCCTTGACCCAGCAAAATTTATGTAGTGATGGAATCAAACAGTTTTATGCAAAGCAGAAAGTGGTTTCTTGGACTGAACTGTCTCCTCTAAAACCAGAGTCCATGACTCTAGACACCAAATGTTTCTAGCAAGGGTAGAAGCACTTGCCATGTTTGTATTTATTTCAAGTAATGTGATGGGACTGGGTCCACACAGTGATTTTTTGTGGTTAGAAGAGGTTAGCAGCACAACTGAGGTTGAAAACTGCTGGTTTAAAATACTCAGAGCAAAGCCACAATATGGAAATACATTTGTTTTTGGACTACAGACTAAAGGAATGAGCAGTACTTGTGGGGGTTCCACAAGACTATTTCTGGCTAGAGAAACTGCTACTATAGAGATTTGCTGGAGCTTCTTGCTGGCCTCCACTTTCACTCACAGTTGTGTGTCACATAATTAAGCCTGGAGGGCATATACATGTGTCTCGTCATGCCCATAGGAACATACAACCAGGGTCTGCTTGAGCAGAGTGGAGGCTTTCTGGCTTTCTATCAGCAGGAATCAGTGAGGACACCTGAGGGATTCTGTGACACCACCTCACTGCAGTAATGAGCAGGCAGATGCCCTTGACAGAGGGAAAGGTCATTATTTTTCTGCATTGTTTTCCTATCCACATCACCAGCCAGCTCACTTCCAGTTTGGCAAGCTGCTCTTTAAGCAGAAATCAGTCTGACAGAGACTTTAGGAAACCAAAGTATAATTAGGATCTGTTATATTTGGGATGTGTCTTTGCCATGTTACCGCTGACTTTGGAGTCTGCAATTACCGGCAGAAAGCTTTCAGCAAAGAAAAGTTTGAATGTAATAAAAATAAACAACTCCTCCAAAAAACAGCAATCATGTATCAGGGTGTGTCATCCAAGGGAGAATCTTAATGGCATCCTTCCACATCCCTATAGACCTGCACATGGAAAGATTCTGCAAAACTAGCCTGTGACCACTGAACACCAAAGAGCAGAAGAATTCTGCACCGGAATAAGTTCTTCAAGCACTTGTTCTTGAATTAACACTAAAATTGCAAAGTGTCTGCACTCCAACCACTATAGCTACATAAATTAAGGTTGTTTTGAACAAAACAGGTTCCTCCTGTGCCTGCAAGTGACTTGTATATGCATTTGCAACATGCCTGGTTCTAAAGTATCTGTGTCATGAGCTGGTAAAGGATATACTAACAGAAAAATGGAAAGCTGCATGCACAGGCAGCTCTTGCACTGAAAACTAAGTACAAACAGAGGTCACCTCTGGAAAGGACGAAGATAGGGCCTCCAGTAGCCTAATCCTAAGAGCCATACTCTCAAAAGAACAGCAGCTCTTTGTGCAGCTTAACTTCTGTGTTTGCAAGTACACGTGCATATTAAAAATCATAAAAGCAAGAAATCTGTGAGGCATGAACTCTCTCATAAAGCATTTCCAAGACCAGGGACAGTCTGCATGCACGGCAGCGTACAATGTATTCTGTACTCTAAAACACAAGTGGCACTCTTCCCTGAAATACAAGTTTCTACTTTTGTAAAAGCTCTTCAGTTAGATTGAAATATTCCAATTCAGCTTTTTAAGCTTTCAAACATAGAACCTGTTAAAAAATTAGAAAGGGATTTTCATGAGGGGAAAGGGGGTCACAGAGAAAGCCTGAGCCCGTTTTGAGAACTGGTTCGCAAAAGAAATCCTTACACATACTTTGACTACAAGTCTGCA
>WEIT01035357.1:12833-28269 GCA_013389985.1 Dryoscopus gambensis
TTCGTTTATTAACTTGGATGACAGTTATTTCATATTTAAATTTTAATAGATTTCAGGTTTAAGGTTGGAGTCTTCTGTAAACTTGTTTTGCTTTATATTAAGTTTATTTCTCAAAATGGGGGAAGAAATTTTATTTTTTTTTCCCTTGTCAAATATCCTGTTTATCCTTTCTTTCATTAAATAAAGACATGATTACATGGAAATTGTTCAAATAATCTTTTTTTTTTCTTATAGCTGCCTTTGAGAATAGAGCAAATATTTAGCTTTTTTTAGTCCTAAATGTCTTTGGGACATTTAGATGAATGTTAAAATGGAGTTACCCTATCCATTATATTAAAACCATAAGCATCATATTCACTTTTAGCATCTATACAGTGTGTTCTCTGCTTTTTATTAGCATTTGAACTTGTGTGCATGGTAGATGAGGTTGAACTTCCAAGTTAAAATTTTTTAATACTTATCTTTTGTTTAGGGTTACCCAGGCGAAGACAATACAGTCCTTGGACCACCTGGGCCCATAGGTGAACCAGTAGGTCTTTCTTTCTCAAAAAAATTATG
This sequence comes from Dryoscopus gambensis, assembly GCA_013389985.1. Lineage (NCBI taxonomy): Eukaryota > Metazoa > Chordata > Aves > Passeriformes > Malaconotidae > Dryoscopus > Dryoscopus gambensis. The sequence continues at coordinate 13,392 of WEIT01035357.1, forward strand.
TTAGTGCATCTCAAGACAAGAGCCAATGCATTTATTTCTGAAGCTTTTTGTCGTTGTCCCAGGAGTCAGTAAAAAAATATAGAATGATGGTCCTTTAATGAGTAATCTCCCTCTGAAAATGCTGTTGTGTGCTCTTTCCTGCTTAAACATCTGTGCCCTGTATTTAATTACACTAATGCCATTAGTCTGTGTTTAGATCAGCACATTTAAGAAAAGAATTTTACCCTCTCTGTTTACCCTGAGTTATACTTAATTGCTTTACTAATCAAAAATGTGTTTGGACTTGTTTCATTATCACTGCAAACTAGTTTAGCTGATTTAGAGAACTGCATTTTGTAGCCATTTTTGTACTGAATTTATATGTGGGGTGTATCTCAGCAGCATTTATGAACCTGTCAAAATTATTAGGACAAACTTCAAAATTAAAGCAAATTTTGAGTACAGCAAGTCATTCCAGAGAAGAATCCAATTTTTAATGTGCTGTCTTACAGAAGCCATAAGAGAGTTTTCCTTGCATGTCTTGAAACCAGAGTCACTTCATTTATCCATTCAGATTTTAAATTGATATATATCTATTTATATACATAAGTATAAATCTGGAGAAGTTCCACTGAGGTCAGTCCTCCCTCCTGTTTCATTAAGCCCCATGTACGATTTATCTTTTAGCTTCTATTTTTCAACTGCAAAAAATTTTAGACTGTGTCTGACTGCAATGCATTCTGTTTAGAAAAGAATCATGTTTATTCCTTTAGCCAAGCTAACCTTTATGTTTGTATTCCTCAGTTGCCTCTCAGTGGTTAGCCTGTCTTGGGAGAAATCGCAGCTTTCTGTTCATATTTCACTGCAGCATTATATCCAGTTCACCTGTTACATTTTGCTCTTTGGTTTGCTCTCTAGGGTCGAATTGGTGAACGTGGAGATAGAGGAGAACCTGGCGATGAGGGCTACAAGGTAATTCCTCTTTGGTTTTAGTCTTTTTATTTGAACATGGCATGCCATGCTTACATGTGGAGCAATGCAGCAGAAGTGCCATCTTGCCTCACGAGTGTGCAGAGATGCACTCACTGCACAGATGCACTCTTGGAACACACTGGAGCATCTTTCATATGGGGACATGGGAGCTGCAACTCCTCAGCTGGAGAAGACTCCAGTGACCTTAGTGTGTATAAATACCTGATGGGAGGAGATTAAGATGAAGTAGCCAGACTTGTCTCAGTAGTGTCCAGTGACAGGACAGGAGGCAAAGGGCAAAAACTGAAACACATAGAATTCTTTTCAAAATGGCTTTCTTTACTGTGAGGATGACTGAGCAGCAGAACAGGCTGCCCAGAGAGGTTGTGGAGTCTCCATCTGTGGACATACTGAAAACTTGACTGGTCCTGGACAATCTTTTCTAGCTGGCCTTGCTTGAGAAAGAGGGTTCCATAGATCTCAAGAAGTCACTTTCAACCTAAACAGTCCCATGTTTCTGTAATACTGTAGTAGTTTACATTTTTCTCTGAAATTTAAGCACTACTTATTGTAAATCTAATCTTGAAAATTATTTGTGAGTTATATTCAGTCTTTCAGCACATAAAAATTGGATGGTAACTCATGCTTATCATTGATGCAGTTCACTGAAATACAAGAGAGACAGTCCTTGACACAGAATATCCAAGTTACACAGTAATACAGACAGACATAGGAATAAATGAATGAACCAAATCTATGCTTACAGAAGTGCAGAAATGTTTAAACAATATGTAATTCCCACTTGCAACTTGGAGTAGAGAACATAAAGAATAAAATCTCCACAGGGTTGGGTCTTGGAGATCTGACCATACTTTATCTAGGTGATGTCAGTGAATCTGGGCCCACTGGCACCTCCCAAGATGGGCTTTACAAGGAAGTCTGTAGCTCACTGAGCACGGCAGCCGGAGTTACCGGGATAGCAGTATGTTCTATTTTCTCCTTCCCAGGGTCATACAGGTCTTCCAGGGCTCAGAGGACCTACTGGACAACAAGGGCCTCCAGTAAGTGTTTCAAACAAGTGATATTTCTCTATTTACTGTTGAAAATATGTTTTCGGCTGCATTCAAATGCCTCTTTTCATTTATTTAATGTATGTTCTTTTCAAAGGGAGAGCCAGGTGAATTGGGAGAGCAAGGTCCAAAAGGAGAAAGAGGTTCAGAAGTAAGTAGAAAAAAGTGAACCAAAACTGAACTTAATTGGAATCTGTAGGGTTTTATTGTTCACTGACTATCCTTGGAAAACTGTTCCATAAAGTTAAAACTGAGTGAGTTTTCTTTTCACACCTGCATGGACAAAAAAAAATATAAAAAAATATCATTATCTTGGTTAGTAAATATGTATTATTTGATAGGTAAGTAGTTTTACTTTGGAATGATATAAAGCATTATGAGAGGCTCTTTTGGAAACATTTGAGTGCTATTCAATTATCCCCTAAAAAGGACTTTCTTGTGGGAAAGTAGCTCTGAAGGGCAACTGGGATTTTGCTTCTCTGATCTGTAAATGAAGCCTCCTGGTACTGCACTGCACTGAGTTTTCAGAGACCTGGGTATAAGGAATTTGCTGCAGAATACTAGACAATAATGACAGAGCAAGTCATGACAAAGATCAAAGACCAAATCTTTCTCTTTGGAATTGTTAGTTCATCTTGCTGATGTGTTGGAAATTGCCAAAAGTGTTTATATTCTCCCATGGGCTGAATGTCATTGGCTTTTGAGATTTTGAAAGGTTTAGGCTAAAAGATTTCTTACAATAACAGTTAACATTGCAGTTTAAATGAGATATTTTATCTGAGAAGTTCCATAGAGCAACTCTGTTAGAGTTTCAAAGTTTTGTAGGTAACTACAAGAATCTGTAGTAGACTAGAACTGAGGAGCAACAGAAAGGAAACGTAGTGTGGAGGCATTGTCAGCAGGTACTGTAGCTGTGAACTCAGATATATTGCTTTTGACAAACTACTCACATCACAGGACAAAATCAGCCATTCCTCTTGGAGAATGTTTTCTTTGTCTTGCAAATGCTCCTCAGATTAATACTGGCATTTACAGATGTGGAACCAATATCCAGCGTGGAGCAACCCATAAGAGCGCAAAGGTTTCCACAAAACTGTTAGTAGTGAAAACATTCATATAGTCTTAACTCCAGTGGCATTACTGGTGCTGCTATAGCAAGCCTTGCAAAGCTACTCCCATAAACGGCAATGCTGAATTGTCTGTGTTTACTTTATATGCATCCAGAAATCTTAATGAAAACAAAATTAAGTTATTTGAATATGCACATTCCAGTTCTGATTGGTGGACTTTTTTATGCCATTCTTAATAAAAAAGGCATTAAATTGAGCAGTAGAACAAGATTTTGCTGGTGTTTTCATGTTTACTTAATTATATAACATTTACACTTATGATGACCCAAGCTTTTTCACTTATTGCATGTTGTATCATATTGCAGCATGGTAGTTACAGCATAACTTTTGCTTTAAGAAGCAAAGAAGAGTGTTTGAAATAATTAGTCTGGAAAATCTTGGAAACTTTTTCTACTTGTTCTATGCTAACAAGTGTTCTTCTTGTCCCTGTTCTTCAGTGGTTGCGTCTTTTAGAGGTAGGATAAAATTAATGCTATAGATCTTTATATTCTGTGGAGACTATCCTACAACAAAGTTCTCTGAGAAGCTTTTGAGCCATTCTGAGCTTTTCTTCCTTGGTGCTTGACCTCCTGTGCCACTAAACCACTTACAAGAACGTTATCTGCTCAGTATCTCTCAGTTTTCTAAGACTACCAATTTCTAGGTCAGTCAAGATGAAAAAAAGTCTGGTTTTACGTAAATTTTATCTTTTGTGTAGATCTTAGATAAAAAAGAATGTTTACATCTGTGATATGTGACACTATTATTTTCTAGTATCCTCTTCCACAGACATTGAGTGCATTTACATTGCCTACTTTTCATGATTTCTCTTTTGAAGAGTACACGAAATGCTATAAGAGGGTGCTTCCTCACAGAGGGGTGGCTGATACAGTAGAAATCGCCAGGTTCATGATGAAAAACATTTTATGCTTATTGTTGGAAAAGTTTCGAAAACTGATTCACAAAAGGGAAAAACACACACAATTCTGCCAAAAATGTATTTGCTTTTACGTGAAAAGCTTTCTGCTGTCTCCTGAAATGTGAGTAATCTGGTCCAAAGCCAGGCAATGTAAACATGAATACTAGAGGGCAACAACCGTAAGCTCTTCTTAGGGGACTGAGTTTAAGACATTTGTCAGCTCACAAGTATTTGCACCTTCTAGGGACCCACAGGGAAGAAAGGAGCAACGGGTCAGGCAGGCAAACCTGGAATTCCTGTAAGTAACAAAATTCTACAGTCTATCTTCAGATTATAAAACAAAGGAAATACTAACTAATAAAACCAAAATTGAATCATGGCAGGGTTACCAGAAGGTCTTGTGTTCACTCTAAAGAATCTTCTTATAATCCAGGAAGTGTAAAGGAACCCCTGTCAATTTTGAATATTAATAATTTTTGAAATTTTGTTAAAATGTACTGAATTATATTCAGTTACTCAGCATATGGAAGTTACGTGCAACTAACAAGGTCCTTACCACTTGTAAAGTTATTTAATTATATAATCTTTGGAGTCCATTTGGAAGTTATCACGTTATATTTCACAGAACTGTACTTGTGTTCACTTCTGACCCCATCGGTTCTTTGATCCACTGCAGCCTAGAGAAGCTTGGATCCATATGTGCATGATGGATACATGTGGTATCCTGGAGGTTTATTTATTTCTCTAGCTTGCCCTGAGCTGAAATTTTTAATGCTTTTTCTTAAGTTACTGTAGAGGAGCTGACTTGCATTCCCTTCTCCCTGAGGGAGAAAACAGAGCAGGAAGCAGTAGGTGTTCTGTAAACATAACGAAGAACAAAATGCATCAAGGCTATTTTGGTCCCCTAATAAATAATACCACACAGGCACATAGTGTAAATAACTTTTACTACCTCATATCAAAACATTGTCAGTAACTGGAGAAATGCAGCTGTTGCACAGGGCTTGTACCTGCTGGGCAGAGTGCAAGAGGAGGCTTTTGAAGACAAGGAACTGTGTGTCCTTTGTAAATACTCAGCATTTTCTTTTGGAGGACTGCAGGGATCATTCAGCAGACAACAGAAAACAAGGAAAGCAAGACGTACAGAGAAGTGAGGAGAAGACAATAAAACTAGAACTTGAAGAAGTTTCAAAGCGTATCCCAAATACAAGATACTTTAGCAACCAGAAGTTTGGCACACTTATATTCTATATGGCTGTTATTACCTAAACTTTTTCAGACAATATGTGTTGTAGCTAAAACATTTTACATTTCTGAGAAATGGCATTTATAGAGACATTAGTGCAGAACTCCAAGCCTTTTAAGATAGTGTATGTCAGTCTAAAGGGAAATAATTGTAAGGAAAGAAATCAGTGTTCTTCTCTTGGATGTGACATGAGGCCTTTTTGTGCAAGTACAGCAACAGTTACCACAAACTTGCCATATTATAAATTTGTATTTTTGATATGTCCAAATTTGAACAGCGTAAATTTGTGAAATTTCAGTTCTGAGTATTTAGTAAAATGAAGGCTGAAAAGGTATATGGTTGGGGGTTTTTTAAGGGTACATAGATGACTTTATCAGGTTTTCTCACTTCAGTTTGAGAATTGACACTCAGGCATCTTCCAGGCCTGGCACACAAAGGGGTCAGTCCCATGATTTCAGCTGAAGTTGCTCAGATCCCATGACAGAGCAAATCTAAGGTTAAACCAGTAGAATTCTAAACCAAACATCCTAACTCAGAGTTCCCTCTGCAAGCATTTATTCATGTCACTGGGTCTGTTGTTAAGTAGGGTTTAGGAAATACTGTGACTTAAATCTAGTTATGGGAGGGTGAAGATGAAGAGAATCAACAGTGATTTGAATTTTTTTTTCAAGGGAACACCGGGGCCACCAGGGCAGAAAGGAGCAGTTGGGTACCCTGGACCAGAAGGCATTCCTGGGAACCCTGGCAAGACTGGGCTGTCAGGGGAGCCTGGCCCTAAGGTAAGTTGCTTTCCACATTTCCTCTATGTCATTTTGCATTACAGATTTTCTAGGGTTAAGGTTTTTAAAAAGGAGGGACTATTCTCAATTCCCTGAGTATCTTGAAAATTAGACCAATTTTTTTGTTTTCTTTCTCTTTTGCTCCTGATAGTCCAGCCAAGATATAAAATTAGCATAAGGGGAGTGTGCTGTGAGAAGCACTGTTTCATTGGTATATGGCAGTAGTAACTACACCTAAGTGAAAGTGATTTCTTAGAGAGGCTGCACAATTTTGTTCCTGAAAATGAGCCATAGATCCCAACTGAGACTGTTTCCTCTCAAGGTCTGATATAATCCCACATTTTCCTTATTGCCTTTGTATTTGTAACCAATGCCTCTCTACCTAAATAATTCTGAAACTTTGTCCAAAACCAGTGAAAAAGAGTATTAGGTATCTGAGGTACCTAAGAGCATTCTTGGAAATATCTTTTTTGTCTGACTGCTCTTTGCTGTAGGCCACAGGTGGTGACCTGCTGCCTCTGGGAGCAGTGACCCAGCTCTTTGATTAGTCCCTCCAGAGAGAGGGAGAAGATTCCTTGAGTAGTTCTTGTCATTGACAGTCTGATCACTTTGATTTCAAGCATGTATTTCTCAGTAGTTCTGCTCAGATGGACCAGTAATTGTTATAAAAGGTTGCCAAGTTAGATTTGGTGTTAGGAAATAATCAAGATGCCGGATGAGGCACTGTTGTTTCAGTTATAAATTTCCAATCTGGTTGAACAAAGAGAAAATTAAACAAGTTACCCATAGGGGGCAGGTGCACCCTACTCAAGCCTCTCCAGTCTCAGGTCATGAACCTCTTCCAAGTTCTTAAAATTCTTTGGAGCTGGATTTAGGAGAATCACCCCAAAGAATTTTTACATTTTTGCCTTTCCACTGAAAATGTCATACAATCACAGTAAAACCAACTCCATTACCCCATTACAATTTGTAATAAAGGGAGGCTTATAACTGATTTTTTCCACCATGAATAAAAAGAGCAGAACTTTTGCTGCATAAGTTTATCAGTTCATCAATCTATAAGCCACAGCACCATATTCAAAAGCCCATAAAATCACATTTAATATAAAAATCATGTTTTATACAACCCTTTTATTTCTATGAGTGCTTAACTAAATGTCATAGGAAATAAGGAGGATTTATATATGCATATATTTCTATTAAATTACATCAGAGAAATACTCATTTGTATGGTAGCAAATTTCCATTTTGTATTTTTTAACATGTCAAAAGTGGGTTAACTCCATGTACTCAGGACCATGTTTTTTCATTTAAAATAGTTGCTTTTGTTGGTAGATTGATGTTCTCATACGTTTTTGTAACAAATGTTCTGATCTTTCTTCATGTGGCAATGTTATTGTTATTGTGCATCTTTACAGAGTGTACACAGCCATACTAGTATTACCAGTATGCCTGATGCTTATAAATAAACACGTTGAAATTTGAATATTTCTTTGGGAAAGTAGTCTCATTTTGTTTCATGTGGAGTTACTACTTCTTGAAAAATTAATACTTGTAAAGTTCAAACTATTTTCAGCCTTTTACTTTTGGAATATTGGCAGAAGTCCAGATGATACTGCTGATCATTGTCTCTCTATATATTTTGATGTACTATCAGTGTGCGTCCATATATACAGAAAGCTTTAAGTGGTTTCGACTGATTTTATGTTATTTGCCTTTTTCAGCATACAATGAAAAAACGTTTGGCTGTTCTGCTTGTAATCCATTGTTTTCAATTTGTTAAGGGCAATAAAGGAAACTCAGGCTTACCAGGTCTAGCAGGTTATCCTGGAGCTCGAGGTCCCAAGGGATTGCCAGGCATGCCAGGGCCCATGGGAGCACCTGGACTGAAGGTACCTACATGGCATCTTGTTCTTTTAGTACAGTTTTGCTGATATCATGTGAGTAACAGACCGCGAGTCTAATTTGAAAGGTAAGACTGCAAGTTGTGTTTGCCTCATTTCTATAAACTGTAATTTGAAAATAGAGATTTCATCCATCTGAATGCTACTCTGAACTCCAGAAGCCATAAAAACACTTGGTATTTATTCACTCCAGCTTTAGGGTCAGATGCTTCCTGACTTTTACTTCTAAACTTCTGTAGCTACTAGAACAGTTGGGATGATTTAAATATCTAAGCAATCTAATAGCAGAGAATTACCATAATTTCAAGCCTAAATCCCAGGCTTGAAATTTATCACAGGACTTAAATTGGTTTTGTTCAACCCTGTCAGAATGAAATCTGAGTGTACTCCATTTTCCGGGCAGTTCCAGGTACCTGATATCAGCATATCCTCTTATTAATTAGACTCATTTCAGTTTTAAAACAAGCAAACAATGGAAACATTACAGAATATTTTCTTCATTTAGAATAGAATTTTCTTTGTTTAGAATAGATTTTTTTATCTAAAATCATTATTTTAATCTAAACTAATTTTCTTTGTGAGATTTTATTGGTAAAGCCTTCTTTGAAACCTTAAGTTACTTGGAAACTAGAAATACTGTCTTTTTTATCTTTTCATGAATATATTTTAGTATAAACTGTATTCATTATTTGTAGTGTTTACTGCCAGGGCTGCCACTCTGAATTTTATTCCTTTGCCCTGACAGTGAGCTGTAGGAGGTAGTTCCTGCTCAGAAGTGCCTGAAATCTGAAAAAGGCAAGGAATAGATGAGTTGAGAGAAAACTGTTGCCACATATAGTACAGAATAAGCATTAGTAATGCACATACTGACTCAAGCCAAATAACACAAAGGTAAAACCTGGGAAAGATCGTAAGCACAAAGCATGAAACCTGTATATTCACAGCCTTTATTGCAGCTCAGTAACGTCCTGAGCTAGACATGACTTCTGTGTATTTGACAGTCCTCAGAGGATTTGTCTTGCAGGAACTTGTCTAGTTTCCATTTGAATCAATGTAGATTTTTAGTCTAGCAGCAGGGAGTTCGACAAGTACACTGTGTCTTGAGCAGAGGATTATTTTTAAAATTTACTTTTAACCTGTCTGGTCTGTATTTCATTTTGTGAATTTTACTGCTTAAACTGGGAGATAATCATACTAGAATTGATCCAACATGTATGGTTTTTATGTTTCCAAGTCAAGAAACAGTCAAGTCATATTTGCATTTTAGTGTATGTTTAATTATTTTCCTGAAGGAAATAAAATTAATGGAATAAGTCTATTTCTTAGAGAGAAAGCATGTTCCACACTTTCTGGCAGGAAACCTGTGTTTATATCTGTAACTTCCATAATTGTAATAAAAGATACATTTTCTTCTTATTAACAGGGTGAGAAAGGGCTTCTAGGTCATCCAGGAAAGCGAGGCAAAAGAGGCCTTCCAGGATCACAAGGTGACCAAGGACCAGCAGGAGACAGTGGACTGAAAGGACAGACTGTACGTAATCACAGTAGTTGATGCAAAACAAGTAGTCCAAGAGTTGGCAACGTGAACTAATAGTAAGGATGCCTGCTCCTATTACAGGGAGAAGATGGAGATCAAGGTTTAATGGGGTTTCAAGGATTCCCAGGTCCAAAAGTATGTGCTTATTCTTTTCTCTTAGATTGTAAGCTATTTACAGAGTGAGAACATTATGAAAACGTAGAATTAATCAGCTTTAACAGAAATTTGTTCAAAATATCTCTGAACTGTTGGAACATGGTAGGCAAAACTGTGTACTCCTTGTCTAAGGACAAACATTCTGGGTCAGTGCACTTGGTATTTGCACTGTTACTGCTCTTAGAAATTATCTATACTTTCACTGATCACAAGAGTTTGAAACAAGTGGATAGCTAATGTTCATGCTTGATTAAACTGTTTCTTTGCATTTTCAGGGTCCTGCAGGGGACATTGGCTTAGTTGGAATTCTGGGCCCAAAAGGTCCAACGGGCCCAGTTGTAAGTGTTTCACTCCATGAAAATGATCGTTAGGATGGTTTGCAAGTGGCACATATTTTTAACTTAGGGAATCATTTTTTTTTCTTACTCGCAAGGCCAGAACCCTCTAACGAAACTTTTTTGTCTGCATCTAGATGCCCTTTGCTTGTACTGCAACACTGCTCTGGTTACATCATGCTTACAGATGCACAAACAGAGCTAGGCCCTTAATCTTGAAAGAAAAAAGCAAGCTCTGCTGACTAAGTGTGGATCTCCTAGTGTAATCTTACGACTTTGTATTTCATTGTCTACTGGGGCTGAACATTCTTCTTACAGGAAAAACTGCTGATTGTGTAACTATGATCTACTGCAAAAGAAAATAAGGATCAAACTTTGCCTGCAGTAAGACATGGTGGTGCTCACGCTTATTGACTAATAGGGAGTCTTTTTTTAAAGAACATTTTCTTTTTGTCTAAAATGTTCCTAAGCTTCATTAGCTCATTCTTCACGACATTGTGCTTTGCTTCTCACCAAAAAATGTGCAAACATCTTTAGCCTTTTGTGCATCCAGCTTATGGCATCAAGTGTGAAAGGCTGAAGCAATGGAAGGCCTTGTAACAGCATGTTCTCTCACTGCCGCCTTTGCCACCACAGAACTGAATTTGTTCAGTTAACTAGATGCAGAACAGCAGCTTTAGGGGACTGTTCTAATAGCTACTTTATTTTTCTAAACATTCCTGTACAAGATAAACACTGGACATGAACAGTTTCTCTAAGTGAAGTGGAACAGAAAAGTGGCATTTTAGCAGCACTTACTGGCAGCCTTACAAGAGTACTTGTGGGCAGTAATATAGCTCAAGATATAGTTGGTTGTAGCTCAATAAATATCTGGTCTTTTTTAATCAGAGTACTTAAGTTTCCACTGTTTTTAGTGCATCAGTTTTCGCATTAAAGAATGTGTGGGGGCTGTCCAAGCACAATTATTACAAAGTATTAAAATACTTACCTTACTGATTTTGTTGCAATGTGCAGTCAATACTTAGAGAGTATCACCATGATCTTTTGGATATTTGACAGGTCTGTGTGCTGAGCAACTTTAAACCAGGATATGTCATGAGGATTTTCTTCATTTTGGAAACATGGTGAACTAATAAATTCTTTGCTTGTTTACAGGGATATATTGGCCCTGTTGGTCAAGAAGGCATCGCAGGTCCAACTGGCAGGCCTGTAAGTTTCCCTTCACTTTTGCATAATTTGGTTATTTCACTACCCTTTTGTTTAATCATCTTGTTTTTCGACTAGCAACCTCCTTATTTTTCTGTTTGCAAAGAGAAGCTAGCAGGACCTTCCTTGTTATACCATGCTGGTAAGTTAATGTATGTGACTCCAGCATCTGTAATACAAACAAGAAAAAAATGACAAAAACCAGTGACAAAATGTAATTGCAATGGCCTTCTGCCTAAGTACAGCATACAGAGAGCGTGTCTACAGGGGCCGTGGGCAAGTCAAGGTGTAAAACAGCACATAGTAATTACCACCTGGATATTCTTTCTCAGCCTTTGGTCTGAGATATATCTAGAGATTATCCACTGTTTCAATATAGTTTATTTATTATTTGTTGTGGGCTGAGCTGTCCAGAGTGCCCCTCTAGACACTCTGGGAGTGCCCATGAGCCCTTGTAAGGCTGTTCCGGGTGCTGATGAGGTCCCTGTTACAATTCAAACATCATCGTGATCTTTCTGACAACTTTCAATGCACCCCAGGTTCTCTGCGCTGGGAGAGCTCTGTCCTCACCCCTGTTTCCATCTCTTGTCACCCTCACGGTGCTAGAGCCAGATTTGCTTTGCAAGAGAACCCTGTGGCTCATGTCTCCAGACCACCCAAGCATGTAAGCCAGTTTTAGAAGCTCTTTGTACCATGCAGGTTCCTCTGCCTGGTCAACTAGACTTGGAGTGAATGAGAATGTCTAAAAATCAAAATAATTATAAAAATAACAAATATATAATAAAAGTAATAAATGAAAATATTTATAAGTGAAATAGAAAGAAGGGGAATGTCCCTTCTATAATTCTTTCCACTTGTGGGAAAAATCAGAACTTTGTCTTGCTCCATTTTTTTCAATTGCACTGAGGAGAAAAACTTTACAGTTGTGTACACTTGTATGAAGGCTTTTAATAGACTTCATATTAAATATAAGAGTTTGCCATCATCAAGAAATCATTTTAGTTGAAGATTACTTCTACGTGTTATGAAATGCAGCCATCAAGATGCAAAATTTTTCCAGAGAAGAATTGTAAGATTGTTGCCATCCTTGGTAACACAATTTAAGTGCAAAACTAGCCAAAAATAGGGACAGAAAAATAGTGTCTAATCTGATTATGAGACTAGAACTAATAACGTAATAAAAACATACATGTGATGAATTAATTTCTTCAGTGATGGAGATAACTGGGTTTTGTTCTCTAAAAATGGTGAAGGACTGATGTGTTGAATGTGGATAAAATTGTGGAGAACCCAGCTGACTGACATGGACAACACAGTTAAAATTACTGAGAGAAAATAGATTTGCAAGCTGAAGAAAACAGCTTTCCACATCTAGGAATTACAAGATGTTTTCAAGTAATTTCATTTTCTAGTAGTACAGAAAAATTAAACCCCCAGAGCTGTAAATACTTCCACAGATGAGACTGGACTTCTCATGTGAGCAGTATAATTCTCATGGATATTAATCTGCTTATTTCAGTCCTAGGCAGCTAGAAAACATATCGGATTAACAGCTGCTCTTTCTTACAGGGACCAAGAGGTGAAAAGGGCATGAGGGGTGAAATGGTAAGGTGAAACAACTTTTGTGCTTTCATATTTTCAGCTGTGTAAAAACTATTCCTGTGTTATGCTGAATGTACTCATGTGTGCTCTGAGTGCCAGGTAGTTGTGTTGTGCTCCTGGAGAGCACTGGCCAAGAAAGCTGGTAGCCTGTGTTAGAAATATGAGCTTTTCTAGTTCAAGTTAACTTATATAGATATGCCCAGTGGGTGTGAGCTGCTGGGTTGTATGGCCCCTGTCATACAGCAGTCACATACTCCAAATCTCTCTATGTTTAATCAAAAGGAAAATCTTGTGTCACGTTTGTTGTCAAAGATCTAGTGCCTCACAGCATGCATGTGTTCATAGATCTGTAACTTCTTGTCTAGAGAGGGAAAAGCTCAGGAGAAGCCTAGACCTGTGGGTGGGTGTCCACGGAATGTATTCCAACCATACAAACCACAGTCAGCACTGATAGGTTATGAATTTGCTGTCTTTCATTTTTCAGCAAGAGTCACTGTACATTCCTGAATGCTGGATTTAATTTTAAATTTGTGTTAGAGCCAGTAAAGTCTCCAATTAATTATGGCTGTGTGAAAAGTCATTAAGTTATTGTATTTACAGCAAAGATGAACTCAAAGTTGATAACTATGATATTACCTTCTATGACAGATGTATTAGTTCCTTTTCCAGTAACTAGCCGATGTGATCTTGTTCCTGTTTCTCTCTACCCTGCCATCTCACTTAAAATTATTTAGTTTCACTTACTGTATTTTGCTTTTAGCCACCACCTCCAAAAACTTCAATCAAACTGCCTTCTAAAAGTTTTGAAAAATAAATCTGAAATATTCAAAACATCTTAAAGAATTAAAGCTTAGAATGAAGCTTGTTGTGTGTGTCTTGGAAAACTCTCCTCTTTGATTCCAATGCTCTTGAGGTAATTGCTATCTCAGAATAAGAGGAAAACTAGTTTCTCGATTTGTGCTGCTGTTATCCATCTTAGCTGTCTTTTTCTACTATTTGTTCATAAGAATTGTTATGAAACCAGAGAGCTAAAAATGCTGGCACTTAAAAAAAATTCAAAAATAATCCTTAAATACATCCAAAATGGTGAACGAGAAACATCTGTTTCCATTATTGGTGCTGGTGTTTAAGAAATTGTTTCCTAAATAAGTTCTTGAATTCATCAAGATGAGTTAATCTAGTAAGGCTGTCTTCAGAAGAAGAATGTTTAATTTAAAATCATATACAGTGGCATTACTCTCCCCCAAGAAAGGGATTCATTTCCAGCTACTTTCACACACAAAGGAGACCAAATTTTTTTTCATCCAACTGTGCATTCTGAGCTTTCTTTTATACCTTTAAAATTTATATTGGCATTTTTCCTAGAATCACATAGATTTTAACCTTTTTGTAGTATATTTAGTTATATTTTTTAGTCTGTCAGGGTTACAGAGTTCATTACTAGAACAAAACGTCCTTTTACCCCAGAAAAGCGTGGCATGTAAAATCATGTCTTCTTATTGAGTTCAGTGGTGAAGCATGCATTCTTTGTTAAAAATGTCCTTGGGATTGCTCATGCTTTCAAAGTTAAGAATATGTACCGTTGTATGTAAAATCACGGCCTCTCAGCATTAGAAAAAGATTAGGATTTTGGCCTTTGAACTTCTGTTCAATCAAATGCAGTGATTAAAGAATTAAAGAACACACTGAAACTAACTGGTTTAGTCTCTGCTTTTGTTTTCATGAACTGGAATTACACTTTTCTCACTTAAATTCTAATGCGATCAAAGGTTAAATTAAGTAGATTTGTAAAAGTAATCCGGTACATTCCAGTAAAACATTTAGCAATTAACTTAGTCCATGAAAAGTGTAATTTAGCCTTATCTTTCTGCTCTGCAGCAGAAAGAAAGAACATTGGTAAAATCCTTACTCTGTGCAGTATCATTATGTTTTCAAGATTTGTAAAGATAATTGCTATAGCTCTCTGAAGTTTTAATGCATTTAAGAAATATGATATTCCACAGAGTAGTTCACTATAGTTAACAAATAGCAGTCAGTATTTACCTTTTTTTTTCCCATGGATTT
>WEIT01035359.1:14157-31060 GCA_013389985.1 Dryoscopus gambensis
CAAAGTCCCACAGAAAAAAAACTTTCTTGCCTCAGCTAGCAGGCTAACTAAAAAAAGAAAAGAAGTTTAACTCTCCGTCTCTCTCCTGAGAAACAGAGCCGAAAGGTGGCTAAAAGCAGGAAGGTGCTTTTCTCGGTTCTGTGGCAGCAGGAACACAGGGGAGTGTATACGTCCTTGAACACAAAACAGCTCTGAAGAATTCGCCTGGCTTCTCTCCTCCCTCTCCAAAGAAACAGCTTGAAGACACAGGAAGGCACAGGATTCATGTCTAGCACAGGGGAGATGATAGGGAATACAGTATCAAGCAGTCATCCAGGACAGTTTTCTATTTCCCTCCTGCTGCCCTTGTATGTGCAGAGATGTTCTAGGGCTGGTTTAGCTATTCCTTGTGAAAATAGACTTGGAATCAGTGAATGAGAATGAGAGGTTAAAAAACCGTTACATGGCATGGAGTGAAATAGGTAATTCCAGAGAATAAATTCTCTGACTCTTTAGTCAAACATCATGGACTGAGATTAATTGCCCTCTGTAGAGTCTTCATGGGATGGGACAGAAAATCACAATGACTAAATTAAACTTAAATACATGATTTGGCTCCTTAAGTTAGGGTACATATACTGCGCTCTTTGATCCAACATATTTTTATAATGCATTTTAACCTTCTAAACACCCACACCAGGCTCTTTCTTCTTACTACATGCACTGTATCTTCTTTTCATCCTCACTGGCATGCTCACATCTCTTGGGATAATCTTTTATCTGTGTTTCTGTTTGCACAAATTCAGATAGTATTTTACCTTCAGTGAAAACAGCACTGTTGCATGCTCTGATTAGGACTTTGACTTGATGGCTCTGGAAACAAGACAAGCTGCAAATATATGTATTTTAATATGATGGCCCCATTTTATTTATGTGCTGTAGCGGGTTCAGTTCAAAAACCGGGCGGAAACACCAAAATAAATGTAGTGGTTTAGTTCGCCTTTTTACCTTCTGTGAGATAAGAATTCGGAGAAATGCAAAGCAGGCTCCATACTTTAAAGAATATAAAGAATTTTATTAATAGAATTAAAAAAAAAAATAACAAGGAACCAAAACAAACCCCTTTTTTCCCTCCACCACCTCCCCTTTTTATCCAATTCGCACAAAAGAGGAAACAACATGGGGCTGGTCAGTGTTGCTGTTCTTAAACATCTCTTCAACATTTGGGAAAAAAAGAGTGTTCTTCTGCATAATGTGTTTTCCAAACTGTTACCTGCGACAGTCTGCCCGAGAAAAAACCTGTTGCAGGGAAAACATCTCTCCCATAGGAAAACTCACGGTCTATCCATACTGCAGTTGTGGGCCCATAGACATAGGGTTTCAGTCTTTTTTTAAAGATGAGTTATTCTGGCCTGAAAACAAAGGCTCTCTTCTTCATCAAGTCTCTAAAAGCCTTTCACTGCTTCTATATAGCCTGGCATAGGCACTTCTCACATCTCCATAGGCCACACTTGAATTTCCCATCTCCCCATGTACTTCAACTCGGATTACAGAGACAGAACAGTCTGTGACATTCCAGTCTTTACCACAACCTGCAGAAGTCATTTTTAAGCCACACGCGAAAAATGCGCCTCCGCCTCTTTTTCCCTGCCGCCATCTTGACTCCGTCCCAGGTGACTCACTTTCTCATTCTTTCTGACCTAGGGGACTGCCATGTTAAGAAATCGATCTTGTTCGGGCTTTACATTGAAGAAAGCCTTGCTCCTTTTATGCTGTTGGCTGCATGGTGTCTTCTTCAGTCAGCACAAACTGTGCTGGTTGCAGGGAAGCTCTGCTGACCGCCCGGCAGTTTTGTGTGGGGCCGTGCCGGCTGTGTGGAGGGGAAGGGAGGCTTGCTGGTCCCAGAAGCTGCGCCGGGTGGTCTCGGCTGTGCAGCAACTCATAGCTGCTCCTTAGCTGCCTGGTGGTTAAGGCTGATCCCGGACGCCCCTGGAGGCAGGATGGCTTTTTTCCCAGCAGCTTTCTGCCCTCTCTGGGGAAGGGGGCCTGGCCCAGCCCGGGCTGGCCCAGGCCGGCCGGCCAGCCCAACCCCCCAGCCCCCCAAGATGTCCGTTTAACCGACCTTCCACGTGGTTTAAATATGTAGATTTCGAGAAGCGTCATTGGTTTAAACAACTGTCAATTAACCCAGGCTCAAACCACCACATGTGTCTTGAAATAAATCCAGGACACAGGACATTTTGTCTTAAAAAAACTATAAGCTATTTCAAATCACCCGTTAGTGAAAAACTTATCCCTCAGGAACTATCTGACTAAGAAGCACTGTCAAGAATTCTGTGGAAAATTCATCATATTATAATATGTGTGAAAGAAAAATACCTTTTTTGCAGATGATGTGCAAAATTTTTCTCTGACAGATGGTATGCACACTCATTCTATAATTACGTGGTCACTTAGATGCATAACAAATTTCTGATCCCACCCGTTCCCTCTTTATTACTTTTGCCTGCCGGTGTAATTTCCCTTGTACTGGGTTTTGTGTGCCTAAGGAAGGAGCTGTATCTAGATGAAAATTAACTCTAAAAAATTAAATTTCTTTTCAGATGGATCAGTACATCAGCTTATAGTTCAGAGGTCTAAGCTGGCTAAAAGAGAACAGAACAATGAGTGTTGGCAGCAAGACCAGAGGGACATTTCCAAGATGTTTTCCAGCTGTTTGTCCCTGGGCCTGTACTATGCCTGGGGTTATTTCTCCCAGATTTGGGACTTGATTGTTTTTCTTGTTGAACTTCATAAAATTTCTGACTACACAATTCTCCAACTTGTCCAAGTCCCTTTGAATGACAGCACACCCATCTGGTGCAGTCATCTCTCTATCCGTTTTTGTACCGTCTGCAAACTGCCTGAGGGTCTACACTGTCCCACCATCCCCATAGTTAATGAGCAGGTTATAATATTGGCCTCAGTAGCAACCTCTAGGATACCCCACTAGTGCCTTGTGTGCAGCTGGACTTTGTGTTGCTGATCAGTTCTGTTTGGGACCAGCTGCTCAGGCACGTCCAATCCCCCTCACTCTCCACCCATCTAACCCATATCAGCATCTACAAGAGAAGTTCAAGCCTTCCATCTACAAGTGGTATAACTGGATACCCTGCGATTACCTTCAGCCTGCTTAGAGGTTATTAATATTACTAATACATTTAGCTTTTTAATTTTTTTAAAAATTTTTATTTTTACCTCAAAGTGAGACTATATCTATCTGGTAATATAAATTCAAGAAGCAACAGTTTTTTAATGGTCCTTTTTACTTGTCTTTCATTGCAGTGCTCATGGCATCTGCTTCATTTCCTGTTGGTGACATTGAAGAGATCCCTGCTGACTGAGAGGGAGCGAGGTTGGTCTTTGGTGCTGCACTGCATGCGAATATTCAACTACGTCCACATGCTCCACTGTTTCTGGAGACCCTGTATGATATTAAAGCAAAGAAATACAAACAGTCCTTGTCTTGTATTATCCCTTGCCAATCTATCTTAGGGCAGGAAAAGTATTTTTAGAAGAACATATCAAACAAAATAATTTGTGAACTCTTTTTTCTTTTCTCTTTACCCTTTAGAGAATGCAGACTGCATTACAAACAGCAACAGATTTCATAAGCTCCAGCTTTGCTCATGGTAGAAGAATACAAAATGTTGATGGTAGGAACCTGGGTCTTTTTATCAAAGCTGTTTCTGCTTACTGGATTTATAAATGACTGACTCCAGATGGATTTTTATCTTAGCTTTCACCTGATGCTATTTCACTTGGATATCATGAAAGAAACCGTAAGCTAAAGAGACTTACATGGTTACCAGAGAAGAAAGCTGTGTTTTTCTGTATTGACTAAAAATATATCTTATTGTCTGAACTGTGTACATCTGTGAATCCTATTCCTACATTTCAGAAATAACATAGCTACCAGTAATAGTAACAGGACTTGTCCTTGGCTGCAATGTGATTTTTTTTCATTTCTCCAAAAAGCTCCCCTCAAAGAAGCATAAGAAACTTATTTTCTAATTTTCATGGAAGAAAGTTTTGTATATAATATTATAGAATAGCATTACTCTGTATTTAATATTAGAGAAAATGTAAGTATGACTGTCCTGAAATAATTTTTTTTAAATTTTCAGTCTACAGCTCCAGGAAAAATATTGACCTGGAGAATCTTCTCCAGCAGAACTCCCCTTAGCAAGAGATCTCATCAACTAACCAACAACAATCACTTTTTGAAGTGAAAACATTCGAACAGTTCATCAGGGCAGGCTAAACAAAAAAAGTATGCTAAGACCTGAATAAGATACAAATAAATAAGCCCTTTGCTTCACAGGAATCTCTAAATCAGTATTTGAAGAAGAATAATTAGCAATTATTTTCCTGTAGTTATTGGCATTATGAAAAGTTTCTCTAGTAGGAGGAGATAGACAAGTGACAGTAAATGTTGTTTATAGATATTTATTATGTTGATGAAATGAAAGGCAATGAAATATATAGTACTAACATATCTGGCATTAAAAATTGCATAAGGACGTAAGACATCCAAATCAGCATGCAGAGACCTCTGATCATTTATAAAGTACCTTTCTTTTGTGTGCAGTCATGGGCCTTTCACTCATCTCTCACTCCTCCTTCCGAAAAGTACTTGAAACTTAAAAGCACAGTCACTCCCCTAAACTTCTGAGAGATATTTACAATACTGGAGATGATTTTTCACTCCAAGAAATCTCCCTGTACAGGAATTCCTAGTAACATAGCCAGGCTTTCCAGCTTCTCTGTTTCCTAGTGAGGATGGATTATTTTTTGTGTGTGGGTATGGACATTGATTTATATGGATACTGATTCATATGGTATTTATTTTTATGGACATCGAACAGTCACGGTCATGATAGCCAACAGCCAAGACAGTATTCCCTCCCAGGAACAAATCTGAAAATTGTCAAAAGCCAATTTTCTTCCTCTCATGTCAAAACTAATAAGTATTGGTACAAAAGTTTGAAATTAAATGGTTATGTTAATTGAGCTATGTGTGAACTGAGTTAGTCACAATTACATAACCATTAAGTGATCATTAGATATATAATCCCATTGTCCCCACTACATATTATATTTTGTTTCATTTGAATCTGTTTACATGTTTACTACTTTAAGCATTTTAGTTTCAATTCCATTATCTTTATTTTAAGATGAAAGATGTGTGGTGACTTTCACTTCAGTCTCAGATCTGTCTTTTTTCAGTCATAGATCCTAGGAAAAAAATCACAGAATCAGAACCTAATTTCCTTTAGGTTGGAAAAGACCTCTTTAGTCATTGAGTTCTACCTTTGACTGATCATCACCTTGTCAACTAAGCCAGAGCATTAAATGTCACATCCAGTTGTTTCTTGAACACCTTCAAGAACTGTGGATCCACCAGCTCTCTGGGCAGTCCATTCCAATGCTTTTCTTGCAGGAACACAGATGCACATTTTGGCATTTAATAGGTAATGTTGTATTTGGATTAAACCGTGCAATTGTTAGTTTGGCATCATCAGAACAAGGCATGCCAAAAACTATCACCCCAAGTTAGATGACCAGAGGTGCTTAACTTTCCAACTTCCTAATAAGTGTCCACAGGCTCCCAAAACAGCAGTTTAAAGCGGGAAAGAGAGATTCTCTAGAAACAAAGAAATGAAACAATTTTCTAAGTGAGTTCTCATTTGTAAAAATACCTTAATTTATTTTTGTATGCTTTTAGATTTCATTCTTCTTGTGAAGATTATACTGATGTTCAAAAAATGCCATTCAGATGAATAACTTTTAGTACAAAAAGAATAGTCATGGGATACTGGTGTTATTTAGTATGAATTAAACTAGAAATGAAATTGATTATTTGTTAATTACATCTTCTCCTCTGGTGCACATCATACCAAACAGCACCTGTTTCTCACACAGGTTTTCTATTTACTTGTGAGAAATCTATGGAGAAAAAATCATATAGTCTTTTTAAAAAAGGCCTGTCACAAACTGTCTAGCACTTCTACCAAGTACAGCTGACACTTCCATAGTTTGATAAACCTTTAATCATATTTATGCACCATCTTCATGTCATCAGTGATATCCTCATTATGTCATCTCAGCAATGAATTATTTACACATTTTAAAATTACACAAAAATAACTTGGCATGTGAAAATTAAAATACTCCAAAATCTTTAGATCTGAGGCAATGAAATATATAGTACTAACATATCTGGCATTAAAAATTACATAAGGATACGAGACATTAAAAATAGCATGCAGAGACCTCTGATCATTTATAAAGTACCTTTCTTTTGTGTGCAATCATGGGCCTTTAACTCACCACTCACTCCTCCTTCCAAAAAGTACTTGAAACTTAAAAGCACAGTCATTCCCCTAAACTTCTGAGAGATATTTACAATACTGGAGATGATTTTTCACTCCAAGAAATCTCCCTGTACAGGAATTCCTAGTAACATAGCCAGGCTTTCCAGCTTCTCTGTTTCCTAGTGAGGATGGATTATTTTTTGTGTGTGGGTATGGACATTGATTTATATGGATACTGATTCATATGGTATTTATTTTTATGGACATCGAACAGTCACGGTCATGATAGCCAACAGCCAAGACAGTATTCCCTCCCAGGAACAAATCTGAAAATTGTCAAAAGCCAATTTTCTTCCTCTCATGTCAAAATTAATAATTATTGGTACAAAAGTTTGAACTTAAAAAGTTATTTATAAATAATCACCATTAATAGCATAGAAAATGGCTTTAAATATTGCTCAGAGATGTGAGAGTTTGTAAATTATGTAAGGCATTTCATCCACATGTTGAATCAGAGACCCTAGAACACAACATTTTCTATCATATTGTAATGAGATTATAAGAGCAATGTTTTTGTGCAGTTTACTATTTCTTGCAATTCATATTCATTATTAATTACTACTTTTGTACCTTCAGGAGTTAAGTAACTTACATTAAAGCTGGATATCCTACCATAAACTAAAAAATGCACTGAAAGAACTTTAGAAACAGTTGATTTGCTGCTGTTGGGCTTAGGGAAGAACTGGAAGAAAGGTGAAGTTGTCAGCACAGTGACTACTGAACTAAAGCATGTCTATGGAATCTACTGGACAGTCTCACCTAGAGCTCAGATAATATATTATTTCTTTTCTGTGGAAAGACTCATCACACAAAAAATTTCTTAGGAAGATTTATGTCTAAGAGACTTTCCATCTTTTTCCAAACAGCAAGTTCTCTGGGATGTACTGGAAATAGATATGAGAAATATTTATGTCTGTGAATGCAAATTTCCCCCCCTCCATCTTGTGAACCAAAATAAACTCTCCAGCAAAAAAAACCACATCTTTTTCTGGGTGCCAAGTTGCATCACTTGCTTCTCTGCATATAAGGAATTACTTAAACAACCACACAAATCTTCCAGAATTTTTTCCTCTCCACTGGCTAATATACCCTGGGGACTGATTTCTTCCCAGGATAGAATCCGTTGAAGCTGCATGATAAATTTTTGGCAATGAAGATTGTTCCTATGATGCCCTCCATACAAGCACATTCCAGCCACAAAGATTGTTGTTTAAGGATTTCTGTTGGCACTGTTGCTCAAAGCAGGGAGGACGGGAGCCTGCCACTCTCCATAAATTACACCATGAGAAAATGACTTTTAGCCCAGCTGTAAACAGGCAGTTACGAGAGGTTATGCATTGCCATCCTCAGGCAACCAATGGCAATGAGCAACACAAACTGACAAGTGTTTTGGGTTTTATAAAATATGTTAACCATAAATTGCCTTCAGATTAAAAAAAAAAAGCGTGCAGAATTTAATGTAGAGAAAATATGTGCATGGCACTTGTTATCAAGTGTTCTTATCAGGAGAAAAGTTCTTTTTCTGAGTAGCAAGATATCACTTCTCCTATTTAGCAAAATATTCAGCAGAAGAAAATGTATGGGATCTTGCCTTTCCCAGAAGCTGGGTATGAACATTTTCAGTTTAGATATAACAACTGTTCACAACACATCGAGAGTCTTCTCCTTCTCTTTGCAGTACTTCTTCTCACACAGGAATTCTGCCACAAATATGCAAATCATAAACATCCCCACACACAGTCTTGCATTCACTATTCTTGGAAAAATGTATACTATAATTCTCTCTTTTCCCCCTCAAATTCTTCATTAAATGGACATTTCTGAGGGATGTTAACTGGAACAGGAGTTTGAACCTTGACCTTCAAGGTTTTGTTTTGAGATATATGGTGCAGTAGAGATGATCTTACTTCTTAAAGAAATTAAGTTCAAAAACTCTTTTGTCCCTACTTGCATGTCCCACCATCAAGGATAAATAAGACACTGACTACCCAGAGATCCCAGAGATCAAAATGAATCTGAAAGTTCATGGAGTGTAACTACACTGTTGAATACAGAACCTATACAGAACATATACTACAAAGGAAGATTGTTAAAACTGTTCATCTCTCTTTATTTTTGTTACTAACATAAGAAGTTACTTCTGAAGCCAAAGACAGGAATGGATGGCTGATCCTTTCCTTGTTCTTATAATCAGAATCGTGGAATGGCTTGGGTTGGAAGAAACCTTAAAGATCACTGAGTTCCAGTCCCACTGTGGACAGGGATGCCATTCAGATCAGGTTTCTCAGGGCCACATCTAACATGGGTTTTAAAACTGCCGGGGCTGAGGCATCCACAGCTTCTCTAGGCAGCCTGTTACAGTGCTTCATCACCCTCTGAGTAAAAAATTCCTTCCTAAGCATCTAACCTAAACCCACCTTCTTGCAGTTTAAAACCATTTGCCCTTTGCCCAGTCCCTATCCGCCCATATAAAAAGTACTTTTCCCTCCTTAAAAAGAGAGGAGAGAGATATGAAGTGATTTGCACAGTTCTGTGTTTTAATTACAGAGCAACCTTTGCCTGATGACACAACTGTTCTAATGAAGTACCATTACGCTACTCTTGGGACCTTTTTGATTAAGCCCCAATTATGTGGAGTATTCATGACGATGGTAAAAACCATCCCATTTTCTAATTGTTGCAGCACACAGTAATGATGTAAACATCTTTCTTGGGACCAAAACATTCAAAGAGTTAGACTGTGCTTTTAGAGACCCAGCAACAATTTCCAAAGCTGAAGGTTTCTAAAACACTGAGAAATGTTTTAAGTTGCATTTAAGGTAATCTAAGGCTTTTAAAAAATACTGAAAGAGTAGATATGCAGTCAACAATGGATTTTTGAAGAGCTAAACCCCAGTTTTTCTTTCACCTTTCTTAGACTTCACTGGCAGATGTCAGTGTTCTTCAAACTCCTGTCTTCAATGCTGGAGTTTATTCAGGCACAAGATATTTCTATTACCAGCAAATTTGTCAGATTTTTGCCTAGTCTTTTGACTTTGTTTTATATGAGTTATCTGTTGCCACAGAGTTCTTACTCTGAAAAACATATATAACAATTCTTAGAGAAAGGCACATGAAGGCATAAATGTTGCATAATGTCTAATGTGCTGAGTGGAAATGATGAAATTTCCCTGTTGATCTGAAACATGGAAGAAATGTCTCTATTCTGATTAAAGAAGATGCATTTAGCCAACAGACACATACTGATGCTGTGAAAATTTCATTTGAGGATAAGCAGCCTCTAGTTTGAAACAATAAAAAGACCTTTGAAAGTTTCCTTCTTCAAAAAGTAGAACAGTGTGACAGTAACAGAAATTTTGGAGAGATGTGAGGTCTCCCTTTTTGTGTCTTTGTCTATTTAAAAGGTCCATGGTAGAATACCTGCCATGGTGTTGTTCTCTGCTCTCTTGGACTTTGAAAAATGCAAAAATAAGCTTGTCAAGATAATATTAAGACTCATTGCTCATGGATATAAACAATAAATTTTAAAGCTGAAGAAAAATTAGAGTGTAATATTTTCAAAGGAGCAGCTAGATAATTTCCCTTTTGTTCAGTTCCCAAATGTAAAATTGAGTTGTTTCCTAAAGCAATAGTCATATAAATTAAAATATGAAAAAGGCCAGAAAGGCTAAAAGACCATAATTACAAAAGAGCTGTTTGCATTAAAAAAGTGGGATCAATCCTTAATCCTTAAAATGGTGAAAAAAGCCAGTCATTAAAATATTCTGAAAATCTAACCGACCTGAATAATATGTTCCTTAAACTATCATGACAGAATTTGCTTTATACTTTATTAATTAAATTCTTCACACTTATAAATAAACTGAATGACAATCCACATACTTGCCAAAATTGTTCCTTTGATCATGAGAGATTTTTTTTCTCCAAATCACACCTGTTCATTCTAAATAAATGTGTTTCATTGTCAGAGTACGAGCTGTTCAGCAAGCTGTGTGGACAGTGACCTGTGAGATGAATGCCTTACTCTACTGTTTCTGGTATCCTTGTTTGCTTTACCTAGATATGTATATCTTAGAGTGATACATGTGTGTATGTTAAAATGATAGATGTTGAAAATACCACCTCCTGATTTCTTCTGTCTGCTGGAAGATCACTGTAGTACTATGAAAATGAACAAGAGGACAAAGTTAAAGTGAAGGTTTTGTTAAAATAGAAACCAGTGCCTTAGGAGATAGTGTAATGGTTTTATTTCTGACTGTAACAACAGTCTCTCTCTTTCAGTCACACATCGCTATTTCATTATGCATGCTTACAAAACAGTATTAATACCTCTAAGCATGGAGGAAAAATTGTCAAATAATGGATACAGTTGGAAAGAAGTCATTGAAAAATGCATCTTCAAGGCAAACAAGGAATTAATAGCTATTTTTTGGCTGAAACAAAAATGTCAAGCTGCGTAAAAAGCTTTTCATGAAAGGTAAAGGAACTTCAAACTGGGCACTGTCATGAAAGTCTTTAGCAGGGTGGAAACCTAGCTCAGTCTTCCAAGGACTTGGCAGAGGAACCAGAAAGTTGTGAACTGAGACTCAGCCCCAAAGTAGGGTGAGCAGTGGGACTGCAGTGTGAGAGAAGTACAGGAAGGGTCCCTACCTCTCACTGCCGCAGGGAGACTGAACATGGTCAGACACACAGCTTGCTTTGAAACTATTATGTGGGTTTACTAATCACTGAAATATATGTGGATATTTGATGTGCATGTCAAGACTAAAACATTCCTTTTTTTCCACTGTCTTTTCAGTTCTTTTTCAGCCCTGCACAAAGAGATCTGGGGGTGCTGGCCAGCAGCAGGCTGAATGTGAGCCAGCACTGCTAGCCCTCCTCCCCTCCCCTTCCCCTCCTATTCTAGAAATAGGTTGCAAAGTAGATTGAGAACTATACTGGCATGTATGTCCATTTTTTTCTGTGTCTACCTTTTCTAGATCCCTAGATGCAATCAGAAAACTAAAGCAAGTGTTTGAAAAGTCTAAGAAATGCCAGTCTGCCACTTCAAGCTGATTTGTTGCATCTTTTCCACCACACTATGTGAAAAAATGTCTTTTTTTAAAAAGAAAAGTAATTATTTTTATCATCAGTTTGGTACTGGCATCTGCCAGCCCAACAGCTGTCACTCTTGTCTAATTGGCCATTTTGGAACAGGAGATGAAGTTCTATTAAAGAAAGCTTGCAGAGAGACATTATGAAGTGAGTCCAAAATTCTGTTTAATTAGCCAAAGTCATAGTTTTAAAAACATTTTGCATCTGCCTATTAATGGCCAAAAATTAGTTTCTTAAGCAGTCAGTCTCAGGCTGAGTAATTCTGGCATAAAGGCTAAAGTTCTACTGATTCAAGGAAATAATTCTCTTTGAAAACAGTTCTATTCATAATGAAAATAAGTTTATTAGGATTTTTCCTCCGTCATATCTATGAATATTATCAGGAAAGTAAGATATTCATTGGATGAGTAATTAAGTATTGTATGATTTGCTGCTTAGTCCAATTAGGTCTAAAAGTTGAAGCTGCTTGGCATGCTGGCCAAGAGAAATGCAGATCTTACTAGAAAGTGTTCTACAGTTGTTTTTAAAAGTTGGAGTTAGTGATGTTAGTTTCTTGTCTCTTTGCTATTTGTGCCTGTGAGCTACTTTTCTGATATCTGTTACACAGGACAATGGCTTTGCTTGGCTGTGTGCAGTTAGGACAGAAGCAGTGAAACAAAATCAGACTGTTTGAATGGACACTGTACGACTATGAATTTAGAGGAAAAGAGACAGGTTTGAATGTGTCTTATTAAGCAGGGATAATATCTCAGGTTAGCACAAGCTTGTGCTGTGACTAAGAATTAATCACGTAATTTAGGGTCTTTACTTTTGCATATACAAACCTATACCTGCTAATAACTGCATATAAGTAACTTTACACCTCCACATAAGTACCTTTATTTGATGATAGCATGATAGCTCAGGGTAAACATTTAGTCAGATAACTTGTCCTGGTTTGACAGGAAGGAAGTTTTTTAAGGAAGGTGTAGTCAAACCAATCATGGATTAGAAGTGAATATTGACATCTGGTGTGGCCACTAAGGACATGTTTCACCTCTGAGAACATGGGGAGATAAAGGAGAGATTCACGGAGGCTTTTTCTTTTTGTGTTCCGGCCGGTGAAGAGAGAACATCTCCTCCCTCACCCAGCTCGAGGCCTGAAGGCCTGGGCCTGGGCCTGGGTGGGGGAGGGGCAGCCATGCGGCCTGAAGCCGTGCGGCCTGAGGAGAGAGGTAGGCCGGAACCCAGAGAGAGAGAGAGGTGGAAGGGAATGGATTGAGTCAGCTTGCAGGATGGAAGGGTGGAGAGACAAGGAGATGATTCTCCACNTACAGTTGTTTTTAAAAGTTGGAGTTAGTGATGTTAGTTTCTTGTCTCTTTGCTATTTGTGCCTGTGAGCTACTTTTCTGGTATCTGTTACACAGGACAATGGCTCTGCTTGGCTGTGTGCAGTTAGGACAGAAGCAGTGAAACAAAATCAGACTGTTTGAATGGACACTGTACGACTATGAATTTAGAGGAAAAGAGACAGGTTTGAATGTGTCTTATTAAGCAGGGATAATATCTCAGGTTAGCACAAGCTTGTGCTGTGACTAAGAATTAATCACGTAATTTAGGGTCTTTACTTTTGCATATACAAACCTATACCTGCTAATAACTGCATATAAGTAACTTTACACCTCCACATAAGTACCTTTATTTGATGATAGCATGATAGCTCAGGGTAAACATTTAGTCAGATAACTACATCCCTAAATCAAACAACTGGAAGCATTGTTACTTGAAATTTTTATTGAACTAAGTAATATTGCAATGCAGACACAAAAATGGTGCCTCATACTCAGGATCAGATTGAAGCCTCTTACAGAAAAAATGTTGGCCTGTAGGAACTATAATACTTTAACCCAGCATGGCAAGCTTCAAGTGGCTATATGAGTGTTTATAAATTGTTTTTTTCCAGCACTAGCTTTGGGAGGACAATTGTCCTCAGTATGAAGCCTTGCATGTGACAGCCAAGCAAACTGAAGAGCATTCAGGGACTTTACCAGCCACCAGAACCTGAAAGTCTATTCAACCAACTGTGACACTGGTCCCCGACCTGCTTTGGGCTCAGGCCAGCTAACACTGTCCCAGACAAAACTGGGCATGATTCAGCACTCGTGAGGTCTCAAGTAACATTCTCGAAAGAAAGCTTTGCCACCCCCACTTTGAAAACTCTGGCTTGGATAAACATAGCTTATATTAGGCCAGCTGCTCTTTGTGGCCAGAATATTCCTAGACATGTTTCATATATTAAGATAAAAGTAGGGAGTGAAGATTCAGTGCATTTGAAAACTGATTTGCAAAAATAAGAGAAACAAAAGAAGAAATAGCAGAAGTTATTACAGCTTTTTTGTCTGGAGTGATCTGTAGGTTTTTTCCAGACTAGCTGATGCTGTATAGTCCAGTTGTTTGTTGCCCAGAACTCAGGTTGAACTTCTTAAAATATTTACTTCCCAGCTTGCCAAAGTTTCAACCTCTTGTCCTTGACTCCATCATTCACACTTCTGACCCTTCATCAGGTTGTGTACCTCAAAACCATTCCAAAATTACATCTACCTGAGTGGTGCTTTCTTCTAAAATATGTACTTTGTAATCCTGTTATTTTGTCCACAAGGTTTAGCAGTCAGTTTCAAGGGTAGATTTATAGATTTGGCTTTGACCTTTTCCGAAACAGTTTGAGTACTGCTTTTTTAGGACTAATATCTCCACCAATGACGGGTCACAGAAGAAACCTAATTGCAAGAGAAGGTCTGGATTAAATGTAGGGCACTGACCAAAGGTAAAATTTTAAGTCTGAACTCACCTTTCCTCTTAGTTTGTCAACATTTGGTGTTAATTACATGCAAAAAAATCTTTTATTTTCCCAGGGTTTTGCTTTTAGGTGATGTTGTTGATTGATTGATTGATTGATTGATATCTATTTTAGGAAAAAAAGATTGCTTCAGACTGGTGAGACAGGAGCAGATTTTTATGTATGCATATGGTATGTACTTTAGTACAACTGATAATGTTGCACCTTCACAAAGAATTAACCTGTATTTATTTACCACAGTGTAAAAGGGTGCTGTTTGCATTGCTGGATTTCCACAGTGTATCTTGCTGGGGTTTAGGTAGGATTATTATTATTGCTGTTATTATTGCTATTTTAGTGGTTGTTGTCATTGTTATTATAAGATTGCTTTCCTTTTTATTTCTAAACTAAGTACTCTTTGAAGGAATTTGTATGAGTTTTTTGTTCTTTATTGGCATTAGTCAGAGTCCTGAATACCTTTTCTTTGAAGTTTGAATGGAGAATGCTGGCCGCTTTTCTAAATATTTAGTTTAAGTCAGAAGAGCCATATTTGAAATTTTGTTTAAAAAGCACATTAATTTTTGTTGTTATCACAGGGATATGACCACTAAACATGAAGTAGAACTCAATTTGCATATTTATTAATATGCACTATGTTACATGAGCCTGAATGACGCTGTTCTGTAATCCTTTAAGGGCAATATTTCCCGATTTCCTTCAGCACAAACTTTCTCCTACTCTGGAGATGAAAATACACCAATCTATTTCTGTACAGAGGCATTTTCTTTCATAAACCACATAATCATATGAGAAATAACTGGGGAAAAAAAAAGGAAAAAGAAAAAGATATATTTCGAAATAGAGTACACAATTTACATAAGTTATCTTGGTAACTTGAAGAAAATAATTCAGATCTGAAGAGAAAAAAGAGAAGTAGCGTAGCCTTATGTTTACTGCCTACCTGCGCTGATTGTGGAAGTTCATTTTACAGAGTCTTTTTTGCAGATCTTCAGCCTGCTTTAGACAAGCACAAAGTTCCACACCCTAGGTGCTGTAGCCTTCTGCTGCATAAAAATATTACCCCTTTCACAAATGCAGAAGAGAAACAAAGTGAGTACAAATTATATTATTTTGCCTTTTCTGCTTTTAGAAAAGATGCTTTCAAAATATGATGAGTGCCTCAAATATTTATCAAGGGAAATATCAATGTACTTTTCCACTAAGCCAGAATAAACAGGTTTATAAACTTACATTATTTACCACTGTGGAATTCTCTTCTGTCTCGAGGCTGCTGTAACTTGCACACTTAGACTTCATTTTACTGGCAAATTCTTCTTTTAATATCAGGTAAGTTTGGAGTCACCACCCAAAATCCTGCCTGGGGGAAATTAATTAAAAGTATCTGAATCAGTTTGTGCAATCTAATATTCAATAATGAAGGGGGAATTAAATGTTTTCTTTGGGACTAAAATGATACTCTGTTTCTCTCTGCTTATACTTACCCTAACAGTCAAGAGAACTTCAAATAAGTTTCTGAGGCACCATCCAAATTCTGGAATCCTTTTTCATTTCACATACCTCATGAAAACAGAAGCTTTTAAGTGACAGTACTTTGAGGTTGAAGTCACAGAGTTTCCCCTTTCTTCCATTCTGTGTCTTGCTGTCCTTCTAAAAGTTAAGGCAACAAAATTTTGGAAAACTGTTTCAATTGATTCAGCCATATTAACTTTGTCTTTAAAGGAACCTTGGACTGGGTGGAAGGCCTGCTTGTATAATTCCAATTTTTTATCCTTGAATAATTTGAAAGATAAATTAAATGATAATGTAATCTAAGTAAATCATGTAGTTAGATATAAATTCAACCTAAATGACCACAGATACAAAACAATGGGAAATTTTATCAAAAACCCAAACCCTGTGACCATCCACTGTCTGAGTTATCTGTACCACATAAGACTCACACCAGAATCCGATCACAGCATGATAGTTTCATGTTAAAGTTTTGTGGAAGATACTTATTCTGTGTGAAGGCAGAAGTTCTAATGCAGGAAGAAAGAGGTGAAATCTATTTAATTCGCCATATTAAGAAAACATTCCTGCACTCCAACTCATGATATTTGAACCAAAGTTCAAAAGGCCTTACAAAAATTAATAACATAGCCAATAATGACATTCAGTGATTTCTCCCAAAACACAATTCTCCTTTTTCAGTGTCTCAGTATGATCAGGACCGTGTCACTGACCCAATGAAAATTTTCTCTTCTGAAGGATTTAAAACTTTCTCAGACAAAAACAAAGAAACAAACAAACAAAAACAACAACAACGACAAAAAATGCAAACAAACAAAAAAAACCCCCAAAAACAATGTCTTAAGCAAGAAAGTCTTGTAACAGAAAGAGTTTTATAAAAAAACCTAATTGTCTACACGGTCAAGTTCTGTCACACTGTGAATGAAAGCACTCTTGCAGAACATATGTATCCCCAGAAACCAACTGAAAGCCAGTCTAGCCTGTGGAATATGGGTCTAGTGCATACTATAAATGAAGCAGCCATCTGCATTTTGGATCAGCTGTGTTTTCGTCTTGATTTTCAGGTACT
>WEIT01035359.1:31090-60794 GCA_013389985.1 Dryoscopus gambensis
TAAAAGTTATATATGAATAAGCTAAAGCTGATATTCAAAAGATTCAGCATTACAGTTCACAACGTAGAGGAGATATGCTTACCCTCTGTGTCCTGGTTAATTCAGATCAGCCCATGAAACAGAAATACTGGTATCACTTGTTCTTCATCTACACACCCATGAATACAGTCCTCAACAATGTACACAGGTTTTTCAGGAGAGATAAGAGAAATAATTCCTACTGAGTCATCAGAAAAAGGGTGTTACCTCTATCTTGCCTAAAATGAGTTTCACAGAACTCATTCAAATGCTATATAAGTCCACCAGCACTTTTGCTTTCTCTTGATGCACCTTCTCAGTTTCANATAAAACTCAGTAAAAGTAATGAAGTCTCCCTGCACCAAATTAAAAATTTAGCTAGGTCTTGGGAAAGAAGAGAATACCAACCTACACTTAGGAATGGCTTGTGTTCTGACATCACTACTAACTAGATGATGTGTTTCTGAATCACTACTAAAAAATAGGAAAATTCAGAATCAAAAATTAATTCTTTTCTTCTGACAATGGTTAAAAGTGGACCTAAATATCTCTAGCATTTTCCCAAGCAGTCAAAATATTAAGAAATAATTACATTGAATTTTAATCAATTCTGAGAAGTCTAGAAGAATTACCTTGACGCACTTATGTACTGTCCCTCTAAAAATAAGAGATGGATGAAAAATGAAAAGAGGCCCATATACCATCAACGTGACGGCTAAGGTTTTCCTGCTCTGTTTGAAAAGTTTCCCTGTTTATGACACCATTATCCAGGCTGTCTGAATAAATTCAGCTAAACTATTATTTCTGCTGTTATTCAGCAAGCAAGTGCAGAGATGCCTTTTATTCATCATCTAATTCTTTTAGAAAAACACTTTTGGAAATCTGTTGGCAGTTACCAGCTGAAGGTCAAGCACAATAGTTTGGTATCATGAAGGACAGCAGGGCTCTCTGTCGCTGAGTTTTTTGGTAAAATAGCTGTCTGTATTGTTTAACTGTGAGTACAAAACACAGATAAAACAGTCTAGTGATTTTTATTGTTTGAAAATCAGTTAGAGAAGAAATATAAATAAAGACAGAGCAACCAGCTTTTCAGTAATTAGATGATTTGAGAAATCTTCAGGTCCACTAGCTCATTGTCTTTCCTGCCATATTCCACCTGTGGAAGATTACTACTGACAGGACCACAAAGGCAGTCTTCCAAACAAAGGAATACTTTATTTTCACTGGTTTACTGAAGGCAGATTGTGCCAGAACAAACATTTATCTGATGGATCTACTATGCTATACCAAACATGAGAAATGTGTGCTTCAGTCCACATATTTTAGTTGTCTACTTTGGGATGAAAAGAATCACGTTGATGCAATTTCACTTTGCTCTATTGCAGGTCAGTCTTGCAGCTAAACTACAAACAGTACACCAAGATCAAGGACGCGTTGTTTAAACAAGCAGTATATGACACATGATTTTAAGAAGTAGACATGAAGATTCCACACTTGTGTTAAAGTGTTCCTTTTCAGTCTCTTACCACGGTGCTCAAAGGTACTGTTCAACTAATTTAAGGTGCAAACCACCTAAAGATGATGGAGATTTATTCTGCTTGTTCATCTAAAAACTGGTATTTTAAACTTTAAATTGAGGAATTTTTCACATTTCCATTTTTCTATGTTGAATATATGTTGATATTTTATTGCAAAACTGGAAATATTTGGGGATTATGGTTCAGCACTGAAAATTCTGGTTTTCTATCATAATTAATCATCTACTTTATCAAAATACCATTGTTGTATTCCACCTTACTGTCAAAATTAAGCATCATAAGGTTAGTCCTTATCTGAAATCTAGTCATGATTATTTAGCCTGGAATAAAGAAAAATTGGCAGATACTTTTAGTGACTGAACAACTGAAAACTGGAAAACATTTAATAACAGGCCCATTTAAGGTAGTTTGATAAATCATGGTGAAATTTACATGCTACAAGAATTTATACATCTACAAAATAAAAATATGATGATTTCGTATTTCATTCAAAGGATTTTGTGTTTATTTAATATTTACTGGGGTTTTTTTACAAAATAAAATATTTCACTTTGCATGTTAATTAGGTTTCTCTAAAACTCAGCATTTTAACATTTTAAATATTTGAAATTATGCCCATTTTCTTATGTCTCATATCTCAGAATTAAATTCTGTATAGCCAGTTTTACTTTCTTATGCTGCTGAAATGCCAAAAAAAATGGTTAGGATGGAAATTCTGGATATTTTGTTTGCTGTTTGTCGACAATAAAATATTAATTAATTTTAATGTAATTATAATTATGATTGTCTGGCAAAGGTATGTTTATCAGTGACAACAGGAATTAGCCAAGCAATTAGTACTTTGTGCTTGTGAATGTAGTTCTTATTCCCAGATGGTTATTACCCATTAGGTGAGACATGTGCATGAAATACTCTTTTATTCCATAAACTTGCAACACACAGTTTGAGACCTGAAGGAACCAGTGATTAATCACTTACTAATTGGATCATTCCTTCACTGACAATAAGTTATAAACTACATAAAAGGCACTCAACTCCACTGTTTGTGAGATCCAGATTCTTCTAGAGAAACAGCACGTTTTTCAGCAAGACAACCATCACATACAGCAAAAATGCAGTTCTCTATTCAAATGCAAAATGCACTCAGTTGCACCATACTACCTTTCATAACAGTTCTGCTTGCTAGCAAGAAGAAAGAAAAAAGAAAAGGAAAGAAAAAAAAGGAAAGAAAAGATATAGAAACATTTCTTATCATGTTTATTCATTAAATAATGAATGGCTCTATTGAAAGTGAATATCTTAGATTGGTTAGAATTTAGCCCAAACATACAAACGACTCAATTCTCAGCATAATGAGAATGAAATCCATAAAAATGCTTTGATAATATACAAAGATGAGATCAGATCTTGCATATCTGATCTTTGAAATTGAGGATTAATATTTCCTCCAAATTCAGTTTTACAAGGTAGGTATAAAGAAAGGTTTGGTTATGATACTTCGTGTAACTATACAAGAGGGTGCGGGTTCAAGGTGAGCCGATTCTGAGACAGCACCAAAGACTGTAACAGATTAGTATAGATAACACTAACATTTCTTTCAGTAAGAAAGTATTTATCTGTATTCACTTCAATATCTTAATATCTTTCTCTGCTGTAGAAGCAGGTTTGTGCACTATGCATTTAGCCTCCCAATAACTAAGTTCAATGTTCAATTATTTTAAGGTTTAATTTTTTTCTAATTAGATGTAACTGCCTAAAATTAAACCTTGGTGACATCTTACTGAACAGCTGCAGAAGAAGAGTGGATTTAATTTGTATTTGCATTGGGCCACATCTCAAATTATTTGGTATGGTTAAAAGTGTAAAAATACTAAATTAATGTGGAAATGTACAAGTAATAATTTTAAAGCTCTTACTAGCAAATATATACTCTAGTGGAGTATAGCAAAGAGTGTTTCTTCCTTTTTATTTAACTTGAATTTTCATAAAAAACATGCAAATATTACTTTTGATTGTTAAATAGATAATATTTCACAATTAAATAATTGTGTGGAACAATTCATTTGGATTACTTAGAAGTTTCAGGTCACGCCAGACATGCATGCGCACGCGCGCGCACACACACACACACACACACACACGCACACAGACAAACACACATGTTGATACCAAATACAACTAGAAAGGAGTGCACATTGTCTTTAAAGCCTCTGAATTCACTCCCTCATGAGCTCATCAATCCAGGAAACAACATACCCCTACTAACAATAAGGGAAAAAAAAGAATCGAAAAAGGACTAATTCACCAGACTTTCAGGATTTCTATGTTATTACGCATCCCTTGAAATAGAGCTGAAAATTGAATTTGGAGCAGGGGGACATGGCAGGATATTTCTGACTAAAATTTCTGCTTAAGCTACCAGCCTAGTCTCACAGTGTTGAGGTCACTGAGCTATTGCCATCCTACAGTATTGCTTTGCTGGAGGTTTTGAAATATTGGCGGAAGGAGCTAACAGAGGCAGCCAGGAGATTGGTGCTGGCTCAATTAATTGAAACATCCAGAATTGATGAGTGCTGTCAAGAGCTCACTATGAGGACGGCTACCAGAGGAGCCTAAAGAAGTGACTGGAAGAGAACAAGGTTATTACAGGATCTGAGGGAAATGGCTGAGAGCAACAAAAAGCAAAGGGAGAGCACAGTGTGGCATGTAAGAAAGTAGAAAAATACTTGTAAATCAAATCATGCATTCAGGAGTGGGTAAGATGCTGGCGGAATTGAAACACTGCACAGTAAATATCAGTTTCTACTTATCAATGAAAAAGGTATAACTAGGATGAGAAGATAATACTAACTTATTTAGTTCTATGACGGCATGATCCTTGCCTTTCACATAAACTTAATGACAGATGAAACAGCTGTGCTGTTGCTATTTTCTTTTTGGATGAATTTCCAAAACAGCAAAAAATTAACCCATTAGTACATTTTGGTTTGTTTTTTCCCAAAGATACCATGCTGAATGCATCTTTCAAGTGTTATAAGCAGCTGTGATCTTACTGCAGAATGTGCTTGGCTGAGTGAAAAGTAGTAATGGGTATTTTACAAAAATAATTTAAAAAGAAAATATAGGCAGCATGTAGCAATATACCAGAGAGAGGAAAAATAGCTAAAGCACACAAAGAGTGAAAGGCAGAGAGAGAGACAGTGTAGATGTTTTACCAAGCTGTCTAATCCTTTGGATGACTACAGAAATAAAAACCTGTTAGCAGGTTCCATGGGACTCTGAAGATTGATTATGTGTCCTACTTCCTCTGTGCTTCCTGTGCTGAGAATGTCTTTTCAAACTGCTGATTTCACAATCTCTGAAAGGGCTGATGAAAGAGGCATTGGCTGTAATCTAGATATAAGATTGAAAGGTTCAGAAACCACCTTGAGAACATGATAAATATTTCTGTTTTTCCCAGCCCTTCAAAGAAGTGCAGTCGCTGAAGATGTGAACTCTTTGATTGATAACAGGTGGTTCACATTGCGTAAGCCTTCACCTTACAGCTGAAACAAAGAGACACAAATCTAGAAGTCTTGGAATAAGATTGATCAAGTCAACCAAGTCAATGAATTTTCTCAAAATACATGTATTTGCCTTGCTCAGTAGACAGATCCTCACTCAGTGAAACTTACTGTGATATCCATATGAACAGTCCCTCCCAAATTTTCACGAAGGTAACACATCCATAACATCCACTAGGTGAGGACCTGGCATAAGAATTTTTCTTAAATTATTTGACTCAAGTTTTTAATGAAATAGTTGTTTCCTTCCATTATTCTTTCCAGATACTGGTTAAACTCATAGTAACATTTAGACTCATATGCTCCTTCTGGTTTTTGGTTTGCTTGGTTTTGGGTATTTTCTTTGCTTTGTTTTTTCATGGATTGAGATTATTTGTCACTGTGCCAAATTATTTGCTGGATCAATCTCCTTCTTTTATTAGACACTGTCATCATTGTTTAAATAATAATGTATTTAATCTTCAGAATCAACTCTTTGATCTCTCTGACTAGATTTTGTAATCATAAATGCATCAAGGAAGAGAAAAAAATAACTAAATGTGCAGTATTGGCCAAAGAATTATAAAGAAACTAGACTCTTTCAGAAGGAATAATTCACTATAACAAACTGTAACACTGTACCAAAACACATTTCTGTGCTATCCGATATACTACTGTTATGTTGCTAAATTCTTATCTAACTTAGAAAAAATATTGTCAAGTACTCTGAATTTCATTGTGATTTGACATTGCATTTTACATGTTTTAAACTCTTCTTAAAAAGCCCCCTTAATTCCAGGAATTTTCTTTCTCAAAAATGTGGTCATATTTTACTCTTAAGCTAAAAAATTAATTGGACTGCTGATTTTTTTAGCCCTCAGGAAAAGTGACATAATATATTCATTATAAGCACCATGTCCTCAAAAAATGACATATACAGTATGTAATAAAAAGTATCTGATTGCTTGATTGGAAATGTATAGCTGGAAAAAATATTATGAATTGAAACTGTATTAAAGAAAGGGCTGGTTTTGATCAACTGGATTTTTTCATAGTGTATAATGCTTGAGTTCATTAATTTGCCACTTAAATTAATGAAATGGAATGAGACAGAATGAAATAGAAAAATTGAGTTTCAAATCTGAGTTTTTAATTTAAAACTGATATTTTCCAAGATTCCATTTTACGTGAATGATTTAGTATTTTGATTTTACACCCAAACCTGGGAAAACTAAAATGTCATTGCCTAGAGTTTGAAACAATTCTCTTGATGGTCTTACCTGTTGTTTTTAATTAATTAATTAATTAATTCATATTTTTAATTTCCAGTCATGTTCACTATTGCAAAGTTTGTGAGTTCATTTTTCAGACTGATAAGAAATCCTTGCCATGGTTGTATCACTGCAATAGGCAGAATTCTTCCATCAGATTCCTTTAGCAAAATTTTAACTTCATTCTGCTAGAAACTGATATGCAGCCATTCATGAAAAAAATAAATAAGATTTCTTACAAGAAGCATGCATAGTACTTCCATTGCTTGATTCTATTTACTATGGTGGAATTACATTAGAATTGAGGCCATCCTCATTCTGTCATAGCCACTGTTAAACAAATTTAATGATAATATCGTATCTTTTTAAGTTTGATCTAAAGATTCATTGTGAGCTGTTATAAGTTTTCTACTGACTTCCCAGGGATAGGAACAGCAAGGAAAAATATTACATATTTAGTAAATACCAATAAGATATAATATTCAAAAGCACTGTTCAAATAGTTTTTTAAAAAGTTATATGGACTTGTAATCACATAAAAATATTGATCCCACAGGACTGTGATCTTTAATCTGATAATTCTGAGATACTTGAGGCAAAAGGCATTTAAAATGCCATGAATAACATTTGGAATATACTGTTGTATGTGATACTCACTGAGCATCTATAGATGCTGTAAGGGTATATGAGGGCATGGAGGAAAAGAGCAAACTCATAAACAGTGCATTACAACAGACCTTCTGTGACTTTATAATGACAGATTGCTAGTAAAATACCAGTTTTGCAAACTGAACATTTCAAGAGACCAGAAACTGAAAAACAGATGAAGGTGTCTGTAGCTTAGGCAAGAAATTAACTATGCAGTGTGCTGGGCAATGTGTGAAATCACTTCACTCTGAGTTATGAGGGAGGTGAATTAGGAATGCAAAATATGTAGGAGAATAATATTTTCAAAATAAAAAAAAATATCCAGGAGTTTTAATAATGGTGCAGTGTTAGACAGTAAATAATGCATTAGTTGTGTAGAAAAATGTTCTGACTTTATTTCTTTATGTTGTTTATAAGCATGTTTCTATATGCTCTATATAAGGAGCCAGTGCAGCAACACAAAAGAGAGATTACAACTTGGCTTTTGTCATTCTGGGCGATTTCCTTGCTGTTAGAGCAGGAGCTGAACCAATATTTTAAAAGGACTCAGGATTTTGCCATTGACTGTACCAGCCAAGACCAGCTACTTGGTCAAGGTCTTGTTGCTGTTCACTGCTTTTGTGGGGGAAAAAGAACAAGCAGAAGAGAGTATGACTCAGAAGAAAGAGATTATATTTGGACAAATAATTTACCTGGGAGTAGATCAAAGGTGGAAATAGTTGTGTGCTGTAGGCAGGAGGGAGGAGCAGGGAGCTGTCACCTGGAGCTGAGACAGCACAAGGTCTCTGAAAGGTTGTCAGAGGGTGTGGGTGAGTGCTGGCAAGCAGCAGCAGTTACAGAGCCAGAACGTTTTGAAATGCTTTATCAGACCAGAGATTTCACTGAAAGCATTCTGCTTTGTTCAGTGTTGGCAACTCTGCTGTCCCCAAAATGCAAACTATGTTTTATGAAGCCAGAAAAAGAATGGTAGCATTGGGTATTGCAAGCAGCTTAGGGAATCAGTCTAGTGACACAGATGCACAGAATTCCTAGAAATGTCCCAAGTAATGACTCTAGGACCATAATTAATTTTTAATGGTGAGAACATTGAAAAGATAGAAAATAAGGGTTTCTTGAGAAGGTTGCAATTTGCAGGGAAGTGACGGTAAGTTGATGCCAAGTGCACACAAACAACATCTATCAACATTACATTTAAAACAGTTCTGTGATATGCAGGTTTGTTATTTGGACAGGCAACCTGACAGCAGAGATTGATGCACCTATCAGAGAAGAATAAGAATATAAATCCCTGTCTTATCAAAAGGAGAATGCAGAGAGCAGATAGGGCTGATGTGGTAGACGTAATCTATTTAGGTTTCCAAGAGACATTTGACATTGCATGGTAGAATAGAATAATATATCTTCAGGTTTGTATGTAAGGCACAGAAGATTCTTTCCCTTCCAGGCTTCTCAAGCTGCAAAGTAGTGCAGGACCAAGTGCAGGACATAATTTCTTCACTAATTTTCTTCTCAGCCTTTTTGTTTTTCTACTCCTTATATTATCTAGAAAGATCTAGAAAATCTCATTCTGTACATCTTCCACTTTTTTTTCCCCTTTGTATTATGTTTGTCTTTTCTGCTTCCTTTTATTTATCCTGACTCTTTTTTTACATAAAACAAGAGTGCTGAAGAGGCATTCTGACTCAGTCAGACTGGTTGATCTTGTCTCAGCATCCTGAGTCCAGCAAGTTAAGAATAGGTTGGAGCCACCATCCCTTGTGGCCTGGGAACTACAAAAACCCCACAGAANCCACAGAATATTCCCAAAGGAAAGACCACTTCTCTAGGGACTTCCTTGAGACTTATCAGTGATCAGAAATAGGGATTTGATATAACTACTGAATAAACTACTTAAGAGAAAATTGTATTCTAGGACTCCTATGAATAACAGTTCATAAAATATGCAGACACAGTAAGTACACAAAAATATTAGTATCACTAACAAAGGTTCAGGTACCTGCAGCACTCTTCAGGCTTCTGAATACCTCTATGTATTTTTGTTTCTTACATTTTTATTCCCAGGGATTCCATTTCAGGATGCTTAAAGGCAACATTTGATCAAAACAGAGGAATGAGGAAATGTACCATTCTGAAGTATATATTAATCCTCATACACTGCCACCTGTTGTCTTCTGCAGGTAAATGAAAACATCTTTGACATATCACATGAAATCCCTTGCGTCAATATCCATGCCCCTTTCTTTGCAGTTGCATGGTAAAGCAAAACTGTCACTGAGACTGCATCAGTTCTAATAGCAGCCTCCATCAGAAATTTAGGGTGCAAAGTACAGACATGTCTGTTTTACCTCAGTAGAATATGAAGTTGTCTTTGGCGGCAAGCAAGGCATTGCAATTTGAAAAGCAAGAGGCTGTAGCAATGCTGTTCAGTTTGGGGTTTGCTTTAAATGATCAGAATCAGTTTGCATGTATTATGAGGCAGATAATTCCTCAGAACTCTTACACTTCTCAGAGAATATGACTTCCAGGTCAATCAAGATTTCCAGGTCAGTCAAACTTGCACAACCAAGTTTTCAATATCTCTGTGGATGGGGACCCCTTTTGGGCCCCTACTGCGTGTTCTTACCACCATCATTGTGACCTTTTTTCCTTACAGCCAGTTTGAATTTCCCTTCCTGAAACTTGCATCTCTGCTTTTGTGCATTTGCCATGCACCTCTGAGTCTGACTGCTCCTTCTCCACAATCCTGCATTAGATAGGTGAAAACAGTCATTCAGTCCTCTAAACCTTCTTGTCTTCAGAATCAATAAACTACTTTTTCTCAGTGTCTCATAGGTTTTCCAGTTCTTCGGTCCCCTAAACTGTCCCTAAGAAGGGCCCTTTTCTGGACTTACTCCAGTTTTCAAAGTCTTCTTTGCACAAGCACTGCACAGAGGAGAGTAATCATTTTGATTGGCATGCTGTGACTAATAAAGCTCAGAGCGTAGGTAGGTTTCTTCTGCGTAATAGGCTGCATTATTAAAAGTATTTTAAGGTTTTATGTTTAAGGTATATTTTGATGTCAGTTTAGGAATATCAATAAATAAAATTTGTAATGCTTACTGCCTATAATACCCTGACTTACTACTTAGAAAAATTTTCACTAGTAAATGCACAAACCAGAACTGTTTTGGAAAAAATGTAATTTTTCAAAAAACTTTTACCTAAATGTAATTGTATACAAGGACTAGCACTTGGCAGGGGAAATGTTTACTTGTTCAAATAGTGCAAATTCATTCTTCTATCAAATAACATTTTAAATAATGAACACAAATGTAAAATATATCTTAAGAATTTTCTCAGTGCATCAAACCTGCCTTTTAAAAAAATGGTGATTGCTGAGTGAGATAAAATTCATATAAGTTTGCCCTTTACACTGCTCTCTGCCAAATTTAGTCAGGAATTCTAGATAACAAACTGATCTTTGGGCTCTTCTGGCACAACACAACAATGGCACAATAAATAACCATCAACATCAACAGATGTGTTGCTAATTATGGCCACAGTGACCTATTCACACCTATGCAGTAGGGCTGTTCAGCCTGCATTTGCATCCTGATTTATGGAACTGTAAATTTACACAAATATGGATGGAATGAGAAATCAATTAGATATAAAAGCACATGTTGACACAGGTGAGAAGAAAGGAAGAAATTCATTTGAGGCAGAAAAATAAGGTCAAATAGTGCTATCTTTCAGAATTAATGCAATCTTATAATCTAAAGACAAGGTTCAACTTTTGTCAGTACTTTTGTATAGAATTTTTTTTCTGCCATGTGTATTACATAGAAATGAGAAATAGAAAGATTGTTATAACTAAATAATGTAAACAAAAGCAGCATGCAGGTTCAACTTTTGTCAGTACTTTTGTATAGAAATTTTTTTCTGCCATGTGTATTACCTGGAAATGAGAAATATAAAGATTGTTATAACTAAATAACGTAAACAAAAGCAGCATGCAAATCCTATTGGGCCAAAACCATAGGTGTTGACTTCACTGAACATAGCACTTGACAAAAGTGAATTTAGAATTTTAGGTTAAGCCTGCCCTATTAAACAAAAAAGACCGAACCTGTATTGGGTTTAGAGACAGGAAACAATCTGTGGTATTAATTGTAAGGAAGTTTACAGGCTTTGTTTGACTCTTGCTTCCTCATATTTTTCCAGACAATACTCAATACATTTAAGGGAAATGTGCCAGTGGCTGTTCTTAAGACTCTTTCTAATAATACTTTCTCCTCCCAATAAGGCAGTCAAATGAAATCCAAGTGAAGTGATCTGATCACAGATGCACCTCTGTGTTGTGACTTTATTATTAAATTCTTCATGCACCTTCTACAAACAGAGTTTACTGTCAGCCTTAGAACACCTCATGGAATTACTACCACTCTCCTGGTTTTAGTCTGGTTTTTGGCCTCAGTTAGAGACAGAGACCTGAAGAAGAAAGAGTACAACTTTTTCCAATTTTTCCTGTAATCTGTCTGCCACTGGAATTCAATATATTCTATTTTATGCCCATGAGAAGGACAGGAAAAAATCTAATTTCTAATGTGTATGGTTCAGCTAGGCTGAGAAGAATAAATTCCTAAATTTCTGGATGCAACAGAATGCAACATTGACAAGATTCACCTCAGTAAACTTAAGAGGTCTCAGTCTGGACTGCCACACCTGACCTCGTCAGTTCAAATATATGAGCATTGTAAACTATTACCCAGACTACATTTGGCCAAATGAATCACTGTTCATGTAGTTATGCATCTTTGTTGAAAATAAAGTCCTTAGTTCTGTTTTACAGAGGGAAGTATAACATGAATAGAATAAATTCCCACTCTACTTTTATGGATTGTATAAAAAAATATATATATAGTTCCTTATTGAAGCAAGCAATTGTGTATTGGCAAGGACAGTTTTTATCTTTGGAAAATCTGATATACCATCCTAAACCTCAGGACCTCCTTCTCTGGAGAAAATACTGGAGTCTGTCACCTAATCTGGAGTAGGTGAAAAATCATCCCTAAAGCAAATAGCAAAACAGCTTTGATTGCTGTCCAGTTGGACAGTAATTTTAAAAATTTGAGAAAATTTCTGTATATTAAGAAAAAAGAAAAAAAAGAGTACAGCTTATTTCTCCTCACTGATGAATTATTTCCTCAGTCCTGAGAAATACAGAAGAAAATGGTCTTTAATTCACAATGTGGAAAAGCATTCAACAGAGCAGTGAAAAGATTTGAACTCGACACCTATTGCTATTATGAACTTCATGTGCAGCCTTGACTAAGCCAGTTATCCTCCTCACATCTTCAGTTACCCAGCTGAAAAACGAGCAAATCCTAATGCACTGAGTGCTGCAAAAAATAGTTATTACCTTTTGAAAAGTGCTCTCTAAGGGTCTGGTGTAGTATAAATGACAGATACTTATTTTAGGAAAGAAAGCAACAGATATGACCATTTTGTTTCAAGGATTTTCTAAAGGAAAACAGAATTGTTGTCAGTGTAAGCTATTTTCTAAAATAGCAGCAATACAGAGGTGGATGCCTCTCTATTGTAGGTGAACACGGCAAATACAAGGCAGCTGCTTTGAAGTTGACACATTAAGAAGCTGAACTGGTTCTATGAGATAGCTGAGGGAGTGTGCTGACATTTATGCTGTACCTCAGGTTTATGCTATCATTATTCTGCATGCCATGAAACATACACACAGACATGTGTGTATGTGACAGCACACATAAATTCTTACCAAAAGCTTTATAGAAAAAATTATAGGAATGTATTCTTAAGGTTAATATACTAGCATGAAATTCCCTGTGGTGTGATGAAAGATATTTCCCAGTGAATACATCTCAGCACAGATCACATGGACTGAAAAAGGATTTTGGAATTCTTTGTAATGCTCTCACTGTGAAAGGATCAATTTCTTCCAAGCCTGACATAATAGATCTTAGAAGCTGCTAATTAAAATGGTCTGCACTTCTGAATGCCACTCTTAGAAAAAAAAGGATTGAAAAATGAGATCCATTTCTGGTGTATATGTTTTCAATAAAAAGGTA
The DNA here is from genome assembly GCA_013389985.1 of Dryoscopus gambensis. NCBI lineage: Eukaryota > Metazoa > Chordata > Aves > Passeriformes > Malaconotidae > Dryoscopus > Dryoscopus gambensis. The sequence continues at coordinate 44,191 of WEIT01035359.1, forward strand.
TAAGTAGAATGAACAATAGAGTTATGTGAATGAGCATGGAGATATATTGCTTTTCATTATTTTTTACAGAACTTCGAGCTGTTCAACATTCCCCTTCTCTCTCCAAAACTGTGGCAGAGAATTTGGTTTGGATCCAGAGCTGGACAAGGGGACTGACTATTAGTAGAGAACATAACAGTGACACAGTTCCCCTCTTTTGCTCATTGCTTTACTTGCAGTAGTAAGGACACAGCACTCATGGCTATATAGCAGGCTTGACACCATATTTTCATATTTCAACCAAATCTCATATTCTCAAGGGGAAGTCCAGCATTTAAGATTGTTTTTCCTTACAAATTACCCAAAAAGCCTGATTTTTTGTAATTATCAGTGAAAAGAACACTTCCCTCAGTCCCTCAGAAGAATGAACTTGGACATTTTAAGACCCTGCATGTAGACAACAACAATTTTCTAATGTTAGATGTCATATAAAGGAAATATTATTTCTTTTATATACTATGATAATAAAATAATTTAAAAATCAAATAAAATTCAGAACTGCCTGAATGTAAACAAGGACTATATAACAAAATATGTTTTAACGTTACCACTATAGGGAAACCAAGGAAATCGGGTAATTTCTTTTCCGCCAGAGAAATACTATCCTATTACATTCATACAGGTTATTCCAAGTGTGATGAAACTGTAATTTCCAATAGGATATCGTTCTGTAACTTCTTGTTACAATCAGGACCTTTCCCATGAGAAACAAATCTTTCCCATGAGAATTCATCCATGCAATTTCAGCTGGTATTGCTATTAATGCCTGAGAATACTAAATGCTGGTGTTTTATAAAGTGCATAAGTCTTTCCTTATTTTCTGGTTTTGGATAAACTGAGAAGTGTCTTGAGTTTTTAACAACAATTTCAAAGGCTTAGACCCTTATTAACACATAGAACAGCAACTTAACAGCAAAGCAACAATTTTTTTCCTCAAAATATCTCCTGTGTTAAAGGCAGGTGGACATTTCTATCTCTAGTTACTAACTGTTCAATTCTGAATGAATCTGGAATCACTGGAAAGGTAATTGCACTTGATTCAGACACAGCAATTTTTGAAATATGAGCATCTAGTGACATCACAATGTAAACTATCAGACACGTTCACGTACAGCTGACAATTATGACACAGGACATACAGGAGACCCAAGTCCATATAAAATAGCAGGAAATGCTAGGCAGGAGAGCCCAGGACATTTCATATGATATTAGGTGTCTGTATTGGCAGCTGAATCAGGCCCAGAGGCTGGGATTTACCTCCCTATTAAATATATGTGGCATCTGCGTGTACATAGGACTAACCTTCATACAGGTCTCCATGGCAACAGAAACATACTCAATATGTGGCTACGGGTGTCCTGTGACTCCTGCACAGGACTGTGTGACCCATATAACAATGCCTAGGTTTAGTTTCCTGCTGTCCAGTGTCATTTTTCTAGGAGTATTTAGCCTGGCCTCTAACTAGCTCTAGAGAAGAAAGAGTGTGCCTTAAAAATCCTGTCATAAGTCTACTCCTGTGAGATGTTTTGGATAGCTGACACGATTAGGCTTGAACTCTAAAGTTTTGTAAAATTAAACATCTCTATTAAAATTTCTTCATGAGCAATGACCAGGAGAAAACATATGAAACATATTCTAGGCAATAAATGTTAAAATGGCTTTGATTCGTAATCCCACACCCTTAATTAAATAAAATAAAATGAAGAAAATTCCATTAAGGCTGTAGTTTTATTATTGTCACATTTATTATGGGGGTCCCTTGTCCTTTCCTGTGCTTAGGTAGTTAAAACAGTCATAACAACTGTTCCCACCTACAAAGTGTGCCTGCAGTGTTTAAAACCAAGCGTATGTTTCTAATTGCGTTGTCTCACCTGAATCCAGTTCTCTTACAACTTATGAGAGTTTGAGTTTATGTGCACTTGTATTGCTGAAATGGCCTCTGAATCCTCCGCTGAATATGCTCCAGCATAATCATAAAATCTCTGGAGCTCGAGGATTCAGCCTCCCTCCTTAGTATCTGAGAGATGCTCTGAGAAATGAAAAAGAAATTTACCTCCTTCCATTCTGCCTAGTCTCATCTCTGCCAAATCACTTAGGTCTGGGCAGGAATCATTTTGCATCATCCAGTTCTTTGCTATTGTGAAGCAGAGTGGTTGAAGATTCTTCCTGACAGCAGATTCCCACACATTTTATATCTGACTATTCAATAGAGCCAATTTGCCTGATGCTATGAAGATACCAATTATTACTAGTGTTGCCAGTATAAAAAGGCTGTTGTACAGTGAAGCTAGCATCTGGCTAGCTTATTTTTTTGGTCCATTCAGAAGAGATTATTCAAAAGAGAATAGCTCTTTTCAGAACTTTAGACACTAAATTATATTCAGCAGTGAGCTCTCCATCTCCCCTTCTCTCCTCCCATTCTCTTTTGCCTGTGTCTTTTCAGAGGTCTGCTGCAATGCTCTTGTTCCCCCACACTTTTAATACTGGGATGAGTGGACAGCTATTTCTTGAGTTTCTGTATGTTTCTCCAGTTTATGATTTATCTAATCTAAAAGGAATAGGAGATCCTGCACATTTTCAGTGGATCAATGAACTTCTCAGTCTTCCCATTTATATCCTTGTTACATTAACCATCACAGAGAACAAACATAGAAAACTTACCAACCTCATTGGCCTTCTGCCGCTTTGTGCACTCAGGTAAGGATGAAATGGGACAAGCATCTAACTCAAAACTTATGGTTACTTACATGTGATAGAAGCAAAGCATTTCCAGAAATATTTTATTTCAAAAGGAAAGAGCATTTTAGCTCCATAAACTTAATCTAAGTAGTCTTCTGAGTATAACCACCTTAAGCTTCTAACCTGATGAAGGAATGAGGTTGGCACCTCCAGAGGGCAACTGCTGAATGAAGCAGTGGTCTAGAGGACTTGGCTCTTCTAGGTTACATGTCTCATGTTTCAAAACTGAGATAGAGATGGTTTCAGGGGCTTTGTGCAGCCCTTGCCCTCATCAGAGAAGGGTAACAATAGCAAAGTTATCAGGTTATCTTCCATAATGAGGGGCTAGGCTCCTTTAAGTTGATAATTACTGAATTCTGTAGTAGGTCAGCAAAGGTGTTTTACATAATAGGTAGGAAAACTTATTTAATGAAATCCCCTTTTGCTTTAATGCAAGAAACAACCTATTTATTATCCCCTTTAATCTCAAGTGTGCACAGAGAATTAAAAACAGAGAAGAGAAAATAATTTTTACAGAAAATTAGGGCCCTTTTATAGTATTTCCAGACATTTTTGTTCCAGACTACAACACATCCTTTATGGGCCATATTCCTGTGAGTTTCTCTCAACTAAGGTAAAAAAGTTATCCTGGCACAGGCTCAAACCTTTGTAAGGTAAATAGCACGTGGCTGGGAATGTTTTCCATCCTGTATCACAGTGTATACAGCCCTTGTGACAGGTCATGGCAGTCTTTTGAATAATTTCATGTGTATCATTATGCATAAACAAGCACCTCACAGGGCATTCATCTGTAATTTGAATAGAAAAATCCCTATTATCCGTGCAGCAGAAATACCTAATTTTCTGTTTGTTGAAGGAACTGTTACAGAAAACCTGTTCCCTCCCTACCGTCCTTTATTTTTCTCTTCCAGAGTCAAGGCCAGGTGAGATTGGCGACTTCTCGTAGGGGATGAATATGGCAAAATAATTATTCCTCTTCTTTTAAAAGTTCATTTAAGTGGCACTTGAACTTTTTTGGTAGTCTTTTATCCATATAAACTATATTTATACTCACATGTATTCATCTTGTCCAGAAGTACCAGCAATAACAACTGGTGTGTAAGCTGCTCACAAAAACAATGACTGATCTTTGTCAAGATATTTCAGAGAATATTGTGTTGTGGTGCGATTTCTGCACCCTTCCTGGAGACAGCTTAGTCCGTGGCAAGAATCAGGAAAGACTCATCTTGTGGATCTTTCAGCTGATCTTTAATGGCGTCTGCATGGTGGGGAATCAGCACACACACTGACCAAGTCATGAGACAATTCCCAAGTTCCCCTCGCCGCGGGACACAAAGCCACCAACCAAATGCAGCCCTGGGCTCCATGTGACCAGGGCAGATGCAGGGGCAGGGAGACCCCGTCCCAGAGCCCAGATCCACCCGAGCATCCCCCCCTCCCCACAGGGGAACGGGGGGAGGGTCCCACGACAATATTGTATACCTTTTTTGATTTGATAAAGTAGCAAGTTTAATAACCTTTTTTTCTCCTTTATTTATTTTTCTTTCTTTACATTTTTCCCCTTTTTTTTTGTTCTTTTTCCTTATTGAAGACTAAGACTTTTAATAGTTTGTCACTCTGAAGAATTCACATTTTAAAATACCACAGCCTGGAATCAATTCATCTAACATCAGCATGCAATTGCAGCATCTATATTACCAGCACAAGTCTTTGAGGTTCTGCATATTAGTCTCATCTAGGGAAAGACAGATACTTCTGAGATTTCTGAGCCAACTCTTACCTGGAGTGAATCATCTTATGCGCACTTCTGCTGCATTGATTCCACAATGAACCAAAGACAACTGTGTTCTTATTATAGGCACCTCAGGTAGGTCCCTGAAGTTAAATGAGATAAATCTAGATTCAAGTCACTGCAAGAGATACCAGTGAAAATATAATTCTACATTCTTAAGAGAAAGTATCATCTTTGAAAGTCAGAACTGATGGCAGATACATGGCGAAGACACATATTTTTCATCATGTAATACAGAAAAGCAGATGGTATTTATTAACATGCTGTAATAAGTTTGAGAAGCCCCAGGCAAATTGAGAAAGCAGCAAACAAGATGCAAAGTTACAGGCAATAAACCAGTTCATCTCAGAGGGAGAAAGGTGCTGCAGGGGATATATACTGATAAAAAAGAGAAAGGGTTAAGCTTCGTCTGTGATGGGGAACAAACAAACAAAAAAACCCCATTAAATTTAGGAATGAATGTAGTGAAACAAGTACATTTATCACATCTTAGGACAGAGCTGCAACTGAAGTCTGTGAATCTGCTGGTCAGGCATACAAGAGAAATAATGGTAGAAGGTAAAGAATTAATAAAGTAATAAATAACAGAAGGGCTTACTATCCTGTTACCTGTTAATTTCTCTGATGGGAATGTGAAGAAATATAAAAAACATGCAGGAAAACCATCCTGCCAGCTCATATAGCCTGATGGACACCAAGCTGGTTCCTGTCTTTTAGGGAAGAGTTTTGGAATCGCTGTGGATTTTTCATCTTCTCATTGTTCAACAGAGTTTAAAAACACATATCTAGTGCTGAAATGGTGGTAAGACATCTAGAAAATGAGACAAAAACAAAAATCCAGCTCTGAGAATGTCCACATCTTGAATGCTATGTGGATTATTTTGGTCACTTCTGTGTCAAGAAAATGTAGCAGAACCAAGAACAACACAGAGAAGGAAGAAAAGGATGACTGGAGGTATGAAACTGCATCTGTACAAGCACTGAGTAGTTATGAGCTGGAGAACTGATAAAAGAGGAGTGTTATGAAAAAGATATAAAAGACCATTAATGTCTTTCCAAGAGAGGAAGAACTGAGAACTTAAATTTTCAGTATTAAATTCAGTATTATTAAATTCGCGGGATATGGTGACGCCCAAATTGTAAAAGGCTCTTTAAAAGTGAAATATGTTAAAAGTTATTGGACTGCAAGTACTTACAGCACTCCTGAAGATGAATATAGCCCTTATCACCACCTAACACTCAAATTATCACTGAATGTGCAGGGAGAAGTGCACTTTTCCTACTCTTGCTCTGTTCCCAAGCACACACTGCTGGAAGCTCTCAGGTGATATCCAAGAATGGTGAGAGCTGCAATCTGACTGAAGAGGAGTGTGCAGAGAGTAAGAAGCTTTGCAGTCAGAAAGACACATGTAGTAAGTGATGTCATAATTCTAAGCCAGTAAGCAACACAAGGGTTAGAGGAACTCAACTTTTTAATTTCTATGAGTACATCCAAATCTAAGAAACAAAATTAAATCTTGTCACTTATTCGTGAGAGAAAGGCTTTCTAAAAATCATTCATCAAAACTCTGTGATGTTAAAACTGGTGGGCCCTCAAAAGTATCATCAAATCCACACATTTGTGCAAATTACTGCAAGGCAGTATCTAAAAAAATTAAGACCAATATAAACTTGAACATAGATTCCAGTGAGTGTGTAAGAGCAACCAACAATAACCAAAGAGAAAAGCTAGAAAACCAATATATATTTTTATCTAATAGTAACACTGCACTGGTGTTTATCTAGTTGCAAACGAGGTAGTTGGCCATAAACAACTGGCCATGGTCCTATCATTGTTTCCCCTGAGAAATTTCATTTGTATCAGAAAGACATAAAGACGATATTATAGTGAGGTAGGGGTCAGTCTCTTCTGTTGTGTGAAGTAACAGGACGAGAGGAAATGGCCTGAAGTCGCACTCGTGGAGGTTCAGATTAGATAGCAGAAAACATTTTTCACTGAGAGTTTAGGCGTTAGAATAAATTACCCAGGGAGGTGGTGCAGTCACCAGGTCTGGAAATGTTCAAGAGGTGTCTGGAGATGGATATGGTTTAGGGGTGATTGTGGTGGAGCTGGGTTGATGATTGGACTAAGTGATTGAAGGTGTCTTCCAATCTTGATGATTCTGTGATATTGTGATTCAGTGAGTATAAATGAAGAAAGGCAGGCAAATGCTATGAAGGGAAGATATATGAAACCTCTTGTCATAAGTCACAAAAATAAGATCCAGTCTTATAACAGGACACACACAGACTGACCATCCCTGTGCAGCCAAACTACCTTCACTTATTTACAAAATCAAGGCTTAACATATTAGCAGCTTCATCACACACCACACCTAGCTGCAGAAAGCCGTGCTTGCCCTAAAGACAACAATGAAATATAAATACTGTATTCTCAGTTCTGCTGATGCTCTCTTTAATGATGAAACCACTAAATATGGTAGCTTGTTTTTACTACAATAACAATAGAAATCTATTGGCATTTAAAACATTATGATAAACACTGATTTCTTTTGGACCTATGGTTTGGGGTTTCTTTCCAGGAAAACAATACCAAACAAGCCAGGACACAATTTATTTAAATTGTTTAAAGAATGTGTTTCCTGTTTCTCTTCTCATGCAGTGCATTCTTATCTGGTAAATTGCCTCAATGAAGAACAAAGCAAAATGAAGGCAGCCTTCATTTAAAAATGCTAACAACATAACCATTTAATAACAGAATACAGTTCTTCCTTTAGGTAGTGTCCTTTGGACAAAGCCTCAGAGAAAGCTTTCAAAGGCATTTTTCTCTGAAGTTGAGTTAGTTGCAAAATATGATCCAATTCAAACTTTCTTTTGCCCAAAGAAATACAACTAATAGATTTTTTATTTATATTTAATTTTCTTAAACTTTACATCTGATGTAGAACATTATTTGAAATAGGGAGATAGGGTCAAATCACTTCAATAAAGGATGCTCTGAATTATGAGGCATTTTAGCACCCTCCTACCTTTGAGCAGTTTTTATTACCTTTCTCTTAAAACCTATGTTAAAAGATATTAATCATCTGCTAGGTACAATTCACACAGGCAAAATAAATAAGTACAAATTAAAAAAAAAATACAGGTAATAAATAAAAAATCTGACCGTTCTGAATTATTAGTATTGTTCTTTCAAATCTAAAATTCTAATCAACTTTTCAGTAAAAGAATCAAAACAACTCAGCAATTCTAATTGTTTCAAAGAGGAATCATAATAATAAAGAGTAATTTTATAAAATGCTTCCATTCCAATTAACAAATCAGCATTCTGGATTTAGTCAAACACCTCTTTTTGTAGTTCTAGAGTACCTACTTTTGCAATTCATGTCACTGCAGACTCAACGTCAATTCACTGAACAGCGAATTTTTTCATTTCCTATGTGATCAGTAAATTTGATAGTATAGGGTCAAAAATGATTTTCAAATTGTAAACGGGTAATCAGGGGGGGAGGTGGTGGTTAGAAAAGGTATAGCCTGAGAACAGAACGTTAGGACAGAATGTTAACTTGCTATGGCCAGCATTCTGTGATTGTCTCAACCAAATCGAGTGCAACTCAAATCCGGGTGCAATTGTCTAAAACGAATCAAGTATGAAGGGGGTCCGGGTAATACATCAAGGAGAGAGAATAGGTATGATTTCGTGTGATCTTGTGATGGTAACTATGGTGAGGGACTTGGTAGTTAAGGGGAGTGTATTAATTAACATGTATTATCAATATGCATAATGTAAAGATATAAAATCACAAGCTTCCGTGTATGCGGCGGGCACCTGATTTGGGCTTTCTGCTGCCCCTGTGCCCCCGCGCGTTCCAATAAAGCACCGGCATATAATTGCTTTGTGTGGTTATATGTTTTCCAAACGCTAACAAGTTGTTCCTTAATATAGTGATATTTCCATACAATAAGAGCGGATACAGATTTTTACTTATTGATATAGCACCATAAAGGATTCTGAATTAATATCCACTCATAGAATCAAAGTTGCAGAGTGAACAATAAGACCTGGGACACTAATTCATTTCAGCTTCTATAGGCTGTAGGGGGAGCTTTGCCTGCAAATAAGTGAGGCTGTTAAGTCAAAAGGTCTCCACATTTTGGACCTTTGTGGATTCCCATTCCCCTCTTTCAGGATACCTCAGAGAAACTGATGTTAAGCAGAATACTAATTCTGTGTGGCTCCTGCAGAAGACAAATTGTGGGAGGACTGTAATGCATGCAGCTTGCATGTTTGAAGGAAAGAGATAAGGGACACTTGGGTACAAGTGCTTTGTTTCTGTCTTGCCTTCTGGATTCAAATCACCCATGGAGGAATAATCCTTGCTCCTCTAACAATGACTTCTCTGTAATCATATCAGTTTCAAAGCCCCAGAAACTGTCCGTCCTGTGGACCATTTGAAATGCACCTCTAAATTCTGCCTGTATGTTATTTTCTATGCAATCTGTACAATCAGATGAAAACTTTATTTTTGTATCCTGAATCAACTATGAATACAGAGAGTTCCAAAGAAACCTGTACTATGTTTACCATGTCTCCTGCATTCCCTGAAGGGCATTAAAAAAAAATCTTATTGCTGATTCATTTATATGTGCTTTTTAAAATTAAAAGTATGTTTTAAAAAGGGATTTTTTTTATTTATACATTTGAGTTTTTATTATTTTGAAAACACTTTGTCTCTACTGCTGATTGGTCAAACTCACATGAAGATATGGTTGCAAATAATTTGGTGTTATTTGAAATAATCTGTAAATATGAAATAAGGTTACCAAGGTATTAATCAGGCATGATTCAACTTCATGTAGAGACCTTGAAATAATCCATTTGATAGAAAAAATCCAAAAGTAGTGACATAAATTATTCACCCCAAGTAATTCAGCCAGACCTAACGAATACAGTAAAGTAAAGAGGAGTTTGCATATTGCACAAAGGGATCATTTAAAATCCTTTATCACTTTTTTCACCTCTCCTGCCCTTCTTCATCTTCTTTGCAATTCCAATAAGGCTGCAACATCACTGCCACACAAAAAGCATTAGTGATTCTATTTAAAAGGTGCCAACCCTGTTGATCGTCTGCCTACCCCATTGTCAGTATAGAAACATGCTTTGTTTATATTCTGAAAGGGATATGGGAATTATTTTGATAATTTAGTGCTTTTTGCCAAGCCTGTACTTCTAAACAAGACCAAACTATTGCTGAGGTCATGTGGCATCATAATAATTTTCATTTTTTGGATAAGCAGATTATATTAATTTGGACTTCTATGAAGGTTTCCAATTTTGAGTTGTCATCGCAACTTACTGTGGAGCAGTAAAAAAATATCAACCAATCAACCAAATTACCAAAGCAATATAACCCCTAAACTTGCTTGGTTTGAAGCATAATGTTTCATTCTCCCCCTTAGGATGACACCGAGAGACACATATGTCTTTCAAGCTCCCTCCACGGCATTTCTTTGGTTTCATTTATACACAGACAACACCTCTGTGCCATGACCATGCCGTACCTCCTACAGTGCTTCAGTGCAATCCTTCCCTGCTCACATCCATTCTGTCAAGACAGGGCCTGGTGTCTGCAAGGATTCCCAGGTAAACTTTGACTTCTGAGAAGAGGGAGTACTCGGAATTGCAAATGGGTACCTATTGCTAATCCTGCCCCAGACTGTTCTGTTCACTTACAGGATGATTTCCCACACCAAACACCTTAATATTTTATGTATTATTCTAAGGGGAAGGGCATCAAGTTTTCAGTTTTAGAAAACATACTCAAATCCTTTAAGCTGATTATCATTTGTGAAAATAAGAATGGGAAAGCAGATGATAGATCAGCTGTATGCTCTTGTTTCTGTTTTACCACCCTGAAAAAAGCAATTAAGTCTCTGTTTTGTCAACAGGAACACAATTTGTCAAGGGTTATGTGACCCAGATCTCATAATTTCCAATGCTGGGCTAAGACCTGTTTCCTACCTTTCCAGATGATTAATGTCTTCAGTTTGCTGTACTTGGTCTCTTTAGTACATGAGAAGGAGAAGCATTACAGAAGAGTGGTTATTTCTGGGCTTTTTCACAGTCCAATAAATCCAGACAGAATTACACAGAATGATATCCCAAAAGTTTCTGAGATGTTCAAGTGGTTGAACCCTGTTGCAGTGGGGTTCCTCTGCAATCTTCTGGAGACAGTTATATCCATGGGGAAAGAATAAAAGATGATCTTTGCAGATGTTTTTCCATATAGATGTTTATTCTGAGCCTAGCACCTCTCTAGGCTCCAGGCAGAGACTCCAGGCCAAAGACCCCCACTCGTGGGACAACTTCCCAGTTAAGCCAGAACCACAGCGGGCGGGGGAAACACCTGGGACCATTCAGGGAACAGGACTTGGGTACATCAGTATCACAAGGACAGCACTGAGAGACACCAGCGTGACCCAAGGCGTGTCTCCTCCTCCCCCCATGGCCACATGGCAGGGGGAGGAACCTCAACAGAACCATATCATCAGGTTACAAAATGGTCTCACAAAACATGCAGTAGATCATCATCTCATGAACAACTTGGTATAATCTTTATTTATAAGAAAGTGAAAAGAGAGAACACCAAAATATTTCCAGTGAGGACTGAATATGAGAAAATTTCTTGGAATCTCTGTATCTGTGCTCATAATTCAACACAGAACTTCTTGGGTCTATCTTCCAGATATAGTGCATACTAAATGAGGATTTGAAAAATGAAGTGAAAATTCCCCCCAGTGACATATTCTTGCTCTTTTAGGAAACTTAGATGTTATCTGAAAACGTAAAGACTGCCCTGTTACAGAGCAGGGCTGCTCATGCCTGATGAGTTACCTCTTCATTTCTCTGCTGCAGAACACAGCAATCCAGTCAGTCTTTGGGCTTTATTGCACCTCTAACATTAACAGCTGCACATTTGCACTTTTGCTAATAGTACCTCTTTGTGTTGCCAGCATCCCCTTGCTGACGCTCTTTGCTTGACATTTGCTGTTGACTCTTGTGGGAAGGAAAGAAAAATCCTTGGTATTTTGGTGTGTGAAACAAGCCAATAGAAGATGAAGTACAGTTTCTCATACTGTGAGAAATTACCAGTTCTATTGGTATAAGGAAGACTTTCAGAACTCTCATTCATTGTACTGTCTTAATGCTTTCTGAGCTGAAGCCTGATCCTGAGAACATATCCACGATGCCATGAGTGCTTATGGGGTCTTACTGAAGAACAAGCCTAATAAAGTTACAGACTCACTGGCAAGTGATAGAGAGAACTCTCGTAATTAAAATAAATGACATTGTGTCTCAGACTAGAAGACGTATAAACTAGCTTTTGCTTTCAGTGCTACAAGGAATTCTTGACAGACATAAGGAAACAAAGTTGTTACAGACTGCCATAATAAAAAAAAAATACAGCAATGTTAATAAATACAATTTAATTTTCATTAAATTATAATGAATTCTGTTGTACATGCTATTTTGGAAGAAAAAGGTGTCATAATTATTTCCAAATAACTTTAACTTCAAATAAAGGCCATTTTCTCTCATTTTTCTCTGCAAATTGAAAATATATTACCACAATTTTACATGTTAGATTTCATACACTAGATGAAAGAGGATGAAGACAAAAGTCAAGATTAAGCTGGACATCTATGGGGGAAAATCCTGGCAAGGTGGAAAGCAAATCCTTCTGCAAACAACTGTGATTTTTCTTGGTCTTCCTGTGTCATAGTTTAACCTGGCACACAGCTAAAAAACCATGCAGCTGCTCACTCATTGGGCCAGGGGAAAGAATCAGTAGAAAGATAAAACTCATGGGTTGAGCTTAAACAGGCAGTGACAAAGCAGTGAGATGCCCACCCCACATCCCTCCACTACCACCAGCCAACTCCATCCCGTTTTATTTTTCAACATGATGCTACATGGTTTGGAATACCCCTTTGGTCATTTGCGGTCAGCTGTCCCAGCAGCGTCCCCTCCCAGCTTTTTGTGCCCCGGTCTACTCGCTGGCAGGGTAGCAGGAGATGCTGAAAAGTCCCTTGATGTAGTGTAAAAACTGCTCAGTAACAACTAAAGCATTGGAGTGTTATCAATATTATTCTCACCCTAAATCCAAAACATGGCACTATACCAGCTGATAGGAAGAAAATTAACTATACCCCAGCTGAAACCCATGCTGAAACATCATGAGCACAAGAGCCTTTTATTTATCTTTGTCTTCACACCTATTGTGAAAACACATAGATTAACTGTCCAGGCTCTGCAATGCCATAGTTTGTAAGTGCATCTGCAACATCACAGTAGCCAAGTAAGGCTTCCATGAAACTCAAGATCCACATGGCACCTTTTTGCCTGAGTGTCAGTCAGCTCTACGACTATGTAATTCTGAGTTGGCTTCTTAGCCAACATTTCTCTCTGGTTTTCTCTGGTGCACAAAGGATTCATTCAGGTAAGTAAAAAGGAGGTTTATTGGCCTACAATAAAAGTCTGCTATACCAAATGGATCTTTTTAAATCAGAATGCACAGAGTATTTTGATATTTTTCTGATGAAAGTAGCATTTTCTTACAAATAGTAGATGTTTCTATTTTCTTTATAGGCAAGCATACATTTATATCTCTGTGCTCACATTAAATGACATGTAATCTATTCAACCTCAACATGGAAATAGCTATGTGTGTGTTAACTGCCACCTTGTTTAACACCATTTTTCAGTTCTGTGCTAACAAGTAATCTGGAGTTCCTATAACTGCAGAATATAGAACTCAGCAAGACCTTGAGTGGTCAAGATAGTTCAACTGCTTGCCAACAGAAGGAGCAACTGTGTTGAAACCACTCTTGGAAGAACCTTGCATAACCTACTTTTAAAAAAACAAGATGAGAATACTGTCCACAGTTATTCCCTGTGCTTCCCATGGATGTCTATGCTCCTACATGAGCACCCTATTCCAGTTTTTAATTATCGTCACAGCATAGGCTGTTCTTTTCCTAATATCCAACACAAATCTAACCCATAATCATGTGTGATTATTACTTTTCTTTTCGAAACAACCTTTTGCATTCTGAAGACCTATTTCACCTCTTAGTTTTCTATGGCTTTAACAAATTTTGCATATTCTGGTATTGTCTCAGGTTTGCAAGAGACATGATGTCACACACACAACATGCAGAAGGCTGAATCTTGCAGGACTTCCAGCATCTCCATTTTTTGTTTTCTTTTTCCTGCAAGCATTTAGGAAATAGACTTATGTCTATTACTCAGTAGTAAAGGCATGGTAAAAAAAAAATCTGCCACACTGCACTGTTGTGCAATGATTAAATGTTACTTCCATGCATTTCTGTCTTTCAGGTCCTTTACTGAGAGGAACAAGATTACTGGGTCTCAATATTCATAATTCTATCTGGAAATTCAGATACTAAAAAGAATGTAAATTAGGTTAGACAACTGATGCAGCCTTTTTATATTCTAAACTAGGTTTTGGTATTATTTTTCATTGATTTTTCCTACTTCATGTACATCAATGAAAAATATATCAGTCACTACAAAATCCTACCTCTTTGCACTTTTCAGTGAGCACTTGCTGACAGGTGAATCTTTGCAATCAAAAAATAAATGGAAATAAATGCAAAAGAAAACACTAGATATTATGCTATAAGTGTCTCGTGGGAAAAAATAAATCATGCTTTAAAAGTAATTCAGGAATCTTTTAAAATTAATTTCTATTTTAAAAAATAATTTCCTTTTTCTTTATGTGTAGTCTTTCATCCCAGTTCTTTCATCTTACCTTTGTGCTGCTAGTAGATATTCTCCAGCCATACATGAGGAGTCTGGCTGCATTTAACCTACCAAGCAATGCATGATCTTAACCTAATGCAAAAATACAACTACTCATCTTTTAAAAAGCAACAGATTAAATACGGGAAGGGTATAGTGCAGGACTTCTAGTTTTCTTGGATCTTCCACTTCTTTTCTTGTAACTTAGTATGTAATTCCAGAATTACAGAAATATCCCCATCACTTCCTACTGACTCTCAGCTTTGCATTTCTCAGAGATGTCTTGATTATTACAATCAGATTTCCAAGGCAATATTCCCCCACTGTTCCCTGCTATTTTTTGTGATTTGGGTCTAAAAATTTTGATTCAACAGGGATGTCTCACACCATGCTATTTCTGTCTTATTTCAATGATACACAAATGCAAACTCCAGTTTCAAATTAATTGCTTGTACAATAAATATGGATGATTCTACTTCATGACTGGACACTGTAGATCCCCTTTATACTCTTGAAACTCCTTAGACTAAGCTCTGTAACAATAAATGCTCAATGAGGTAAGTGAAAGTTTTTTGATGCTCGTTGATAATTTCTATGTCACTCATCATCCAATAATGTTCCTGTTCAGATTATAACATGAAATGAAAATGTGTGTGGTGGAATATTCAACTGCAAAGAAGGCAGAGGACATAAATAAGAAAGGAAACTAAGTAAACAAAAGACTTCTTTCTCTTGTTTAAAAACATAGGTAATCATGCTGTTACTGTGAGACAAAATTTTGACTGAATCTGAATGTGATGGTTAGTGTCTACAAAAGCTTTAAGACCAACCACAGCCTAAACCCTCAGTATTTCCCTTCATCCACTTCTGAAGAAAATGGTTGTGTCTTCTGCAGGGACACAGCCTATGGGTTTTTCCTGAGCAGCTCCAGGACTTTTTTCTAGTTTGCTGTTTAATGCCCTTTTTGTTCCCATTCCTTTTCCATCCTCTAAAAAGGTGCAACTCCACCAAGAAATTTGAAGCAGAGTATGTTCCTTAACTGTGTCTCATATTCCTTGCCACAATTTAAAGAACATGTCAATGGTACAAACATAAATTATATTAAACTGAGCGTGTTCTCTAAGTGTGCAGAAAAGATGCTGTGTATAGACCCTCAGCAGCTGAAGGTAAGTAGCTGGGATTGATTGAAAGATCTCAAGTATGGTGACCCTGCTTTGTTGCAAGGGAAAGATCCAGACTTTCTAAGCTAGGACCTGCAAAGCTAAACTTGTTTTTTGACTTATCTTCCTCAGTCTTACCTAGGAGTTGAAAAGGAGTGGACACAAGTTCTTGCAGGTTAACTGAGAAAATTATCTTAGTTCTTGCACTCACAAAGTAACATGATCATGTTAAAATGTGCAGTTATGAGGTTTTTGGGGAGAAGCACCTCTTCTGAATTTTAATTGAGCATAAGTAGGACTGGAAACGGAGCTACCAAGCACTGACAAATCCTAGAGTGGCACAATCATTGCTTGTGATGAAAGAAACTTTCATAGTCAAACAGTGAGACACATTGGGTGGGATCTTTTACTTTAGCACAGGTTGTTCTTGTCATTTTCACCCCCCTGCAAAGCATCTCAGCTGCCTGCCAGATGCTGTTCCAGAAGACTTGAGGTGGATTATCCTTATTATATCTGTTTCCTTTGTGCACATATCTTGGATACCACAAGTTACGTAAGGTGACATAATAAATATCTTCTGACTCATGCCTAGCAAATACAGCTCATCTTGTACTAAGGACAGCGGTTGATTTGGATGACAGTTTTGGTCATGGATTTTTACTGACAGACTTTATTCCATTAAGGCTTTACAAGGCGTTTCAATGTGGCTTGTTTCTATCATGACATCAGCCTCATTGTTTCTGCTCCTGAAACAAACACACAAATTCTATAAAAATGAGACATTCACATACAACAAAACATCCAGGATTAATTACTTCCACCCTTTTCTAGGAGTTAGTTCTCCTCACGAAAACATCTTCTGTGGAGGAGACTTTCCATGATCTTTCTGAATGTGCCAGTAAACCACCTTGATGCTTTCTCAGCATTCAGCTAAAATTTTTGCTGGCTGCAAATGAACATTTTGCAATTCTTTCCATAACTAAATAAATTACCATTGCGCTTGCAGCAGTTTTTGCCTCAGGAAGAGCTCTGAAATACCACAGTAATG
>WEIT01035360.1:11427-41352 GCA_013389985.1 Dryoscopus gambensis
TGACGTCACGGCGCGGGCGGGGCTGTCCTCCCGTGTCTGGGGCACGTGGGGAGCGGCGCCCGCAAAATGGCAGCGGGGGGTCCATGTTGTGTGTGTGTGTGTGTGTGAGGGCAGCGCCCCGCGCGCCGCCGCCCCCGCTCCAGGTGCGGGCCGCGGCACGGAGTCAGGTGGGTTGGAAGTGACTGCAGAGATCACCGAGTCCAGCCTGTGACCGAACACCACCGTGGCGCTGAATGCCACGTCCAGTGTTCTTTAACCGCCTCCAGGGACCGTGACTCCACCGCCTCTAAGGGCAGCCCATCCCACAGTCTAGTCACCCTTTCTGTGAAGTAATTCCTCCTGATGCTCGACCTAATGCTCAGCTTCCCCTGGCACAGCTCAAAAACTATGTCCTCTCATCCTGGAAGCCTTTAAAATTAATTTGCACAGCGGGTATGACAGAATTCTCGGGCGAAGTGTGTCCCGTTCCCCCACACAGCACTGGGGCTCGCAGCAGTGGGGTGTGCTCTGTCTCTTAGAGCTATTCCTTGCCCGAGGAGTGCCAGCGCAACTAAACCAGCCGTGCTCCAGAGGTTTTAGTCACTGGGGAAGACAATGGGATATTTTGGGTGGACAGAAGCCCCCTGTCTCTCGCTACCCACAGAAGTGGTTTCCACATGGACTGTCCAGTCTCTTCCATGGACCCACCTCTGCTTTCAAATAGGACCTGCAACAGTACAGACTCTGCCTGAAATCCTCAGAAGTCCAAGACAGGGACATCGGCTGTGCTTCCAGGCTTTGTTGAAAGGAGGAAAGTCCCAGTGTTCATTTCTCAGGGACTGAAGGTTGGGTCTTTGTTTCCTCCAAGACTCCGTGCAGGCTCCATGCCATCCCACGTAGCTGTGATAGTCACTTTTCAGGCTGCAGCTGCACTTTTATGTGCTTTGAAGCAGATAGTTCTGTGAATTGGAGAACTAACAAAGCCTGGTTTTGGTCTCGTAATTGGATTCTTTGATGACTGACAAGGCACAAGTTCTAACTGAAGCTTTTCCCCTAATTGGTGCATTTGTAATCTCTCTTTTCATTCTGGTTCTCTTAAGCCTGTTAAATCTCTAGTTTGTACTGTGACCTTTTCCTCTGCAAGGACAAAAATAAAGTCTGTCTCCTGTATTTGGTCTCTTATTTTCGTGAACCCTACAGGAGCTCTTGGTTTTTCAGATGTCTGCAAGGGACCTTCATTCTTCTTGTGGCTTTTTAGCAGAGGTTTAAACCTGTCTCACCCGCTTTTCCCTTGATCTTTCAGACAGGCATAGTGGCTGTAGGTAGACAGGGGAACAGAGTATGGCTCATTCCCAAGGATCATGAACAGAGGGAGACTGCTCTTTCTGTGTCCTGAGGTCAGATGCCCTGTTTGACAGAGAGATGTGCCAGCGTATCCTAGGTAAATGCTCTTGTTATCCAGCTTTGGGTAATTGGAGGTAATTGCTTTTTAATGCTTTTTTTTCCCCCTTGAAGCTTATCCTCTTTGTGTGAATGATTGATTAAATATTCACGGAGACAAAAATAGGTGGATTATAAACCCAGTCTTTAGGACATTCAGGCAGTATATGGGTGACGCCAGGGTGATAAAAAATGACAAATACTTGCTGCACAATGCTTAACTGCGTGTTCAGATTGTGGTATCTCTGACAGAAAGCAGTGCAGTGAGGTAGGAGTCAGGATACAGATCTGCACAAACTGAGGAAAATAACCACGATGTTCTTGGTGTGCCCCAGCCCTTCCTATGGGTTCCGTGGGGCTGAGCTGTGCTGTGAATGGGCCTCTGGGAACAATGTCTTCTGGAAAGGTTGGTGGGGGAAGACCATATGCAGGAGTCCTGTTGTGTAGCTTCTGTTCAAACTGAAAAACCTGGAGGGTGAAGTCAGAGCTGTCGGAGTCTGCAAGTGCCTACACGATTCTAAGTAGTGCTTGAATGCAAACTCCTGTGTGATCTCAGTGCTTGTAAGGATAGAGAGCAAGGAACCCCTGGGGAGGGAACTCCTGGCCATCATGATCTGGCAGACCAGGGTGTCGAGGTCTTCACGAGTGTTTCCAGTGGCTTAGGGTCTGTTGTGCTCTATTCTAGCAGACTTGGGTGAGACAAAGGCACTTTTTCAAGAAAAGAAAGGGGTTTCAGTGAATGAATTTGTTCTGCATACATATTCAAGTCATGCTGTTTTTCCTTCAGTGAAAAACATTGAAAGAGTTTTCCATGAAAAAATTATTTCCATGATAATTGCACTTTCCTGACTCAAAAGGTTTGCATGGTGTTACTACGTTAAGGATTGTGAAGTACTCACAAGGGAAACATTTCAGTTGTTGGACAGATGGACAAATTGATATTGAAGATCAGATTCTAGGGCCCCAAAGCTCACAGAGGTACTGTTACACATGTTGTATTACCACAGGCTCAATGAATACAAAGTACAGTGAAGTTACAAAGTGATTCTCTAAAATGCCTATGTGAAAAGGTACCTTCTTACATAGCAGTTAAGATGCTTACCTGCATTTTGGCTAATTTGACTTGATAGGCTGAAGTAATTTTTACTGGTTTTCTTCCTTGTTAGACCTCCAGAATAAAAATAGCTCTGAGAGAGGAAGCTGGATACTGTTCCTTCCTTTTGAATTGACAAAATTGTATTCTAAGTTTCGGATGCTTGTGGTGAACAAACCGAAAGATCAGTTGGTATCTGTCCTTAAAGGAAAACCCTGTTTTGTGCACCAAGTTTGGGTCTTCATATTGGGCAATGACGCCAGGGAAAGAAAGCTGTGGACACATTCCCAGGACTGGCAGCTAGGAAAGCTCTGGCTGCCTGTAAGTGTGGACAGAAGTTGCTTGAAACAGTAAATGAAGAACCACCTGAAGTCACTTTTCAAAGAGCCAGTACGCTTCACAGGCACTGAAGCACAGCAAGTCTGATTAATAGCCTGTCTGTCACTTCAAAAGCAGATGGTGTGAAAATGCAGACAGGATATAAAGTTTGATCGCAATAACTCAAACTAATGAGCAGTTCATGCCGTTGCGTTCTGACTGAGAAGCAGACATCAGAGTTAATAGTAAAAGATTAAAATCCTCAGAAGTGCTGGCAGATACCTATGATATCAGCAATAATAATAGTCCTGGATGACAAGCATTCCCATGGATCAAAAGGAAAATAGGGTACCTGTGTGACTTAACTTATAATTTCAGAGTCATGCAAGAGGTTGTTCAAAATTTACAGTAGGGAGAAGCTTGAATTTGCAGCATTTAATGATTAGGAGGGAAGATAGAACAAGGAGTTGCAGAGCAAACAATGAAATGAGTGAAAAGGATAAATGAGAATCTTCCTGGGTGTGAGAACTGGGAAGCCTGTGAAACAATTAGTGGATGTATTGGATCAAGGGAGGTTAAAGAGAACAATTGAGAAAAACCTTGTTTTTTCACATACACTTTCAGTTTTGAGGCTTTTGTATTTCTGTCCTGCATGCATTCTGTTTTTTACAATGAAGCAGCTTTCAAAGATTCAGAGTTCATAATGAGAATGTTGGACCAAACTAATAATTTTAAAACATAATATGGTACACCTCCAAGAATTCCAGAGAACTTCAAGTGAGAAGTAGTGGGACATCTTGGCTTCTTGGGTTAGGAAAATATGTGGTCTCTCATAGAAAGCTGCCGTGGTACCAGGGCTTCAGGGAATACAACACAGACTGTACCCACAATTTTAAAAAAGGTGCTAGGGATGAATCAGGGAAGTAGAATAGTGAAGCTTTTATCTGTTTCTTGAAAGCTGGTCAGAATGGTAATTAAAAATATGTCAAAACACCTGGAAGATCCTGATAACTGAGATTAATTCTTTAAGCAAAGAGTATCTCATAAATCCTCTTCTCAGTTTTCGGGATGTGTCAACAAAGAAGTTAATAAAAGAGAAACATTTAATCTGATATGTTTAGATTTTTAAAAGGCCTTTGAGACTGCTCCACAAAGGCAGAATCTTGATAGGGAAAAGGGATTACTAATGGAGGTCACTTTGGGGCCTTATCTTGTTTCATATTTGAATTCATGGCCTTGGCATAAATAAAAAGAGCATTTGGATGAAATTTGCTGATGGCGCAAGGACAGAATGATCAGGATGTTATAAATGAATACTGAAAGATGGATGAAATGAAATCTTGGATGAGATTTGATTATGCAAAATTCACTAGCATGGATATAGGGACTAATAACTTTTGTTTCTAGGAACTCACCAACTGGAAATGAGAGAGAAAGAGAAAAAAGGATCTTTGAGTATTAGCTGGTCACACCCCATGAACTGCTAAAAGGTAAATGGTATACAGAAAAGTATCAAGAGAATATTCTATGTACAAAGTCTCATAGAGGATATTGTGAATAATTCTGATCATTTGTTCTCAATAAATATTCATCCAAATGGAAACAGGTGTAAGAATGGCTTTTAGGATCTTCTGGAGAATGAAGATCCTACCACCAGAACATTGATTTAAAAACTTTTCCTAGTAAATTGAAGGCTGGAAAAGGATCTGATAGCTGTCCAGAGACACACTTGATGGTAATCAACAGATAGGGAAAGGAGCTTTTAATTGGGAGGATGCTACAAATTTAAGAACAAATTCGTTGCCCAGAGTGAGGGTGGACAGGAGGGAAAAAATTCCAGAGTTAATTAAGGACTTTCTGAAACATCCTTCCCTAAAATGACCCATACAGGGAAAGTGACTGAGCAACACAACAGTATTTGAAATTCAGTCTCAACAGTGCAATTGCAAGGGCTGATGTTTCCCTTGTGGGGTTTAGATTAACTCTATAATAGTCATAGGCATGAGATTTCATCACCATTGAGGACAATGTTGTATGAATGCTCTGGAGACAACACAGAAGTCTGCCCTCAGATAGGAGACTTCAGGAAATGATGACATGAGCAACTAAGGCATGCAAAAACGGAGACATTGGAAAAACTGAGATTGCTGTTTTGAAAAGGAGAAGTACAAAAGTGGACAGTTTATAAAATAATTGCTAGAGTAGAAAAAGTAGGCTTAACTTCTGTTCTGCCTGTATCATATATATGAGAACAAAAGGACCAGTCAATGAAACTGGGAAGTGAAAATTGGGAAGCACTTTTCCGTAACATTCATCTCAGAATTCATCTCTGAAGGAGATGGTTGAGCCAAATGCTTCACTAGCTTTCAGAAAGGCCTGGAAATTTATATAGCTCTCATGAGTGTCTAGTGCTGTCATCAGTGGCAATACAATTGGGGCAGGAGTATTAGTTAGGGCTATGTCCCCACAAGCTGTTGAGAGGTTCTGAGAGGGAACATCCTGGCTACAGATGCCGAATTATCTGTTAGGTGACTGATACCCAGGAGAGACAGTCAGAAGAATGTCCTGAGGATGTGTGAGTCACACTGAAACATAACTGAATTTAAAATGAAGATACAGATCTTGGGAAAGGGACTGACTAATGTTTCCTTTCATGGACAGTTATCTGCTGTCCTACTCTTTCACTCAGCCCGAGGTGGAAATAGGAAAAGGAAACAGCCATTTAACTTAATTCATTTTCTTGTCTGAACTATTCAAGCTTTCTGATCAGTCCACATTTGAAAGCACAACATATTCCTTCAAGTGGTGTTTACCATTGGCCAGACATGATCCTAATTAGTTGCAGAGTTTTTTGACAGTATTGCTAATTATGTTCTGAAGTCTTTGGTTTATAGGAATAGCCAGGATCAGATGCCCTTCTGTCCAAGGAATGAGGAACTGGGACAACTGTATTCCTGTGCAAAATCAGAAGATTTTTGTCTCAAATATTTGAGGAAACACAGGATGAATAGAAGGGGGAAAGAGTATTTATAAAGGCTTTTGTAAGGTTTTCAGTGCATTTCTGAATGGCTACTGTCCCTAAAATACTGTCCCCTTCTTAAGGAGTCTGTGTCAGGAAGAGAGATTAATTGATACCTGGTAATACACCAGAAGGCTTGGTTCAACCTGCGAGCTTTGAAATCTTAACATGAATCATTCTTAGTCCTTCTTAAAAATTGTTATGAGCCAGTAGTTCTGCTCTAGGTTACTTAAAATGGCATTGCTGAGGTTGTGGCATGCTGTTGGGGATGATGCAAAATATTAGGAAGTAAGTTAGTCTGCAGCCTCTGGAAAAGTTACTGTCATCAGGATGAGTAGCCATATACCCAAAATGACCAGTTCTGGCCTGGAAGACTAGTTTACCATTTGTATCCTATTGGATTTAGAACAATTATGCTTTCCCGACTCCGGCTTGGTAGTGATTTTTGCCATATGCATGCCAGTAGGTCAGGGATGCAATGCAAGAGGTATTTCCCAGTATTTCCTCTTCAGTTCTTGGTAGGCAGCACAAGATTTAAGGAAGCTCTCCTTTCCAGCGGTGAAAGAACGTGGAGATCTGTTGATGAAGCTCTGGGAACAAGGAACCCTATGTTATGCACTCAGAGTAACCTGGCTTTGTTTCAAGTCAGCATTGGCTTTGGTTCTTTTAGGGAGACTTCATGTCTGGGATCAAATCAATGGGAGTTGTGGGGAAGAGCACAAATGTGGTAGAGCAATGCACTTGACCTATTAACCAGTGTTTCCAGTAACCCGGATCCTCAAAACCAGCAACGAGCTCTAATTTTCTACAGGCAAATAAAAAAAGAATAAATAAACTTGACTCTGTCATCATAGTGAATCAAACATTTCATGTAGAGACACGTTAGTGAAAGATGGCTTTGAACCTAAACTGCATTAGTCTCTTGACCTAAATTATTTTGGTACCATGCACAGAACCTAAAGTAATTGGGCCACATGAAAAGTGAACAAGGTGTTGCTTAAATTGGCTCAATGCCCACTCAGAGAGTAAGGCTCACTCTGGCAGTAGATTAAACATCTTTGGTTTTGAGTGTACTGGGCATGGAGTGGCCATACTGTTAAACTCTTACCCTATGTAGGAGTCTAGCTGCAGGCAGACTTCCTTCTGGAACATTCTTTCCCATGTGCTGACTTCTAAACTGTTTACAGAACTGTAAGGACAGTTTCTAGTAGGCTGCTAACTAAACTTTAAACATCAAATTTTAGTGGGGAACACTCACAGCCACCATTTCAACTAGTGCTGTTGTGTAACCAAGTAATCTCTTTCACAAAATAGTGCACAGTGACTGAAGATCTGTTCCTGGCCTAAACTGTAAA
Organism: Dryoscopus gambensis; assembly: GCA_013389985.1. Lineage (NCBI taxonomy): Eukaryota > Metazoa > Chordata > Aves > Passeriformes > Malaconotidae > Dryoscopus > Dryoscopus gambensis. Next base: position 18,632 of record WEIT01035360.1, read on the forward strand.
AAACCATTAGCATCTCAATAAAATCTATGAATTCTGTAGAGGCTTCTGTGTCTTTCAGACCCGTGTTTTTCACTGGCACCATACGGTGGTGGGATGAGGTTTCCTCATTTTGGAGCAGAGTGGTGGACTGGCAGGTCGGTTGGGCTGCCTACGTTTGTGGTGTGGCTCTTGAGTGCCCGCCTTTGCTCTGTGGCCTGAGGTAACAGTTGGGAATGCACTGAACATGAAGATGAAACATGAAGCTGTCAAGAACTGGATGAGAAAATCACTGCCAGTTACGAGCTCCTCAAACACTCAGCCTTCCTGTCTTGAAAGTGGGTGTCAGAACTGATGTAGAGAATAAAAAAAAATAAATTAACTAAAGTGAATGATGTTTACAGCTGCACCAGGGCTTTTCCAATCACCCCCTGTTGGAAGTGGGGCTGCTGCATTGCAGAATTCCTTTCTAGGACCATGCTGAGGGTCACAATACTGCCAGATGATGCCTGTGATACCACTGAATCCTTCTGCATTTGCTTTAATGTTGTGAGCTTCTGCTTGCTGCTGTCTCCTGGAATCTAAATAAAGGATTAAAAGCAATGCCTCACCTTCTGCAGGGGAGGGCTTGTTTGGGCCCTCACCCACATCCTGTGTCTGGTGAGCAGGAGTAGACACAGGAGACTGGGTCAAAACCAACCTACAAGAAAGATGAACAGCAGCAAAACAACATCAGTGGCCATCATTAGTTTTGTGTATGGCAAGGGAAGGTTCAGCTCTGAGCTCTGAGCTGGGGCTAGTGAAAGAGCTGCTGCACTTCCTCAGATTATTTCACATGGAGCAGAAGCTGATGCTGGAGCACCAACATGGAGCTAGAGTGTGGCTGGCTGCTCCTGGGATTTCATCAGCTAAGTTACTTGGGAGTGACAAGATGTCATGAGTCATCCTTGCCTGTGGGAACAACAGCGTGGAAAACTCTCTGTGGGCTCTCTGCCTGACTGGTAAAGGCAGTTTGTTGGAGTTTAGGCAACATGGTCATGAAGGAGGTTGGGTGGTTCCAGCAAGCAGATGTGGCTGGGCTGGAGCAGGGAACGGGCAAGAGCAAGACTGGCATGAGGGAAAGTACAAAGGCAGGGCTAAGCATAGGTGGGAGCAACAACCAAACAGGATTACAATCAAATGCCATTAGGATGTCCTGCTTCTGCACTGTCCATGCAATCCAATGGTTTGGTGCCCTCCTTAAAGGGGAAGAGAATTATTCTGTACCAGAGAGCAGTGAATAGACAAGAGGGTGAATTTGTGGCTACCTTCAGAAATGGTGCTGCTGCAGTGTAAGCCAGGCTCCAGCAGAAGCTGCAGTAGTGCCCACAAAAGGAACGTGTCAGGGCAAACCATCTGATGAGAGAACTCTGTCTTTCATGAGGCCTCTGCCCCTAAGCCAGAGATGGGCTGGGGCCCTGGGCTAGACAGAGAGGGAGTCTGAGGCTAGCTTCTGGTGCTTGTGTTCCTCGATAAGCAGGGGTGCAATCCTTTAAGGAGATTTCTGCAACAGCCAGATGAGGTTGGTGATTGTACATTCATTAACTGACCAACTGTGGATGATTCATTCAACAACTCGCAGAGTCAGAGGGAAGATTTCTAATTTAGGGTGAGCTAAACTGCAGGGTTTGGAGGTTAGGAGAGTCCTGACTACAGCATGTGGAGTAGTCAGGAAAATTGCCAGTGTTTAATTGAAAACTGTGGAGGACACTTGCAATAGCAGGTATAGTCTGAAATCTAGATATCAAATCAAATCTAATCCAATAGCATTAACATTCTCCCCTATTCCCTTTTAAAGTGAGGAAATTTTGATGTGGCCTGAATAAAGACCTGTGGAATAAACAGAGACACACACACTCACTTAGGTTGGAAAGGATCTCCAAAACCATCTGGTCCAACCTCTGACTGATCACCAGGTTGTCAAATAGACCAAGTGTCAAGTCCAGCCGTTTCTTTAATACCTCTAGGGATGGTCACTCCACCACCTCCCTGGGCAGCCCATTCCAATGGAGGAGAGCAAGCCTCTTTCAGAGAATACGTGCATCTTGGTAATTTGTCTACACTTCCAAGTGCTCTTCAGTTGCCACCAGATGGCAACAGAAATCCGTTTTAGCGCGGCAGCATCCTGCAGAGACTGCTCAGTTCTAGCTGCTTTCCAAAAAAGAAGCTGACGTGTTTTGTCGTCACTAGGCGCGTACGCGATGGCTTTCGATGAAGTCGGACCCTTGAGCACAGCGAAGGAGTGGTGACTAGCCAGCTGAGGCTCTGCTGGCCGGTGGTGGGCTGGTGGCCTCAGCCTCGCAGCTGTGGACAATCCCTGCTCACGGTTCAAGAGAGCGAGGATGTGCCAGCCCACACTGCCAGCACCCTCTGGTGGCTATGCAGATGTGATCTCCGTGACCCAGAAACAGAAATAGCTGAGGGTGAATTCAGGGCGGGCATTGAGAGAGATGATCGGGCGTTGAGAGGGCCCCGGGAGGCACCACAGCGGGGAGCAGTGCACTCCAGTTTTGGGGGGGAAAGGGGCGGGGGGGGACGGCGGACGAAGGAGGGTGCAGGGCTGCTCAGGCACCCAGAGCTGGCAGACTGAGTCATGCGGCCGCTGATGTGGGATTTATCCTCACATCAAAAGTCGTTTTCTCTGGCAGCCTCGGTCATCATTTTGACCTCAGATGACTTGAGCGCGGTTGCCATGGGAACTGGATTGCTCTTCCCTCCATCCCCTCCACTTACTGTCTCTGAGAAGCAGCTAGATGTTCGCCAGACACTACAATAAATCAGCGGTCCCCCCGTGCCCTCTGCCGCCAAGCGGCGGGTGGCCCTGCCTGTCTCTGCCCTCCTGTTCTTCAGCAGGTAAGGGAAGCGCTGCCAGATCTCAGCTCTGCTTCCCCCTGCGCCCAAGCATGAGCACACACCGCTTAGGAAAACCCTGCCTGAGTGAGCGGCTGAGCTGGTTTCCTGGAGCAGCAGGCACATTTTTTTTATCCTATTAATAACTGTCAGGGTACATCACTGCACACCTCACAGCCTCGGCTCAGAAGCAAACAGCGTCAGACAGATAAGTGACTGCAGGGAACGGAATCCCTAAAAGCGGCCCTCTGGTATCCCGGATCGGCAGGGCTGAGCTTGCAAAAGAGGGGTTTCCCCGTCACGCACACAGCTAATAGGGCTAATAGAGCTAATTTAGCTAATTCTGAGACAGGGGCTGGATCATCTGCCAAGTCCTGGCAGCGTTACAGCCATTCAGAGAAAGCAAAAAGGAAGAGAAAGGGAAGAAGGAAGAAGGAGGGGGAGGGAGGGGAGACTGGTGAGGGAAACAGGGAAAAAGAAAAAGGGAGTGGATGTGGGGATAACTGTGGTGAGGAGAGGCAGTAGGGTTGATTGACTGGGAGGGCAGCTGGAAAGCTTTGTGATGGGCACCAGAGGGGAGGGTGGGGCACAGCCAGAGGTGGGAGGTTTGGGGAATGAACATATTGAAATGAATGCTTACCAAGATTTAAACACCCCAGGAAAACCATCTGAAACTTGTAGCTAAAAACAAGATAAAGGAAATTTTAAGTTGCAAAAGGATCTAGAGATGGGAACCTTAGAAAAAAAATGGGGCTTGACTGTAAGCGTGTGATCTTACAGCATAGGAAGGAAATCAAGAAACCCTCTTCAATATGCATACAACAGACATGACGTACATTGCAGAACCCCTGCAACAAAACAGCAAGAGCTCTGCTGTTGCCAAATAGTGCCTTCTATATTGCACTGTCAACAGAAAGGCTCTAGGAAATTTAACAGATCTATGCATATCTGGGGAGCAGGCCAAGAAGCTCCTGCTGCCTGATAAAGCAAGATCATACATCACTATTTAAGTATAAAAGGATACAGCAAAACAAATAACTCTTTTCCATGCTATTTAGTATTATCCACAATACATTATGGATACATGTGCCTACGTGTTGTTTCGTAAATGATCTGGCCTTTTGGGGCTTCCTGTTTATCATTTTCTTGTTGCTTCTGCCCTCTTTCAACAGCAGTGAGGTAAGAAAATCTAAGCCACTGGAGGAAATGGTTAGGTGCCATAAGGAGACAGGAGTGTTGCAGTAGATTTGTGTGCATTTCAAGACATAAAAAGCCTACCATTTGACCTTAAAGCTGGATGAGAACACAAAATAGATACCTAGAGTTGATCTAAAGTTCCCCCAATAATTCAGCCATCCTCAATCTCGGAAGAAAGCTGCAGTTCAGCAAACAGAGGCAGTTCAGGTGCTCACCTGGGTCCCTCACATGGTATGTATCCCAGGACAAAGCGGGGCAATCCAGAGCCCCCTTTCCCCTGCACCCGGTGCCCTGCCTGGGGCTCTGCACACCGGCCAGCAGAGGGAGGTGCTGGAGTGAGCTGGATCCTGTTGCACAGTCTGGTTTTTGGCAGCAGCTTCCCATTCCTGGGTACCAAAGACACCAGTGGGAAGGAGGACTCGGGGCGCCTCCTTGTTCTTGGTATTAGCTCTTACTCAGCCCTATCTGTAACCTTTTGCCTTCATGCTTTCACTGCAGCCTTATTTTTGAGTCTCACTTTTGTTCCGTCTTTGCCTACCTGTTTGATTAGCCACAGCCTTCCTGGATCATGGCCTCGCCTTATCCATATCTAAGACGGAAAAGAAGTTCTTTGTTCTTCTTTAAAAAAAAAAAAATCGTCTTTGACTTTGAGGCAGGAGCTATAAACTTGGAATGAGAAGCAAGCACGTTAACATAAACACATGTGAAGGGGAAACAGCTTGTATCCTGTTTAGGGTGATGATCAAGTTGTGAAATACAGCCTTTTTTTTAGGTCAGAAAGGGAGGATAAAGAGATAAGTTTCAAAAGATAATGACCAGAACAAAAACGGGGAGAGACGCTTGGAAAGGATATCAGAAACTGATAAAACCTAATAAATATGCAAAGTGGTAAATCAGTGCTTCACTGATTTCTTGCCTCAATTAGGATTGTTAACATCACTTAAAGCCAGTCTGCTGAGTCCATATCAGGCTGGTTAAATGACCACATTATCCTTTGTGGCTAACATCACACCTTAAACTCAGTCTAGATTAACTCAGAGAGAGAGAGAGAGAGAAATAAAGGAGGAGGTAGGCACTGGAAAGACTGAGACTGGAGAGAAGAAGGATGATGGAGAAGAGATGATGCATCAAATAACTGCTGCAAAGGCAAGGGAGATTTGTAATGTGTGCAGGTGATGGTCAGTGCTGGGTACAGAGCAGAGCACAAAAGTCTGGGATGAAAGGGGACAGGAAAGCAAGTACATGTCAGATGTGAGAGCATGAGGTAAGAAGGGGAGGCTGGGGATCCAGCTGCGCATTTCCATCATGTTACTTGTCTTGGAGCTTTCGCTGCAAAGATGCTAAGGTGAAAGAGAACAGAAGAATTTCCAAGAGGTGGGGAGAAGGGGATAATGGGATTATAAAATTAGAAGGCTTGAAGTCTATTTCCAGGTTTGGCATGACTGATCCATGTCATATGGCAAGGGCATTAAATAACTCTGACCTTTGTTGGGAATATTTGTTGCTGCTGCTGTGGAAGTTTCTCTGCACAATCCTTAACATGCTGTTCTTAGTAAAGGACTTAATGACAAATCAAGGCTGACTTTATCTGGAGTGATATTAATATGCCCAAGAAAATCCCCTTGTTCTAAGGCCTTGCTGGCTACCATGGCTCATGTTGTCATTGACCCTAGCCATACCTAACTCATGAGGGGAAATAAACTGGTGTACATCTCAGTGGGATAATTATTCTGCTACGATTATCCTTACATCTCTCTCTCTCCAAAATAAAAACTACCTCAATCTGTAATAAGTACACACTTCCAAAGCTATTTTTAGTCTGGAAAAAAATGTTAGAACTTTGAAACAACATGCACACCAAAACCAGATCATATAACTATCAAAATAACCATTCACTGTGAAATAGGCTGATAAGAGATTTTTATAACAGATCTGAGATGTGACTCACATGAAAAACTACAAGAGGAATTTGTTTACCCTTGTCAAAAGCTGCCCATTTGTGACCTACACTTCAACAAATTCAGATAAAAAGCCTGAAATTATCCTATGCACAACAGAAGAGTCACATTTTCTGTGCTTGTTTGTCCCATGATGGGGTGGAAGGAAGTGTTGTCAGGAGAACTCATCATGCTTTAGCATGCTCACAGATACCAACACTCCTTGTCTGAAAGAAGGAAAACTGTCAGCCTTCTACAAAGTTCATGAGCCAGGGTAATGCCAAAGTAGTTACATTTGTTGTATATGCACAGAGGCAGAGTCCTTGTCCCAGGTGGAGCAAGTCAGGACACCTGGAAAGAAGACAACTGGATAGCTTTAAAGAGGAGGAAGGGCCCTAACGTGCTTCCAGGTTTTCCTACATGCATTTCACCATGCCCTTTGACAATCCCAGAGGCACTGGGGAACTGCTGCAGCCTACTTGCATTTAAAGAGTTAGCCTAACCCTGCAGGGTCAATGTTTCTGTCCCTCCAGCCCCTCTGGGCAACGGGGAAAGGACAGCAAACCAAGGAACCTTGCAGACACTGCATCTGTCCAGGATTGCTAGTCTCAGGTTATCCCCACGCCACCCTCTCCCCTTTGGGAGTCAGTAGGGGAGAGGGAGAGCATAGGTGAGGGAAAAGGAGAGAAGTCCTCATGGTCTGATCTTGGATTGGATCTGAGACCCAGCAGTGCTAGAGTCTGGGTTGCTGTCTTCAGTGTAGCCACATTCCAGTTTCCTTGGCCTTCTTTCTACCAGGATGAGCAGTCCTGTTCGGTCAGTGCTTGTGGGAGGGCAGCAAACAGAAGCTTTCTCAGGGGACAGGTATAAAGAGATCAGCCCCTCTGTTCCTCATAATGGGACAAGATCTGGAAACAGGGTGAGATGGCACAGCTGGTGTGCTGATCCAGATGTAGCTCCTCCTTTTGCTGTGCTGCCTTTCACCTTTTCCTCAGTGAGGTGAGGCTGGCAGGCTGCATGGAGGTTGGAGATCAAGCCAGGTCAGCTGAGACTGGAAGCCTGGGGGGTATCACAGTCTCCAGAGCAGAGCGGAAGGTGCTGCCCTGAGGAAAGTGCTTCGAAGATGGGAGGGTAATTGCATGAGAGGGAGTTAGGAAGGAAGGAAGAAAATGTCATAGGGCAAGTGGTGAGGGCAAAGATTTCAAACGGTAACAGAGCTCCTCCATGAGGATTACCTGAGTGCATAACAGAGAGATGCTGCAGACAGAGGGGGCCCCAAGGGAAAGAGGCTTGTGGGAGAGCTGTTGTAAGGTAGGAATGACAGAAGTGGTATCTGGGGTGAGCAGATGCAGCCTTGTCTGTGTTGGATTGCTGTGTTTAGTCTCCAGCCAATTTTTCAGGTTGTGATAACTTGTGTTTGCAGGATTTGTGCACTGGGTGGGGTAGGTGACATCTCCTCACTGAAAGGCGGTTTAATTTATTGTTCACTTAAACTGCTGTGGGTCTGTCTTAATTTCACATTGGTGGAAGCTGGCAGATTCCCAGTGTTGGGTCACAAAGTGCGACAGCTCTGGTAGGTCTCCTGCAGGCAAGGTGGGGATACAGGGAACACAGAGTGAGTGGAACACAGTATTTGAATGCCTTTCATTGCTGCCAGATGTGGCAGCCCCTTTTCATCTGGGAAAGAGCCAGAGTGAAGTCAGGGCTATTGTAAGAACCTCCCTATGTGGATAAAATCCACATCTGCTCCACGTGTCCTGCTCCCACTGTTTAACATGCCCCCAAGTCTGGTGCACATATGCACTTGCATCTATTCTGATTGTGCCTTCCTGCTTGAAGGATGACAGTAAGGGGTGCAGAAGCAACAGAAGAGGAGGATAAGCTATTTAATTATGTAAAGCATAGGGAATAAGTTATCTGCCTGACATAATGGAAATCATACCCAAATGGAAATTCGAAAGAGAAAATGTTCCCCGTCAGAGGTTCTGCCTGTAGAGCTACCCCACTGAGGTATCTCAGACACCTTCATTGGTTTGGGGGGAGTTGAAATGTAACTATGCAGCAGCTGAGCCTGTGATGGGAGGGAAAACAGAGTGGAACTGGAGAAGTTGGTACCTGCTGGGGATAGTGGCACTGCTTATTGCCTGAGACCCACGTGTTTGTCATCTGCATCTCTCTGGATCTTTGTAGCCTTTCTGCAAGAAAACAGAGAACGCAAAATTACTTCCCTACTGTCTTCTAGGCACCTTGAAAACTGATGGAAGCAAGGGGCTGGGCAGGTTTAATGTCCACACCTGCTGCCTAGCAGGAGGAGACAGTTGATCTCCACAGAGCACGCTGAACTCATATAAACCTGCTTCACCATGGCAGTTTACATCAGGTCCAGATATTAGGTGATTAGGGAGCCAAAATTAGAGACTGAAAAGGTTGTACGGTATTCAAGCATGTCATGTTGTGTCTCTGGGACTGGCAGGCCTTTTACTTGCCCTTCAAGCCACTGAGGTTTGGCTTAGCTTTTTGAATGTCCTGGGAGGGAGAACAGGCCATAGGGCTGCAAGAGTAGGTTGCCCTTTTGGTGTTTTCTTCAGTGGTAGCTTGGTCCTCTCTTAGTTGTTGGGAGGAGGCAATCTATCTGTTTAGCAACAATGTCACAGCACTCAGCAGAGCTTATTCCTCTCAGTAAAAAGTAAGAATATGCTTAGGCTCACATAGGCTGTCTCAACAATACTTCCATGCTCTGTGCAGCAATTACCCAAGAGCTGCATCCTAACTTCTTTTGGTGTACAACACCAGCCAGTGAGTGGCTTTGTTTTCTCCCTAGTTTAGGAAGAGTGTCCTACTGCAACATCAGTTTCTCAGTCATCTAACTGGAGAAATTTGGAGCGTGACTCTGAAGGTCATTTTCTTGTTTCTGGTCTGGGCTAGATGGACAGAATCTGACATGTGTATGTTCCCCCGATAGCATCAACTGTGCACATTCCCAGCAGGCAAGTGAGGGTTTATGGTCCGTAACTACACTTTCTTGCATCCCAGAAAATTGTTTGTTGGTGCCAGAGGCTTCAAGTAAGTAAAGGAGCATGAAATCAAGAATGAAAACAAACAACACTGAACATACAGCACTTGTAGTGGCTCTGTTCAGCAGACCTAGCAGCCGCCTGTGTCATGGTTTCTGCGTTCAGTCCAGAGGGAAACTGTGGATTGCCTAGGTGGTGAAGCACTGGTCTGGGTCTCTGGATATTGGGGCTTGATTTATGGCTCCATCACAGGTCTTCTCTTGGGCCAAACAATGTAATCACTACATGTCAGGTTTCCATATCAGCAAAACAGAATTAATATTACTTCTTTTCCCTTATGTATGTAGGCCTTGAAATAAGTCTTCAGGATATAGCTCTCTCTTACTCTTTTTTTTATACATACCATGCTTTCTACAGTGTCATCCTGATTTAAGTTGGACCCTTTAGGAGGACTAATTAATCCTATTAATAATGCATCTCTAGCTGGCTCCAAGCGCTGAAAATCATGTCATCAGTAGTTTCATTTGTTGGTTTCTGCAATATTCTAAGCTCTGTGGGGTGAACTCTGGAAGAATCAGAGGAGTGGCTGCCATGGGAAAATAATTCCAGATCTTTCACTGAGCCTGGCACAGAACAGGATGAAATTCAGGGAGGCTTGGGTCTGCTGTATGAACATCAGATAATGGCAACAGTTAGACATTTATTTTACTACAACATTTCACTTCGCAGTTTAAGGTGTTCCCAGAAACCTTGCATCAGTGCTTGATCAGGAATCAGTTGCAGATAAATATGTTATTCAGAGAGTTTTGAGCTTCACTGCATTTTTAGGTCAGTTCAGGATTTAGGGTCTCATGTGACTAGCACATTGTCTTCTCTGTCTGATCCAGTGATTCTTCTGAAAGGCTAAAGAATGTGTTATCTGATAAGTCTTTGGACCTGTTAAAGGTGGTTTGGCTCAGGGTCCCAAATTCCCAGGGAAACCTGAACTCTTGGCATAGGGTAGCTGAATGGTTGTGGTGTCCTGTGCCCTTGTGACAGGAAGAGCTGCACAGTCTGCACTTAACATCAGGGATAGTGCAGGAGATACTTTTTAACCAAGAGACTCTTTGAAGTCAGAAAATTACTGATTTGCTGAAGTAGTGGTCTTTCACCCAACACGAAAACTCTTCTGCGGGCAGTGGACGAATCCTGCACATGTTCTGTCCCTGTCACTCAGTGCTGCACTAATTGCTTCACTGGACACAAAAGTGCTGCAAGAACATACTTCCCTTACACTGTCATGCAACCTTCTGAGAATTAGAAGAATATCTATCACCTACTAGAAAATGTGTTTCTATATAAGCCTTTTTTTTTCTATTTCTCCTTTACTTAATTTTTATTACATCCTTGTACTTTCTTTCACAAATATATTTATTTTGCACAGCTGTTCGTCTCTTACATTGTCTTAACCTGCACCTTGGTTTTCTCTTTCTTTTTCTGTCCATTTTCTGTAAGACGTATTTCCTTCCCCCTTTTTTGCTTCAATTCTTCTTAATCCCTTTTTCTGTTTTATTATCTCAGTCACAGTGCTGCCACAAGATCTAGAAAAACAGATGAGAGTTAAAGTTGCAGAAAAGAAGTGTTACAGTGGCTGTAGTGCCAAGACAGTGTCTGGAGCTAAGAATTAGGTGTAAACAGGCTGCACTCCACCACTGCTTGTTCTTCGGACAGGTACTGCAGTGCTTGTTAGTTTAGGCAGACTTCAACACAGTGGCTTATGGATCTGAAGGGGGATAGAGGCAGCGTTTAGGCAACCACACCTAAAACAACATGTTCCAAAAAAACTACGCTCAGTGACTATCATGTGCTGGAGGCAAATTTTTGTCATTGCTTTATTTTTGAAAGTACTGTTGGCTTCCCTACTAGACGTCAGACATGACATGAAATGCAATGGTGATTAGTGTGATTTCATTTTTAAAAAGCCTCCACAGGAAGCCTGTCTCACCACTGGAGGCAGCTGGAGTGGTGGAGACCCTAAGAACTGGGTCAGGCAGTGGGACATATCCCCACAGAAAGGATAATTAAGGATGCATTGGGTTTGAAGGAGCCTGATTCCTTCCTTACCTGGCATAGGTACAGAAAGCAGGTGATCTTGGCTCCTAGTCTTTTTTCACCATAAGCATGTTCAAATTTATTAGGCAGAGCATATGAATATTCTGAAGACTACAACAGGTGGTTTTGAGACTTAATCAGGCATTCAGAGCAGCATGGTGAGTGGGTTTGTCCTTCCATAGCAACTTGTGGATCTATGAACACCATGTCTAGGAATGTAGAAAATGGGTCTGTTAATGGAGAAGCTGAACACTGCTCTCTTGTTCTGGGGTATTGCACTAACCATAGAGCTACCCTGTCAGTGGAGAGAAAGCAACTACTGAAGAATTGCTCTTTTTTTTAGAAGTAAAGAGAGGGGTGAGTGCAGGTTCAGGAAAGCAGAGGTTGCAGGCTCCCCCTCTGAAGGAAGGCATCTCTCAGCAGTTCTGACTGCTGCAGTGTAACCTGGAGAGTGCTGGGATTTACTATTTTCTTCTGTGTCATTTTGTGTTATGGCTCCCTGGGGTATTTTTTTCTCGTTCTGGGCTCTTGGTTTCCATTTAAGGGACTGAGAAAGTCCCAATGCTGCAGTGCTCAGCACTGTGTCATCTCAGACTGGAATCTGCTTTTTGTTTCTCTTTGTCTCGATTCTTTTAGTTCCACATCTGATAAAGACTCTTTCCTCCTTTCAGTGGGGTGCTGTGAAAAATCAAGACTGTCAGATGTCCAGATCCTACAGTGCTCCAGGAGTGGTGTAATGTGTATATGCATTGTGGATGGGAGAGGCTGTGCAATTAGTGACATATTTCGAGCACTTGACATATTGTTCTGTGATCCCCTGAAGACTGAGAATCTGGCAAGATGCTGCCCTGTCCCATATCAGGTTCCAATGGGCTGTACCAGAAGTAGAGTAACACAGCAGTCCTTCAGCTGGGGAACTTTAGCTCAAAGGCATAGTCTCTGATACCACACCTAAATTTCAATGCTTAGTCTCACTCAGCCAGGTGCCCTTTGTTTTTGGCATGTTTTATTCCAACCCCTAAATTCTCCTGCTGTGTTTTTGAGTGGAGGGTGTGTGGCTGTCACGACAGGAGATGCCTGCTCCTTGCTCTTACTCCTGAAAAATCTAATTCTGTTTTGTCTGTCTCTTCACACTCCCATTGCCAGGGAGATTCAGTTTTCCAGGGCGGATGTGTGCCAGACTGGCTGCTGTGAGGTATTCACTTCTTTAGAAATTCAGCTGCTTGGGGATCTGAGATATGCACATACATATGTGTGAATAGGTGGGTCAGAGTGAGGATTACCAGGAGGGACTCCGTGATATAATGTGGAAAGGCCTCGAGGAGCCTCATTGCAGCCAGAGGAACACACAAGCAGTGTGGGGGACCAAGGGGCCTCTGCAGAGCAGCTGAGTACAAGGAAAATGACACTTAATATCCTCCAGCTGCATAAAGTACAGTCACTCACCATACCAATCCTCTTCCATCCTCGCGTGTTTGAGGTTTCCACATGTGGTACTGGCTGTGTCTGCCAAAAGGTCTGCTTTACACGGCCTCCCTCCTTCCCTCCAGCCTGGCACTGACACAGCTGATAGCAGGGCTGCTGCACTCCCCTAAGTGGTGAGGACGTGAGAGACTGCATGAGGATGCAGCCCAGCTCCCTCGGGCCACCTGCTGCCTCCCAAAAGGCTGATGGCACTAATCAAGGACAGAGAAGGGCAGCTCCCCACCCCCACTCCTGCTTTTAACCCTGTGTGGACCATGACATCCTTTCACAAGGGACCTTGGGATGCAAGTAAGGGATCACAGCAGCAGAGGCTAGAGGAGGAATAGGGATGAAGTGACAATGAAAAATGATGGGGGGAATGATTAGAGGGAGTGTGGCTGGGAAAGGAGGAGCCACTGATGTGAAGGGCAAAAAGGAGATACATGCTGAGGGGAGAGTGTGTAGAAAGATGTAGAGACAGTATAGAAAGATAGTACAGACACAGCAGTAGGGAAAAGGACAGATGGAGAAACCACAAAGAGATGGAAGCAGACTTGAAGAAAGAGAAAGAAGGGGAAAAGAAGACAGTCAGCTTGAGAGGGTGAAGGCACAAATGCAGGAGGTGCCAGGAGCTGGCCAGAGGAGGGTTATGCGACGTACTGAAACCAAGGCACTTGGCCAGTGGGTCCAAACCTGACATCTGGGCCTGCCTGAGGCAGAGTTTTGTAGAAGAGGAACTACTGATGTTTAAAATTGGTTCGTAGTGGGGAGAAGACCACTGGCTGAAGATACAAAGTTTAAAGGCTGGGTGTGTTTCCCAGTCTTTCCACGTGGATGGTTTCCCTGATATGTCCTCTGATTACCATTCTTGTAGCTCTGTCAGTCGCCAGGGATATTGGACTGGCCAGTGTGTAGTCCCTGACTTACAGCTCCTTGCTGTCCTAGACCTGCCATCTCATTTCTTTAGTTCAATTGCTGAGCTGGGGAATGGCCGGTTCTACTTATCTGTGTCATCAACAGAGGAATCTACACTCTTCCTCATGCATCTAGTCTCTGCTTTCCCAGGTGCATTTCCCCATACTCACATTGTTTGTAGTGCGATAATGCACTTGGCAGGAGAGCTAATTCAGCAGTATAATGTCTTTCAAAGTGCACCCTGTTCCCACCTGGTCAATTAAACTGGAACAAATCTGTGCAGAAGCACTGACCTGAGGCCAAGCACTTTGCCTCCTGGAAAGATGTGTGGTGACTTCCCCTGTGAACACTGCCTCAGCCCTACCTGGAGCTGTGGGATGGGCAGCTCATCCCTGCTGTCCTGTCCACTGCCAGTCTGCTCATGCAGATTGCAGCAGGGTCAGAACGAGCTGTGATGGTGTTTTCCATGCAGTACATGCCTGTACAGTCTGCCCCAGCCCCTTGAAGGAATGACTCCAAGAGTGAAGCCCTTACTGGAACAAGTGGTATCAATGCTTTCTCGTGGATGCTGTTGCTGGTGCTGAGCCTGTTTCCTACAAGCTGTCTTGTCTCTGGGGAGCTTGAACCCAAAGCCTGTCAGCACTGGAGATGTTTGTCAAAGCTTATTATTGGTCCCTGACCTCTGAGCGGGTGGCCTGTACCTAGCTGAGAAACAGGGCCACAGCAAGAGCTGTTTCAGAGCAAACAAAAGCGTTATGGGAAGAGGGCTTGCTGGAGTTCACGTGGATTGGAAAGAGGAGGCCATGCAGCCAGGCCTGTGACCTCTCCAGTTCCCAGAGCTTTCTCTGGAGAGGCCTGGGCTAGAGCAGCCACAGCTCCTGTGCGAGTCTCCCAGGAACCTCCCCAGGGAGTTGCCAATGGAGAGGACAGAGAAGCTCTCCTTACACTTCACCATAAAGCTGTGCATAGCAGCACTTGTTACCTACTCTGTTGCAAATGGTCCTGTAAAATATTAAAAGTATTGCCCTTCCCATCTGGTTGGAAAGGGACATATTTCTTTTGAGGATTTGGTCAATAGCATTAACTTCTTAATGCTTTCAGAAAAATCTTATCTTTACTGTTCAAGCTCTCCCTTTTTCCGGGTTTGAGACCTTATCACTGTAAGGAGTGATACTTTTGCACAACAAAATACAAAGAAAAAAAACCCTTTTCATTACCTACAAAAGTTCCCCTGTAGGATTTTGTTTTTATTTTTATGAATGTGAAAGTTGAAGTTTGGGTAAACTTTGCCCCAGTAGAAATAAACAATAAAAATAAAGGCTTTCAAAGAGGGAACAGGTGACTGCCAGTACACAGAAACACATATATAAAAACAAATATAGTAGCTATACGAATGCAAGCAAGCAGAGATATGCAAGCAGAAATAAAGATACAACTATATATTATGTATATACTCGTGATCATGTGTATCTACATGCCTTTGTATGTACAAATTAGCATGTGTCCAAATATCTTCAGGTATTTAAATGTATGCTCAGAAATAAAAGTGTGTGCATAAATATATATATGGACATGAAGTACTATGTACACATTTTATTATTATGATATTATTAATATTATGAGTTCATGCACTGGTAATCTCAGGCATGCTAATGTTTGTACAGGTATACAACATCACACATTATGTGCCTGTTTATGTATCAGAACATAAACTTACTCAGATATGAACATTTTATATAGCAATGCAACTGTAATGCAGCAGGCCCCAGAGAATCCTCCACCTGCCCACCAAAACACACCTGAGAAGCTGTGCACAGCATCCTTGCAACAGGTAGGCTGGCTGAATGCAACCACTCTAGTTTTCAAAGAGGTGAGGAGGGCCACGGGCAAGCAGGTACACGCGTGTGTAGGAGTGCAAGTGAGCCATGAAAGGGTGCAGGAATGATCCTGGGGGAGGACAAAGGGCGTGTGGACCACCCAGAGGGAGCAATACCAGAGCCGGATGGGTTTACAGGAGCAGGGCAGCATCACTGGAGGGGTGAGAAAGGAGGCTGGGGAAGAGACGAGAGAGCACAAATCAGGAAATGTGGTATTCCCCTGAAAAGGAAGAAGTGTGACGGGACAATATAGGGGAGATACCCACCCTGGTTTGCTGGCACCTGTTTCTGAGGGGGAGCAGGGCAGAACTGCTGGGCTGGGCTGGGCTGGGCNATGGGATGGGATGGGATGGGATGAGGCTGCATGCTGGAATTCCTCCTGCTCCCTTTCTGGTGGTTGACCCTGCCGGCAATAGAGAGCAGGACTGGCTGCCTTCCTGAAGACTGGTTTAATCTCGTCCTTGCTCACTCATCTGCTCTGCCTGGATCTCAGCACAGGAACAGTGTGCGGGGTTTTGGAGCACTCTTCCCATCGCCCCTTTTTTACACCTGCCATGGGCTGCTCCTTGTGCTCCTGGTGACCGAGCAACAAGCACGGCGCGCTGTGCTTGTGGGGAGAGGGGAGCAGTGCCCCGGGGCAGCTCAGAGCGTCCCATGCTGGGAGAGGAATGATAAACCCCGGTGCCCTAGATTGGTTTAGCCATTGTTAGCCCGCATAGGGACAGGGGAGGCTCAGGTCCTGATGAGTGTTTACAGCTAACTTTAGATTACAATGGTGAGGGGAGTGGAGAAGGGTTAGCCAGGGGCTTTGTTCTTCTCCTGGGAATCCTGCTGCCCTAATTACTTGTGATCTCAGCCATTTTCACAGTCTCTGTGCCCCTCCGCCCCAGGCTACAATCCTTCACTCTGCTGGGAAAATGTAGTGTGATTCGGGTCAGGTACCTGGGAGCAGAACATGGCTTGGTGGGAATGCCTTGAGAAGTGGTGCTTGTGGATCCGCAGCTCTGCTCGTGCCCGGTGTGTGTGTGTGTGTCTGAGCTGCTGTGCCAATGTACGTGTGTTAATGTCTGTGTTTGCTGGGGCGTGTGTAGGTCTAGTGGGCGGGTTCAGCTCTGCACACTCAGTGTGTATGTGCTGGCCCTGCTGTAGTCCTCGCTTACTAATGTTGGGGTGTGAGGAGTATGCCTAAATTGGGACGTGAGATAAAGCAGCTCCCACTGATGAAACACCTCCACTCGGTGCCACGGGTGCAGGCCCAGACTAGCTCTGCGTGCCAGCAGGCAGCATTCCCTTAGCACCTATTCCACTGGTGCTGGATTGACCAGGCTGGGCATAAAATGTGAGGAAACGTCTGCTTTCTGATCGGTATCTGTGTGACTGAAACACTGCAGCTGGTTAAGCAGCCAGAGCACATTGTCGAGCTGCATTCGTCAAACTTCCCATCATCCCTTCCTCAGGCTGGCACGGTGCCCCGCACGTACCAAAGAGAGGTCCTTCTTAGGTCTTCCAGAGAAAAATTGTGTCTCACCCTCCTTAAGAAATAACATTTTACCATCTGAATTTAGTAATTTCCTGAGCAATATGAAGTAAAGATTAGTTTTGTGAAGATTTATCAGAAACAACTCAGTCCTTATGCAGATACTGTTCAGCCCTTGGGAAAAGGAATAAGAAGGAAGGGGGGCTCAGATGACTGGCAGCCCTAATTCCCTCTATCCCATACCTTCTGTTCCTCTCCAGATCTCCTCATGAACCAACCCCTAGTCCAACCACTCTCCTGAACTGGATGGATCTTCCTATAGCTATGCTGCCACTCAGGACTTTGCTAGGAAATTCTCTTTGTAATTTTCCAGCTTGGTACAATTTTTTTTTCTCTACTTATGCTGACAGGCTTTAATTGAACTTCATTAGCCAGGTTGGTTTCTTACACTGCCCTTCAAATATAGTTTCTTGATCAGGGAGGAGGAAAGCACAGTTGAGATGCTGTGACTGATATATAAAAAACCCACACCACGTATGTTTTGGCCAAAGCCTCTCGCTCCTGCAGCCCTACAGCCTCCTGCTAGCTCACCCCCGAGCTCCCATCACAGCTCTGCTGCTGTCTCCACCACCCCAGATGCTGCAGCATCCCAGTTCACAACTGGGACATGGGCTTTGGGGCCCATGTTGTAGTTCAGTTGTAGTTCACCTGTACATTCCAGAGAAAATGAGGCAAAAACTGAGAGAGATCATAAGAAGGGCAGTTGCTTGTGGTAAAAAAAATGTATTTATAACATTCTCTGTGAGTCACATGCATATACTTAATTACTGCTATTCTGAGATATGGACCAGTGTTAGAATAAAATAAGATAAATACCACAAGGAAAGGCAGATGTACAGGTATATAGCTCCTCTCTTTGCTAGAAAGCCTGGTTTCACAAGGCAACATCAATCAGGAGAAAAAGCAGGCTTGTGGCCTAGATGCTGGCCAAGAGTCTTCTTCCAGTCAGAGCAAAAGAAGAGGGCAAGGCCTGAAGCATTATAGGAAATGGGACTAGGAAACCTTAGATGACTTTCAGGGGGTTGTCACGTTTCTCACATACCACCAGGAGAGAATTATCAAAGGGATGCTGGTTTCCTCTCCAGCATGTGAGTTTCTGCAGAAGTATTCATTCTTTTAATAAAGTTAGTTCCTCTTTGTGAATCGTTGTCAAAGCATTAAATATTGTTTTCCGCTGGTTTTTTTTTCTTTTTTGTCACAACGGATGCTTCCCCTTTTGAAAGCAACAGTGAAAGTATTAAAACTTTTTACTTCAGTTTACTTCAGATTAACCAGCCAGCTTAATCACCAAAGTTTTCAAGATAGTAGCTTCAGCCTACACTGCACTGTGGTTGAGGGCAGAATTTAAAGGTGGCTTTGGTTTATTGCCATGATCTCTCCAGTGCTATGTCTGCGCTCTTTTACTTGCGTAATTTTGCAGCTTCTTCCTCTACCTCTCTGTCTGTTCATCTTTTCTGACTATTCACAAGTTATCCTTTTTCCTCTGGTATTTTGCTGCTGCCTTTTCCTTCCTTTTCTATTCCTCTGCCTTGCCCTTCTAATCTGCTTTAGTATTTTCTTTCTTCACCTCATTATGTCCTTTTGTTTTTGCCTTCTGTCTTTCCATTGGTTCTTTTCTCACTCGCTTAACCTCCTGTTGTTTACAGGCCAAACTACATCCCACCCATCATCTTGTTTCTCTCTTTTATCTTTCCTCCTTTTCTTCCCCCCCTCCTCCTAACCTCCTCTCAACAATAAAAGTTACTCATGGCTTGAGGGGGAAGCATCTGGCCCATGCTGGCTCTCATTCTCTCTCCTTTGTTCTGAATGCTCTTTTGTTATAAACACAACAAACAGAAAAGCACAAAATCAGCTCTCAAGGCAAACACTGCATAATAATCCTCCTTGTGCCTGCTCCTCTTATCTCTGAAGAATTTGTTCTCCAGGCAAAATAAGAAGAAACACGAGATAGGATTCGCTAAATCTGGAGGCGAAAGAGAGACTGGAAAGAGCTTCATCATATGGGGCAGCACCACTGGACTGCAGCTTGGGCAGATTCAATAAAGCGGGGGAAATATAGCTTGCTGGGAGCTTGGACAGCAGTGTTACGATCCTGTGGTTGATCAATCCCCGTTGATCAGTCTGTGTTCCCATTAGGTTGTAGAGGCATGGACAGGATCAAAAATGTTAGGTTTTTAATTTTTTTAGCACCTAATTTTTGGCACCTTCTCCTCATTTGTGCCTTGAGCCAAGGCCTTGGGTATATGAAATGTGTTTGCCAGAGAACTGTACCTGCTGGACCTCCACAGACATTCCCAAAAAGCTACAGCGAGGTGCTTCTGTGGGGTCACATGCCAGCTCCAATCCCTGAGATAAATTAAAATAAGAACAGGCTTGTCCATTATTGGGACTCTTGCTTAATGTTAGATAGGGATTCTCTGATTAAACCAGCTTTGCTCAGAAAATGTAAGCTCCCTGGAAGTGAAATGCTAGTTGGCATGCACTAGTTTAGACATGCAAGTGTTCTCAAAGCCAAAAAGAAAAAAAGCTTGTCAAGCAAAAGACAAGCCTTTCCCAATCCCCGTAGCTCTGTGGTTAGGATACCGTGTTTAATGTGGGGCAGCCAGCATCAAGTTCTACCCGGGACCGGTTCTGCCTGGCCCTTCCCCTAGCAACCTTAGGTCTGGCTGCCCGCATGCTCTGGGCCTCCATCCTAGCACAGTTGCTGCACTCTTCGTAAAACACGAGTACCACATTCACAAAAAGACTGGGTGAATAGTTTTACTTGGTGCAGTGTCAGGTAGCTCTGCTAAGGAGGTGTTAAGCTGCTTCCCCCAACAGCTGATCTCCAGAAGAATTAACCATGATGTGGGAGGTAGGTGTGTGTCCCAGGACAGAAACGAAACTGGTATTTAGGAGGAACAGGCTGTGATACAAACTTAAAATCTAGATATTTGAGCACACAGGGGCAAAACTCGCTGAAATGGGTATTTCCCCCCACATTCCTCAGGGAAATTGGGGTTCAGTGATGCATTTTGAGCTTGAGAAAGAAACAGTTTTTTTATTACTGTTTACTTCTCCAGGTCTGTAAAATAAATACGTATTACCCACGATGTTCTGCATTATTTGTTAGAGATTTAATTTCCAGCTAAACTTTTATTGCTTCTAAATTGGACCGGTAGCTGTGTATGTATTTAATCTAATCTTGAAGTTTGGATTGCTCAGTATTTGCAACAGACTTATGTGGGTTAAGAATAAACAACGAATGAGGACATTTCAGAAGAATGCAGTCCAAAGATTGTCTCGGAAATATGAATATTCTCAAAACCTCCACAAATATGGCAACTTCTCCCACTAACCAGTAAATGAGTATTTCCAGAGCTAATGCCAGAGTTTGGGACAGCCGGGTGAGCAGATTCAACGTGGAGTTTGCTATGCTTGCAAACAAATGGAAAATAAGCTAGGAAAAAAGAAAAATTCGAGCCAGGATTGCTCAAACGAAGTGTTAGGGAATTAGGCTGGACCCGTCAGCCTGACAGAGGTGACACAGCTCCTTGCTCCCAGCAGCAAGAATGAGCCTGTATTCCCTGTAGTCACGTGAATAAACCCACGCATACATGCTGCACAGGCGCACGGATACACGGCTGCCTCACAGAGCTACACAGACACACATTTACACAAACAGCACCAGGGACCTCACAGAAGGAGCAGGATGGCGCTTCAGCAGTGGGGAATGAAATATACACGTTTATGCACACGTAAATATGATGAGGTGGATCCTTCCAAGGAGCTGGGCTCTAACAGTCTGACCACAGACACCAGTCTCTCTGATGCTGGCTCAAGGCTGCAGCCCCGCTCCTGCTGCTGGTACCCACACACAGAGGTGTGTGCATGGATGGCCAGGACACTCCTGGTCCCCCCAGGAGCCAACCTGGCATGGCCCACACCCTTAGAGGGAAGCAGGTATCAGTGGTACTCACCCCTACAGAGAGCACCTCAGAGCTAAAAATGGAATTTGATAACGAGATAGGGCAAACTGTGCTAACCAAGTGCAGGACAAGGCTGGACACTTGTGCTGGTCAGCCAAAAGTTTTCATGCAACTGTCCCTTTTTCTCCCATATCTCTCCCTTTCCCCTCTTTGTTACTTCCCCTAAACATCCCATAGTAAGTCCTGTGCAATGCCCAAATGCTCTTCCCCTGCATCCTGTAAGGTGTCCGTGCCCCTGTACACGGCACCGCCTCTTTCACAGTTTGAAAGGTGCCCCAGCTTTGGCTTTGTGGTGAGTTTCACACCTGGGCTGATGGCTCTCTCGAGCTGCCGGCCCAGGCAGGGTGTCCTTAATCTGCGTTGTCACCTGGCATTGTGTCCCTGTTTTCCTCCGGTTGTATGAAAATGGAACCTTTGATGTGCTAATGGCTCTTGTGAGGGGCCTAGGAGTAGCTGGGGCAGAGTGTTGGCTGAGGTCCCCCTTCTGCCATTGTCTCTCCGTGCTCCTTTGTGGGTGTGAAGAGGAGCTTTTGTCACACAGACGAAGAAAGGGGACTGTGCAGGCATCCCGTGTCCTTCCACGCTGCTTTTTTGCTGGCAATAATATTTTAACAACAACACACGGAATACCCGTGAGATATTTATCAAATAAATATAACACATAAATACCCCATGAAAGTGTTTATCATTCACCCTCATAGATGCCATAAAATAAACGGGTGTTTCTGACAGTGAGTGAGAGAAAGCTTTGACCTGTTAATTTCCAGTTATGTGTGGCCAGATGACAACACCAACTAAACAGCAGAATCGAATTTAAAATGTGATTGTTCCAGTTCCCCAGAATTTTATGGCAAAAGTGGTGTCTGGTCTTAAGGTATTTTTCCTAACAATAAAAACCAGGCTAAGTAAACCTTTTTGCCACTGTCCTTGCCCCCAGCCCAAGCTCTTAGCCGCTGCTGTTTTCTGAAGTCAAAGTCCTTGACAGATTCATAATTCAGTGAAGATTTTTATTGTTCGACAGCACTTTTGCTTGATTCAGAGCAGATCTCTTCATTATTCTCCTGGAAGAGTTTGGCAATTGTTTGACCTGAAGGATGGACAGTAAATGTGGAGCACAGTAGTGTTTAATTGAATCATAGACTCATCAAATGGTTTGAGTTGGAGAGGACCTTAAAAATCATCTTGTTTCAATCTTCCTGCCATGGGCAGTGACACTTTTTACTTTTTTTTGCCCAAAGCCGCATCCAGCCTGGCCTTATGCACTTCCAGGGATGGGGCATCCACAATTTCTCTGGGCGATCTCTGACAGTGCCTTACCACCCTCACAGTAAAGAATTTCTTCCTGTTATCTAATCTAAACGTGCCCTCTGTCATTTTGAAGCCATTCCCCCGTGTCCTGTCTCTACATGCCCTTGTAAGGAAGGGTATAAGTCTGGGACTAGATCCAGCTTCAGCTTTGCCCCCGTAGATTCCAGCATCGTATGAAAAATATATTTTTGGCAACCAGACAAACAAATCCCCGAAACCCAGCCATCCAGAGCCGTACTTCATCCACAGCTTTGCGAGTTGGGAGGAACACCCGCAGAGCACAGCATTTGGCTTCAGGCTTCTGCCCGTGCTGTTTGTGTGGCTGCCTCTGCACCGTCACTGCCGGCCTTGCTGCTTTGGCTTACGGACAGAATAATAAAATATATTTATTTTTAAGTACAACAAATAACAAATAAAGACGTCGCTTTACGTCACGCAGCTGCTGTCGGTGCAAAGCATTGACAGTGCCATGAGCCAGCGTTTCGCGCGTGGCAGCCGAGGTGCGGCGGGTCCTTGCGCGGTCCCTGCGGCGCGGGGAGCGGGGCCGC